>JAKGUB010000557.1:20732500-20840000 GCA_026261675.1 Hippocampus mohnikei | reverse complement strand
CAGAGGGGTTACATGCAGAGAATGCAGGCTGAATGGTTACTTCGAAACCCACAGTCACGGTTGACCACGAAACAACTAGTAACTCAGTGTTCCAACATCCACAAACGGCAATTGCTGTCACAACTTGAGATTGATGAGGTACAACGCAGGTTCCATGGTGAAGGGCCCCAGGCTGCCAGATCAGAGGAGGAGGTCATACCAGAGATTGGGAGGCAAGCCCCAATGAATGCAGATGATGAGATTGGGAGGCCAGCCCCAATGAATGAAATGCTGAGCAAGGCAGCAACTGACCTGAAAGCTAAGATCATGGTGAGGATGAAAGCTGGGCAACCTAGATACCGATTACAACGGCTATGTGAAGCACCACCTGAAAGTCTCATGGAAAGTGTGAATGCAGCACTGAGGGCGATTCCTACCACAACGATCACTGAAACCAATGAGCTGATATACGCTTCAGCATCAGTGATCCTAGAAATCCTTGGCTATCGGAGCAACTATGAGACACGTTACCCACCATGGAAAAGACGGTTGGAGGCTAAGATCAAGGCGGCTCGGAAAGATGTGAGTCAATTGACGGAGGCCCAGAGAGGTGTGATGAAAAGGCAGATACCTGAGAGGTACACCCAGACGACCATACCTGAAGCACTCGAAACTGCCAAACAAAGGCTCCAAGCCTTGTCCAGTCGCCTAAAGAGGTACACGAAAGAGAATGAGGCCAGGCGAATAAACAGGCTGTTCGCAACACAACCTGCGAAAGTGTACGCTCAGTGGCAGGGTCCTAACAGCAGGGCTGACCCACCAAGACTGGAAACTGAAAGGTACTGGAAAGGAATATGGGAGAGGGAGGTTGCACATAACAGCAGTGCACAATGGCTGGTGACCCTGAGAGAGGAGCACAGCAACCTCCCTGAGCAGAACCCAGTTACCATAACAGTGGCAGACATACAGGAAAGAGTCTCAGATATGAAAAACTGGACAGCACCAGGCCCGGACATGGTCCACACCTACTGGCTAAAGAAACTCAAAGCACTCCATGAGCGCCTAGCAACACAAATGAACCAGTTGCTGAAGGATGGGACTCACCCAGGATGGCTAACTGA
This sequence comes from Hippocampus mohnikei, assembly GCA_026261675.1. Classification (NCBI taxonomy): domain Eukaryota; kingdom Metazoa; phylum Chordata; class Actinopteri; order Syngnathiformes; family Syngnathidae; genus Hippocampus; species Hippocampus mohnikei. Next base: position 20,838,900 of record JAKGUB010000557.1, on the reverse strand, counting down.
AGGGCGAACGATCCTGATCATGAAGGATCCCTCAAAGGGTACAGTCCCATCCAACTATCGGCCAATAACCTGTCTCTCCACAACATGGAAGCTCATGTCAGGCATCATTGCGGCTAAGATAAGTGGACACATGGATCAATACATGAGCGAAGCACAGAAGGGCATTGGTAGAGATACCAGAGCAGCCAAACATCAGCTCCTGGTTGACAGAACAGTCGCACAAGACTGCAGGTCCCGACATACCAACCTGTGCACAGCCTGGATTGATTACAAGAAAGCCTACGACTCGATGCCACATACATGGATCACTGAATGCTTGGAGTTGTATAAGGTGAACAGGACCCTAAGAGCCTTCGTTGCGAACTCGATGAGGATGTGGAAAACCACACTTGAAGCCAATCGCAAGCCACTTACCCAAGTGTCCATCAAATGTGGCATATACCAAGGTGATGCACTCTCCCACTGCTGTTCTGCATAGGACTGAACCCCTAAGCCAAGTAATCACCAAAACAGGCTACGGATACCGCCTCAAAAATGGAGCTACGATCAGTCACCTCCTCTACATGGATGACATAAAGCTGTATGCTAAGAGCGAAAGGGACATAGACTCCCTGATCCACACAACCAGGATCTACAGCAGCGACATCGGGATGTCATTCGGGCTTGAGAAATGTAGTCGGATGGTGACTAAGAGAGGAAAGGTAGTCCGCACTGAAGGGGTCTCACTCCCTGAAGGAACAATAGCAGACATTGAGGACAGCTACAAGTACCTCGGTATACCACAAGCCAATGGCAACCTCGAACTGGCAACAAGGAAAGCGGCTACGCCAAATACCTCCAGCGGGTGAGGCAAGTCCTAAGAAGCCAGCTCAATGGCAAGAATAAGACCCGGGCAATAAACAGCTATGCCCTGCCAGTGATCAGATACCCTGCAGGAATAATCAGGTGGCCAAAGGAAGAGATTCAGACCACGGATGTTAAGACCTGAAAGCTCCTAACCATGCATGGAGGGTTCCATCCCAAATCCAGCACCCTGAGACTGTACGCAAGCCGAAAGGAAGGAGGCCGGGGACTAGTGAGTGTGAGAGCCACTGTCCAGGATGAAACATCCAAGCTCCATGAATACATCAAGGAGAAGGCTCCAACGGATGACGTACTCAGAGAATGTCTCAGACAATGGGGAACAGAGGATGAGGTGCTGGAAGAGGGACCATCATGGGAAGACAAGCCCCTACACGGGATGTACCACCGGACCATAAGTGAAGTGGCTGATCTCAAGAAGTCCTATCAGTGGCTAGAGAGGGCTGGCCTAAAGGACAGCACAGAGGCACTCATCCTGGCTGCTCAGGAGCAGGCCCTGAGCACCAGAGCCATTGAGGCCCAGATATACCACACCAGGCAAGACCCAAGGTGTAGGTTGTGCAAAGAGGCACCCGAGACGATCCAACACATAACTGCAGGGTGTAAAATGCTGGCAGGGAAAGCCTACATGGAACGCCATAACCAGGTGGCTGGCATAGTCTACCGAAACATCTGTGCCGAGTATGGACTGGAAACCCCAAGGTCAAAATGGGAAACACCTCCCAAGGTGGTGGAGAATGACCGAGCGAAGATCCTGTGGGACTTCCAGATCCAGACTGACAAGATGGTAATGGCGAACCAACCGGATATCGTGATCATAGATAAAGGGCAGAAGAAAGCCGTTGTAGTGGATGTAGCGGTCCCAAGTGATGGAAACATCAGAAAGAAGGAACACGAGAAACTCGAGAAATACCAAGGGCTCAGAGAGGAGCTGGAGAGAGCCTGGAAGGTAAAGGTGACAGTCGTGCCTGTGGTGGTCGGAGCACTCGGGGCAGTGACCTCCAAATTAGATGAGTGGTTGCAACAGATCCCGGGAACAACATCAGACATCTCAGTCCAGAAATGTGCAGTGCTGGGAACAGCAAGGATACTGCGCAGAACCCTCAAGCTTCCTGGCCTCTGGTAGAGGACCCGAGCTGAATGGGGGACGGACACCACCCGAGGGGTGAGATGAGGATTTTTTTTTTTATATTAGAGCTGTCAGTTTAGCGCGTTTATATCGGCATTAATTTAAATGAATTTTATCGGGATCAAAATTTTTCTCGCGAGATTAACGCAGAGACGTCACAGCGGATGTTACGTTGCTCTATAAATAAACCAGAAACAAAACATCAAGCGCGCTGCGCGGGTCCACGCACGTTTGTTTTGCCAGCCACGGCAGCGCGAGACACCGAAAACGGATACTTAAATAGCTCATGAATGGAAAGTTTACTTTTAAAAAGTTGCCAGATTGTTCTATTCCGCCCCCTTGTCTCAGACAGACAGCTATGGATCATTTCAAAACGAAGAAAATGGATGACACGACGAAGAACAAATTTGCTGAACGGCTCCTGTTGGATTGACCTGGCGCTTTAAGAGGGGCGGGGCTGCCACTGACAGGTGACGTTCGCGCGATGTATAAATAGCGTTTTGTTTCGTGAGTGAATACACTCGCTTCGTCGTCGGCATGGCTCAATGTTAAGCTACGCGAGTGCTTCTTATCAAGTCAGATGTGTAAAGTTAGCTTTTAGATTTGGTCATGATCGGTTGCTTTGTTTGCCGCATCGCTATGCAATCACAGTCAGTTACCGTTCGCAATCGGCAATTTAAACAGCGTGGGCTAAAATGTTGCTAGAACAGGGCTGTCTTTATTTAGCTCATTTTTGCATAGTTGTCATGTTTGTCCGTCTGCAATCTGACGTTTAAACGAAGTAAATTGCGTTGCAGCTGGGGTAAATAATGGCGGCGCTCCACTTCCGGGTTGGACCTTTGGGACTTGTAGTTCTTTTGTTCGATTCGACTTGATATGTTTGTGTTGTATGCTTTCTTACGTTTAAAACAATGAATAATGATGACGATATTGATACATAGTGAATCAGGGTTGATTAAATTATTTATTAAACGTATTGTTAAATAAAGGTATTAAATAATGTCAATTATATACATATTTACATTGTGATGCAGAAAGATAGATATATTAATGTTTTACTGCATGTATGTGTAATTTAGGTTATTACCTGCTTCTGATACTTCTGTTACAACTACTACTACTTCTGCTGCAAAGTGCTCCAATAAATGATCAAAAAAGTACAGAACGAGAGATCCTTCCATGCTGACCGACAATCCTTATTCAGGGGGCCGTGAAAAACGGAATTAACTGAACAACTCCACTACGGATTGCCAGCGAGAGCCTCCATTACGAGTACTAGTTTACCTTAGATGTGCACTTTATAATGTTATATTGCGCTGTTTTGATTCCATAAAAAGAGCTGTTCAAGCAGCTGTTGTGTGACAAAATATTTTTTTCACTGTTGTTGATGGACAGTAATATTGTGTGAGAGATAATGTGTGAATAACTGCTCCAAGTGAAAAATGTTCATGTAAAATTGAAAATCGAAATTGTTATTTCAGTAAATATTTGCATTTTGGACATAGAAAACTGATTCATGATTCCATGTTGATGAGAGCATTAAAATGGGGGAAAATAGGACAAAAAATTCAGAAACGATAAAAAATGCGTGAGTAATCATGATTAATTTTTAGTTAATTTGAGTTAATTATGACAGATGAGTTTTTAATTAGATTAAATATTTTAATCGTTTGACAGCTCTAATATATATATATATATATATATATATATATATATATATATATATATATATATATATTTTTTTTTTTTTATATATATATATTGGAGATGTCAGTTTAGTGAGTTTTTATTGGCATTAATTTAAATGAATTTTATCGGGATCAAAAATTTTCTCGCGAGATTAACGCCGCAGACGTCACAGCGGATGTTACGTTGCTCTATAAATAAACCAGAAACAAAACATCAATCGCTCTGCACAGGTCCACGCACGTTTGTTTTGCCAGCCACGGCAGCGCGAGACACCGAAAACGGATACTTAAATAGTTTATGAATGGAAAGTTTACTTTTAAAAAGTTGCCAGATTGTTCCACTGACAAGACCAAAGTTACCTGTATGTTTTGCAGTCGTAAACTGAGATATCATCATGTACGTCGAGTCTGAAATACCACTTAATGGCCAAGCACACAGCTGACGTGCGTAACTCCGCCCCCTCGTCTCAGACCGACAGCTATGGATCATTTCAAAGCAAACAGCGTGGGCTAAAATGTTGCTAGAACAGGGGTGTCTTTATTTAGCTCATTTTTGCATAGTTGTCATGTTTGTCCGTCTGCAATCTGACGTTTAAACGAAGTAAATTGCGTTTCAGCTTGGGTTTCATGCCGGCGCTCCACTTCCGGGATTGAGTATTGGGACTTGTAGTTATTTTGTTCGATTCGACTTTATGTTTGTGTTGTATGGTTTCTTACGTTTAAAACAATGAATAATAATGACGATAATGATACATAGTGAAATCAGGGTTGATTAAATTCTTTATTAAACGTATTGTTAAATAAAGGTATTAATTAATGTCAATTATATACATATTTACATTGTGATGCAGAAAGATAGATATATTATTTTTTTACTGCATTTATGTGTAGTTTAGGTTATTACCTGCTTCTGATACTTCTGTTACAACTACTACTACTACTACTTCTGCTGCAAAGTGCTCCATCAAATGATCAAAAAAGTACAGAACGAGAGATCCTTCCATGCTGACCGACAATCCTTATTCAGGGGGCCGTGAAAAATTATAGGCTGAGTACTAGTTTACCTTAGATGTGCACTTTATATTGCGCTGTTTTGATTCCATAAAAAGAGCTGTTCAAGCAGCTGTTGTGTGACAAAATATTTTTTTCACTGTTGTTGATGGACAGTAATATTGTGTGAGAGATGATGTGTGAATAACTGCTCCAAGTGAAAAATGTTAATGTAAAATTGAAAATCGAAATTATTTCAGTAAATATTTGCATTTTGCACATAGGAAACTGATTCATGATTCCATGTTGATGAAAGCATTAAAATGGGGGAAAATAGGACAAAAAATATAAAAGGAAATTCAGAAATGATAAAAAATGCGTGAGTAATCATGATTAATTTTTAGTTAATTTGAGTTAATTATGACAGTTGAGTTTTTAATTAGATTAAATATTTTAATCGTTTGACAGCTCTTATATATATATATTTTATATATATATATATATATATATATATATATATATATATATATATATATATATATATATATATATATAAAATATATTAAAACCACTCAGAACTTGTACGCTTATGTGTCGCCCCGCCGACACCAAGAATGCCATTATTGTACTGCGATGGGATGCCTGAGATCGGGAATGAGTGAACCCAGAACCCGCTGGAAACACAAACTTGCAACTTGCATTACACTATCCTGCGGTTTATTTTTTTCATTTTTTGCAACATTTTCCACAAGACCTCATGTCATGTCACACTCACACTGGATCTCAGCAAGCGATGTGTTGACAATAGATGTGTCTCAAATCAGAGATCATTTTTGGAATGGAGGACAAACATTTTTTTGGGTCATTTTGTTGTCATTTTATTCGAAAATGGAACATTAGAAATACATTTGGCCGTACATACAGTTTGGATTTTTATTTTTAATAAAACAGTAGGCCTCCACTACATGATGGAATCTCCATTTTGAAAGATTCATGGATCCAGTGAGGAATTGATATTTGTGCATTAAATTACATTCTGTCTATTTTGGTGAGTAGAGGGATGAAGTGATGCCATACAAGAAGGGGTTTTGTTCTCATTTTCCCTGATCTTGACGCTCCTTAAGAGCCAATATGGCTTTTCGGTAAAGATCTAGGAGGAGAAAAGATCTTTATTATGAAATCCAACAATTAATCTGCATGTGGTGGGGGAGTGGGTAATTCTCACCAAATGTGGCGGCGGAGAGGTCAACAGGTTGAGCGGAAGCTCCAGATGTTCCTTCGATGTTGATTTTGTTCCTCCTTTTAACTTTCACGCCTTTCTTCGTTTTCCTCTTTTGCCCATTGGCTGCACAGACAAATTATTACATTGCAATACAACAATCCTTTGTTTATTACAAGGGGTTACGTTCCAAGTCTCACCTCAGTTGCAAACGAATACAGTATTTATCTTTCAGATATACAGTATTATAAAGCTTTATGAATAATAGCAATCCAATAAGAATGTCAGGTGCAGGTATTATTTTTGTCCTCTTGGGGTCATTATCCTCACGTTCTACACTCAGTGTGATATGGCGACAGACGACTCAATAATTGTGATTCTTTAATCATAAATTCACCAAATTCAAATTCTGAAAACTTGATTTGTCCCCGGGTTTTGTTTCTGTGGAACCTATTCCCTTTTCACCGAAACACTCACTTTTTTTGAGGTTTTTGTGCATTATCAGAAATGGATTTAGATGCCACAAGATGGCGCCAAAACCCGGTCGAATAAAAAATACAAATATTATCCTGGCCTACCTCTAAGGGGCTTCTCATCATTGAGTGTTGATTCAGGCGCATTCGGTGTCTCCTCTTTCACTTTGCCCTTCTGTTTGTGTCTTCCCTTACTGGGGGTAATGAGTGTGCCACTGGGTTTCTCTCGATGGCCGGCGTTCTCAGTCTCCCCTTTACTTGCCTCATCTTCCTCCTTTTCGCTCACCACTTCTTCGTTTTGTTTGTCTTTGTTGGCCTTTATCGGCCTTTTTTTCCTCCTGGTGGATTCCTTCAGCTTCTTTTGTAGTGTATCCTCCTGCCAATTACAGTTCATCTTGTCAATAATTCATGTATGCCAAAGGTGGAATTGAAGCGGTCTGGTCCAAAATCTATTAACCTTTTGCATTATGTTCTGGATGGGCTGCAACTTTCCTTCCGCATTTGTCATTTTCCTTTCCTTGTTCTTTGGCCTGTGAACCTGGCGAAGGTCTGACTTGCTGGTTCTCGTGCTGTGGTTATGTGAGGATGGATAATATGTAGTCAAATTAAGGTTTCAGTTAATTGTTGCATTATACATCAGCTGTGCACATCTCTATTGTGCTTCTCCTCATGCTGGTTGCCTATCCCAGCTACTGGGGTACACCGTGGACTGGTCGCCAGTCAATCTTAGTGCACTGCCGCATTGTGCATGTTTGATGTTGCTCACTGTGGTCCAAGGAATGCTCGGTTTGTTTGAGTGCTCAGATGCATGGAACATTAGAAACATTGGTAGTAAAGACTAGCACCCTGACAGGCATCAATCAAAACCCAACCTTGATTTGTGTATTTTTCATTCAGCTCTCATCAGAATGTGGATGTATTCATCATGTAGTGGCACTGAGTATGACTTACCGTTCACTCTTGTTTCCTCTTCTCACCTTCACTGCCTTGCCATTCGTCTCTCTGGGCTCGAGAGGCCTCTTGCTGTCCTGGGCCACCCGAGTGCACAGCCCCGGGTATTCCAGACAGACCGCTCGCAGCAGCCAGCGAAGGCCTCGTAACGCCTTCCTGTCCGACCAGCGCCGCAGGTCCATTAAGGCTGAACAAGGCTCCTCGAGGGGAAAGGGGGTCGTAGTCCGTTTAATGTTAGGTTGATGTGAGAAGGTCGTGGTCAGGGTTCATGTTACTGTGGGACTTACGATATGGCACACGGAGCGGCTCTGGTTGACTAGCTTCTCCAAGGAGAGCATCTCGATCAGCTCACTTCCCAGCAGGGCATTCATTTTGTCTTGTTTGTTTGCCAAGCTGTAAAGATGAACAGCAATGCACAGACTGAGTCTCGGAGTTCAGTTGTTAAATCACACATCCCGAAAAAAAATATTATCCTTTTATTTTTTTTTTCACATGGACTTTTTCATCAGAGCAGTGGAAATGTGATTAGCATGTCTGCCTCACAGTTCTTGGCCATTTGCAGCATTTTGTTTTGCAGTTATTTTGTGTGATTTTTAGTTTGCATGTGTGTTGTTTGTTTGCAGCATGACTGTATTTGCAGCGTTCGGCCGTTTGCAGCGCCTTTGCCCCTGTTGGCCACCACTGATAAAGCCCTACTTAGCCCATATTCTAGAAACAGCTTGGAGGAGGTTCTGGGGAACAGCGCCATTTTTACCACTCGGCCACGAAAAAATGGACAAGCAGCCACATAGAATGAAATCAGGGTGGGTTGGAGGAGAACCCCAAAAATGGAAAAGGGGCTGTCCTGAGACTGACTAGTGACCAGTCCAGGGAGTAGCTCACCTATCACCCAAAGTTAGATAAGCTCGACCGGACCTACAACTCATTTTAATGATTTGTTCAGTGGCCTTGAATGCCTAGAAAAGGCACTGCTGAATAAATATATTGTCATTATCATTGCGTTTCACCTGTGAGTTAGCAGCCTGTTAAAACAGCTCTGCTAAATTTCTCCTTCATTTGTTGTCTTCCAGCCTTTTTTATCATATAGTGTTCATTGAGTATCTTGTAAAGTCATTGTGGACTGTTTTCAGTGTTTTTGGGCATGTTGTTTTTTGGTAGAGTACAGCATGAGTGGTTCTTGTGTGCGCCTTGTCGAGCAGCATGTTTCATGAAGGAAAATATTACTGCTATTAACCTTTCACTTGTTTACTTGTGACAACGGTGAGGAGCTACAAGTGGAGGAGACGAGAGCCGGTGATAAAATGAAGTCAAGAGTGGACTACACGGGACAGGAGAACTGAACCACTCATTCCGTATGTGTGTTACGCACACATTTATTGCAAAGATATGCTCTGTAAAGAGAGAGAGAAAGAGAAAAGGGAATATAATTACACCAGGATGGGTTTTCCTGCCACTCTGGACTCCGTGAGCAGGTCAGCCAGGACATCCTTGACTTCCTTTATCCTTGGCCGGTCGCTGGAGTCCACCACGAAGATGATGCCGTGTGCCTCCCCGTAATACTCCCTCCAGGCCCCTTGTGACTCTACTGAGCCCCCCACATCCAGCAGGGTGACCAGGTAGTTCTCCACCCTCAGCTCACTCCTCACGCAGCCTTGGGTGGGGCCTCCTTCCGCGGCGTGGGGGACTGCAGGGGATAGAAGAAACCACAAAACAGGAAAACTATCAAATGGAAAAAGTGAAACCAAATGAGTTTTTTTATATACCCGTACATTTAATAATTAGTTTAATCATTAAAAATGTGGGTTCGGGTTCAGACCCGTTCTGTTCACCTTGAAGATAGCACGAAAGATAGTAAGCAAAAAAAGATGCTAGAAATGAAATGAATGAAAAGGGACGATAGGACTAGATTAGAAGAAACCAATGAAAAGGTATCGAGAAAGGGATCGTAGATGGAAAGAAAGAAATAAAGACAGCAGGATAGGCAAATGTTGAACATGTGTGCCTCGTAGTTCTAAATTCTGTGTTAGAATCCCAAGCAAGAAAGAAAATAATGATAAAGAAAGAACAAGAAGGTACACTAGATTTAAAAAGTCTACACACCCCTTTTCAAATGCCAGGTTTATGTGAGATTTTAAAAAAATTGTGACCAAGATAAACAATTTCAGAACCTTTTTCATCATTAACATGATCTGTAACCTGAATTTGAAAAAATAAATATTTTTCAAAGGGGAAGTATGAATAAACAAGTGTGCACACCCTCTCATAACTGCCCTGCTTAACAGAGTTGCCCAATCACATTCAAACTTTTGTTAGATGGGAGGCAGAACACATGGGGCAGTAAAGATAAAACATTTAAAGTGCCTTTGATTCACCACAAATAAAGTTCAGCTGTTATCGCAGGCTCTGTCAGAAGCCAGGAGGTTGTGCTAACTCTGACTGCACTTTTGAACGGTTCATATTTTCCACCACCTTTTCTAAACCCCAAGTTCAAAATATACAACCCATGTTCCCACACTTTTTTGGAAGATTCTGTTCTTGTCCAATAACACCAACCTTTTGGCCATAATTTATTCAAGTATGCTTGGCGCAAAACACAGCAGTTCTCATCACCAAAATAATATAATAACCATCGTAAAGCGTGTTGGTAACTGCATCATGCTTTTTGGGTCAGTTTTTCCTCATTTGGAACTCGGGCATTAGAAATTATTATTTCTATGAATTTATTGTCTTGAGGAACAATGCAAACTGTAGCTATTGTATAATATATTTTGGACTTTAGTGCATAGCAACATAAAAATGCATTTCTACAAATAATAACCCCCTACATAATCAGTGCCTCATATACAGTACAGTTGAGTTAACAAGCTGGCCACAGCTATTACATGTGGAAATACAGTATTTATTAGGAAAAACAAACATTGATGAAGAAATAATATTTAGTGCAAAGAATTCATTGATGGGTACCTCTTAACATGCCCCGAATGGAGGATGTCTTTCCTGCTTTGTCAAGACCCACCACAAGAACAGTCACTCGCCTATGAAATAAATCAAACATTTACGATTAAAATCCAATCAGTTAGCAGAGTTAAGATGGCACTAAATGTATGGAATGATTCATTAAGCTACACTAAAGGACCAATATACAGAGGTGACTTGAGAGTTCGAGGAACTCAACTAATCGTTTCCATTGTCATGACGGCAAATGTCATTCATCTATTCTAGCCTTCCTTAAAAAAAAATACAAAATTTGTTGTATATTTGATGGAGGTGAAAATAACACCCCATAGTACACTATTTTATACAAACACGCAATAATTATATGATTGAATAAAAGGAATTAAAGCAGTTGGGTTTTTTTGTCACACTGCATCAATTGAATGTGTGGCTCTTTCTGCTTTGCCTGCCTTGGCCACTTGGGGGCAATGTAAGACAGACAGATGGATATACAGTACTGCTCATTAAGACGTGTCAAGTCTTCTCAGGGCTTCAGAATGACACTAATATTAGTCATTCTTTTCAGAAGATAAAGAATATAATAACTGTACTGTTTGTGTTCGGCCCGCTGCTTAATGGGTTATTGTACATAACCAGCACACACAACATAGATGCTAATTAGCGTTACCATTAAGCAAGCAGACTGAAGGCGAAGCAATGTGGTTATTTTAAATATGGTGTAATTCCCTTTGTTTAATGCTTAGTTTGACAGTAGATTTTAAAATGAGAGTGGAAACAGACAGATTAAATACATTATTTTGGAAAGAATTCTTCACTATTTGCCAAATTGGTGCTTATTTTAAAGTAAGTTGAGTTCAGCTGCCATCAAGTTGACTCACTTGTATCTCAAGGCACCACCGTATGAGAAACACTGCTCGTATGAGGTGATTAACATCAACTGCAGCATCAGTCAAACACAAGCCTTCTTCTAGCATCCAGTCAACATGCTTGACAAAATCACCTTATTGGCTCCTGGATTTTGGAGAACCAGGTGCAGCAGTTGCTCATCAGGTTGAACATGTTGTCTTGAGGTGAGCAAGGCGTGCACAGTGGCCACCATTTTCTCTGCAAGCGGTACCTGGCAACACAAGGGGACATCATTACTTCGACACAACACCGAATGAAATCTTCTCATACGATAAGCTGAAATATACATTTCATTCGTGGATGCTTTTCAGTAGAGTTGATGAAAGATAATCCTGGATGATGTACCAGATGGTTCCGCCTCTTATTTGTGTCACCTTAACATAGGATGACTTCCTTCTCCAGCTCTAAATTTGGCTTTCCTTTGCCTAAATACATGCTCAGAGTTACCCATGGATTTCAGTATATTTGAACATCATGGGAAAACCAAATTTATCTTATTACTTATGGAAATAAATCAAGTTTCATACAATATTCAAATGTATTGAGATTCACCTTAGTATCAGAAAATGGATAATTAATCACATCTCAGCAAAACACTCAAATAAATATGTATTCATGCCTCATCAGCGCCTATTGGACCTGAGCACTACCGTAAGATTAAATCTCTCAAACGGTGAAATGAAATTCACACTTTTTTTTCATCTGACTTTTTTTTTATATTCAGGCAGATATTTATGATACAGTTTTGATATTCGGGCATTTTTATCACATCATTATTTTTTTAATCAAATGAAATATACAACAAATATTTTTTTCCCTTCCCATGATAATCAAAATGGATGCCAAGCGTTGATCAAATTACATGATATAGGTGAAAAAGCTTGGTCATCTAGCACCACTGCATACGCACGAGACACTGCCCTATTTTTGGGCCATGTGGTCAATGTGGTATGTACTACACAGCAGGTGTCTGAGGTCAGCAGACGACATCAATAACAAAATGCACACACACGAACTGGCAGGTCTTTCACTCCAGTGCATCTGTTGTTTCTTTGCGTAATCTGCTAAATCCAGTTTAGAATGTTCTGCTTTTTCTGTCTTGTTAACAAGTTGATCCAAATTTCCTTTCACACAAGGTCACCACACTACACCAGGTTCAGCCCATCACATCATTTTATGTGGCCCGCGAAGGCAAATCATGTAGTCCCTGACTACTTCAAGTTTCTTGCAAAAATTATTGCAAAAATTGCTTATTGCCTACACTCTGAATAACGTTGATGTACTGAAAGCATTTTTTACAATCTCCTTTTCAAAGAGAGGAATAGTTGGACACATTTTTTTTACTTGCTTCTGATTTCAGAACTAGCTATCCATGCATTTGTTGCGTACACAGCAAGTAGTACTGGTAATATGAGGTGACAATACATTTATATAGCAAGGGGTCAACAGTCATAATGGGAAAATAATTAGGATGTGGCCCGTGCCAAAAATTAGGTTTGACATCCCGGATTTAGAGCGACAATATTTACTTCAGGTTTGGTATTTCTTAGTTTAATTTTTAGTTCTAGCAACATACTTATCTTCAAAGTTTTCCCAGTGGCTACCTCTACAGGTTTAGTGCAATCGTGGTTATCAGTCTAGACATCCAGCAAATCTATTAATAGAGTATTTCGTGAACAATAACAATAATTTTCTGTATTCATTCCTGTATTTAAATTAAAAACAACAAAAAAGGAGTGGTCCCACTTAAGTTAATTAAATGTCTGGTTGGTCCTCTGCAGAAAACTACATAATCATGTTTGATTTACATATTGAGTAGGGTATTAAAATTGACAAAACAGATCCATTGCCTTAGCAATAACAAACCATGCTGCTATTGATAAATTAACATACAATAGTGGACTCCAACCTAAGATTAGCGGATGATTGTTGCATACAGTAACAAAAATGTACAAGGTAATAAATGAATGATACGTACAGAAGTAGGTCTATGTCCATGCAATTGTTTCCACACACCAATGCACTAACATCTTGTACCTACCTGCTACAACATTTAATCAGGCTCACGCTAAGCCTCCGCTCACCCCATGTGGGAGTTGCAGTCCCTGTGTTTTGGTCTCGCAGCCAATCGCAGGGACACCGCGTGAGCCGTTAGCTTGGCCTATTGGATGACTCTTCTTTAACTGGACTAAAGTAACTTAATGGGGATCTACATGAGGTTAGTTTAGTCCACAGAGGGCTAAATGGATCTCATGGTGCGACTTGTGATGTCTGAAAGTGGAACCATGTTGTGTTTGGAAACATTTAGGCTGGGTGGAAAATGACATCATCTTGACAACGAAGATGCCCATGTGGCACCTTACGTTGTACATGTGAATCTTTCTAAATACAGTATATGGAAATAAATATTACAGTCATACAGACAAACAAGACACCATATTCTCAGTGAAATTCAATAATATTACTTGCTGTTGTTGCAAAAGATAAAGAATATATTCTCATATGAGTACAGTATTGTGACATTGCCTGTCTACACATGTTGCTCCACCATGGTCAAATATGTGTTGCTTAAAGGGTAATACCCCTACAACCATCAATGCCAATGGTTAGCACGCCAGTGTCATTTCCCAATCAATGTTAGCATTAAGCTAATGCATGTAAGTCTTTTAGTTTTATGTTTGGTTTGACAGTAAATGCCAACTGGGATTGGCAGCAAACAGCATGAAGGCTGTTTTTTTAAGGAGTTGTTCACGAATTGACTGACTGCTGCTTGTTGTGAAATGAGTTGTGTTGAGTTCACTGCCACCATGTTATATCTCAAGTTTCCACCTGCACGTCACAGTGTAAAACAAAACAAAACAAAACAAAAAAATCAGCCAAATCACGCTTGTATCTCGAAAATGTCATAAATCGATACTTTTCTTTGGGGGTAATTCTCTATGATCGGGATAAACTACAAAATGAAGCAAAACAGTATGTGCTTAATCATTTGGAACATTAGGTGAAGAGAGTAACCAGAATCTCAGAAACTCCCACCAGTATGATGCATAATAATAATAATAATGACTTTAAAAACATACAAAAAACAAAGTCAGGGATTGGCTGCCATGCAATTGTTAGAACAAACGAAACTTCAGATGAACCTACACATTCATAATCATTTGTAATAATCAACATTTGTCGAGTTGTAGTGTATACTGTACTTTACACTTTATTCGGTTGCTTAAAAGGATCCCCATCCTTGTTGTCAAGAGAGCATACTTGAAAACCATCGGGCTAAAAGATGCTATCCTCGGGTGTGATGTAGCTACGGGATCCAGCGAACAGGCCGCAACAGAAACCGTGTGGAAAACGAACTGGCATATGCTGAACTATGCGGCTGCTTGATGATAAAACACTGACACTCATCCTGTATGAAGCACCAGAAGATGGTAAGAAAAGTCTGGAAATATTGAGACGCCATTTTGAGTCCGAAGAAAAGCCGCGAATTGTCGGGCTGTACACAGAGCTAACCAATATGCTAATGGATAACGGCGAGAGCTAGCGGGCTATCTAGCACGTGTCGAGAAGCTAGTGGCCGCTACAAAGAGCTAAAGAGAACCTAAGCGATGCACTATTGGTGGCTATGGTGTTGAAAGGACTCACTGATGAATACAACCCATTTTCTGTGCATGTGACTCAAACGAGGGAAGTGTTAACCTTTGCTGAATTCAAGACTAGGCTGAGAAGTTTTGAATGCACCCTCCGCTACCGAAGCAGGCCCAGACCAGATGAAGTAATGACCGCCAAGTCATTCAAGCCGAAGCCCAAAGAAAAGACAAGAAATACGTCTTCAATGGAGAATGCTTTATTTGTGAGAAAGTGGGGCATAAAGCAAGAGACTGCACGAGTAAGGATAAGAAACCACACAAGCGAACGACAAAAGCTGATAAGAACAATAAAGTGGCTACAGTTATGGACGATTCGGAAAAAGTTTTCCGTGGCAGAGACCAAGCCAAATCTTCGAGGGAAGAAGAAGAAACATTATTGCTCGGGTGAGTGAATGGCGACCCAAGGAGCGCAGCAATATGGACTACTCGTGGACAGCGGTGCTTCTGCCCACATAATCACCGACAAGACCGCATTCATCCGATTTGATGAGAGTTTCGGCCTAAAGATCACATCATGCAGCTGGCTGATGGAAGACGGATCACCGGAAGTGTCGAGAAGAAGGGGACGCGCAAATCAAGCTGGCCGACAGCAGTGGACGAGTAGTGAGTGTCAAGCTCACAAATGCTCTCCTCATCCCAGAATACCCGCAGAATATCCTTTCTGTGGATGCAGCAACTTCGAAAGGAGCAAAGTTCAACTTTGCGAAGAATGACAACAAAATGATTCTTTCAGATGGGACAATATGCAAGATGATTGTAAAGGACCGTATGTACTATCTTGACATTGTCACAGAAAATTCTGCATGCAGTGAGGACTCCTGCAATGCATCTTTAGACATGAAAACATGGCATGAGATAATGGGCCATTGTAACTATGGTGATATTGCTAAGCTTGAAGCTGTGGTAGAAGGTATGAAAATTAGTAACAAAACTAGACCTAACCAGTGTGAAACCTGTATTCAAGGGAAATTCACCCAGAATAGAAACAGGAAAAGTGATGTGAGAGCTAAAGAGCCATTAGGCTGGTACATACAGATCTAGGTGGGCCTATTGACCCAGAGTCATTCGACGGGTACAAATATGCCATCACTTTTACTGATGACTTTTCTGGAGCTGTTTTTGTATACTTTCTCAGGAACAAAAACATGGCAGTCGAGGCTACAAAGCAGTTCTTGGCAGACACAGCACCATATGGTAAAGTGAAGCGAATGAGATCGGATAATGGGACAGAGTTTGTTTCAAAAGAGTATCAATCTCTACTTCGAGATAATATGATAAAACATGAGAGATCAGCGCCCTACTCCCCACATCAAAATGGGACAGCAGAGAGGAACTGGCGCACATTGTTTGAGATGGTCAGGTGTATGCTGATAGAATCAGGCTTACCCAAAGAGCTATGGCCATATGCAGCCAGAACAGCAGCAGTTATACGGAACAGATGTTACTGCGAAAGAACAGGGGAGACTCCTTATTTCCTTTTCACAGGAAAAGACCAGATTTGTCAAAAATGAAAAAGTTTGGTTCAGAATGCATGGTGTATGAGCAAAACAGGAGAAAGCTAGATCCAAAGGGCAAAAGGGGATCTTTGTTGGTTTTGACCGTCATTCACCTGCTTATTTGATTTATTTTCCAGAGACAAACAAGGTTCAGAAACACAGACTGGTCCACTTCATCACAAAGACCGTGACTGAGAGTGAGACGCAGACCGAGAAGACCCAACTGGAGGACCACTATGTAGAGTGGGTAACTATGCCTAAAGCAAGTCAGTTACAGACGGAATATGTAGGAAAAGATTCTGACACTGAACCAGAGCTTAAACCTGACTGCGACACGGACTCAACCAATGGTAATGAGACTCTTCGTACTTCTGGTAGAGAAAGGAAGACACCAAAATATTTAGAGGATTATGAATGTGTGATAAAAGGCAATGAAATCACAATTGATTACTGCTATAGAGCAACAGTGGGATTGCCACAAACATTCTACGAGGCAATGGCATCGCCAAAGTCAGAAAAAGTGGAGAAAGGCGATGATAGATGAGATGACTTCTTTTAAAGAGAACGACACTTTCACCCTTGTGCCATTACCGGAGGGTAGACAGACAAGATAGGCAAGTCAAGATTAGAACCCATTAGTAAGCTTATTTTATAACGCAGTACAGTATATTTATGCATAGTACCATTGCACATAACAAAGAGAGGATCAACTAGTTGCATAACATCATTGGCAACAAAATGCCTTTCGCCTAGTGGGGTATAGAAAACTATCCCTAGATGGCGTCACAGTTACAGAATCTATCTCCCGATTTTTTTATTATTTTTTTTTAATTGCTTGCAATGCATTAAATGAAAGCGAAGCACCATATTTTCTACTATGTGTCTTCCACAATTACAGAAAAATCCATTTCATACCCATCATCCATACTAAACATTAAAAATATACAAGGTGGTACTGGAGAGAATAGTTAGAAACATAGATAGTGCTCCTCACTGTTGTTAATTAATTTATAAAAACGAGAGGGCAATGCTCATTTTTGTCAGATACTGTCTAGGCTTGTCTTAATAATACACTACAGGATAATCAATAAAGTACAGACAAAAAAAACCCCAAAGAGCAGAGTTGTATGGTAATATATGCTCATAGTTGCTATTGTGTGCTTATATTTAAGGTACATCAATATTGAGAGTGTGGACTCAAGGGTTAGTTTGTTTATCTCATTAAGTCATTACACTAATGTCCAGTCAGGTACCGCCCTCCTCTGCTGCAAACCGCTACACTCAAAGACACGTACACGCTAACACAGGGCCAAAAACAGCTGGGTCAAGCAAAATGGCCACACCCCTGTTTGCTCCACATAGCAAACATACCTCAAAGACCCCTGACAGTTGATTTTGCACTCTGTGCTAACCTCCTGATGCAGAGGCGGCTCTTGCGAGGATCTCAAATAAAGGCTGCACAGCGCAAGCCTGACTGCTGCTGCTCCATAATGATATTTCCATCTTTCGCTTTCCCCAAGGCCCCACATGAGCACAGTACCTCTGCAGTCTGGAGTTAGTGACCCACAGCAACGCATGCATTAGTAACAGTGAGCCGTCATTTGTGCTGTCCGCTTCTTCCTCCTCCTCCTCCTCCTCCTCCTCCTCCTCCTCCTCCTCCTCCTCCTCTTCCTCTTCCTCCTCCTCACCAGGCACAACTCATTCATTGAGATTAAATCTGACAGGAAGTAGATAGCATGTTCGGGGTGAGCTCTGTGGTCAGTCTTTTTCTCCACAGAAGAAGTGATGGACAATGTAATATATGTTGGATATCAAAATGTTGCAATCGTTTTTTCTTGCTTGTACAGGCAACTTTTAAAGTCCCTAAAATGTGAGCAAAAATAAATTTGACACTACAGAGTAGAGTGTTGCTAAACTTGAATTTTTAAAAAAACAATCACTGCTGGAATATCACGCCGCTCAACTGTCAACTGTCAATGAAATACAAACTTGAAAAATGACTGGGAGTTCCTACACACACAGTAAATACATGTTTGAGCCACAAAAAAAACAAAAAACGTCCTCCAGTGGCTGGAGTATATCCACCTGGGTCATCATGAGGCTTTTCCACGTCACGAGGCACTGTGCACATACTAGTGCAAAGCCCTGTCCACACATTGGCTGTCTGACATGACATTTATATTCCTTTTATTTATTTTTTTGCCATCACTCTTTTGTCTTCACTCTTAGCCATTGCTCACTCACAGCTGACAACAAAACACTTTAAGACATTCAAATGAATTTTATATGTGGAGGGAATATGCATTTTTGCTACCTTCGCATTACAAATTGTGCCGAATAACCGCTGATGCGAACAAAATAAGTGTATCACAGAGTAATACACTTTAGAAATAAGTGTATCAGCAAACAGCAGCTCATTTGCTTTCCATGCTTAAACCACACAGTCAGACTGGTTCCTTTAACCTCAATTTTAACATATGTTCCAGAGAGCCAGTGTGACCTGGACAACCAACGTGACAAATGAGGACACGTCCGTAAAAAGTCAATGAATTGCAGAGTGAGTCACTCGTTGTTATTGTTTCTCTCTCTACTGTACAGTTCCCAGCGCAACAAGTCCGAGGACAACCAGTGGGTGAACTCTAAAAATGGAAGTGCAAAGCAGCTGAACTCTCAATGCTAAATGTATCCCACTGCCAAGCTGTAGTGTGCTCCTCTGTGTTTTTACTTGACAAGAACATGATATAATGCAAAACACTCATCCATTTTTAGTTGAATGCAGGAGAATAATACAAAAGAGATGACGTTAGCATGTAACCATGTGCTGAATGAAGGGAGTTTCCATTTGCTTGTGCTGGGGGGATGGGGGGGAAGCATCATTAAGAAGATAATATGTAGAGTTTTGAGATAGAGTATTGAGATAAAAACAGCATGATAACTGTGTTTCAAGGCACTATTTGGGTGGAACTGACAGAATCCAGCTGCTAGTTCTTCTCTATAGAAGGTGGTGCCAAAAGGCACATTTTTCCATTCAGGCAAGAGATTAAGTAGCAATGGAGAATAGTTTTTGATTTGACTAAATATTTATATTGTACCTATTCATATTCAGCAAATGGAGTGCTGGTAGTGTGTGGTCCATTTCTCTCCTAAATGTTTCCCTTAACATTTGCAGCTGAGGACCCCAAATTATTAATTTGCGAATTTCTTCATTGTGAGACAAATAAAGGTTTTCTTATCAAATTTGTTTCCTCTCTGGGACACCAGTACCTTTCCATTGCCACAATATCATCATTTACAGTATAGTACATAAAGTGTCAGATATAAGAATTTATGTGCATTTACAAACTAACAAAGAATTTAAGTCTGTAACTTTTAAATTGTGTGGTTTATTATATATTTTTATTGATATTTTCTTCTATTACAAATAAATAACCAGAATATTTTCTTTGTAAATGAGCGCATTTATGCCTTTAGCACGGCAATAAATAAGAATTTCCTTCCCTTTATGTACTGCACACTAATGCTGAAAAACACAGGACATGACCTCACCACACCAAAGAGGAATAATTTGCCAAGAAAATGTTTTCCAGTCCGAATGACATTATTCCACAATTGGGAACTCAATAAAAATAACCAACTTGGGAAAGGCTGCTCTCCAGGAATGTGCCCGAGGGCTTTGTTATTGGAAACCCATGTAACTACTGTATTTACCATTTCCGGCTATGTCTAAAAAGATGTAAAAGAGAAGTGTCGAGTGACACACTGTTGCTTACTGTAAATATTGACTATTCATCAGTAATTTGGTGTGAAGAACTATAAAAATACACTATTTATTTTTGTATATAAAGTAGCATTATTCCAAAAATATTTATCACCATACTAGGAACTGGAGCACAACTTTGCTGTGTTCATAACACAAAGCGTCTTCTGAAAATATATTCATTTTTTAACACAAAATACATACCATTCATAACGTTGATTTTTTTCATACTACTGTACTGATGATACCCTTCCTGAATTTTAAACTTTAATGCCTACTCGTTAATTAGATGCAAAATTAGCCGATAGCTATTGTGACATCCCCGCATTAATAAAATTGTTCATTTTTTTTTCTTGTAAATAATAGGTACAGTACCAGCAAAATGTTTGGAAACACCTTCAAATGCAAATGATCTAAAAACACATTCGGAGATATTCAAGATATTAAGTCTTGATAATGAACAGCTGTGAACTGAAAGTCATTCCAGTTCATAAAGCATCATCCACATCATAAAGCTAACTGAGAAAATAGCAAGGTGTGCAAAGCTGTTATCTGGGCAAAAGAATCTAGATTCTAGAGGATTCATACATCTTCCGAACCGCTTGATCCTCACTAGGGTCGCGGGGGGTGCTGGAGCCTATCCCAGCTGTCTCCGGGCAGTAGGCGGGGGACACCCTGAATCGGTTGCCAGCCAATCGCAGGGCACACAGAGACGAACAACCATCCACGCCCACACTCATACCTAGGGACAATTTAGAGTGCTCAATCAGCCTACCATGCATGTCTTTGGAATGTGGGAGGAAACCGGAGCACCCGGAGAAAACCCACGCAAGCCCGGGGAGAACATGCAAACTCCATACAGGGAGGCCAGAGCTGGAATCGAACCCGGTACCTCTGCACTGTGAAGACGACGTGCTAACCACTGGACTACCGGGCCGCCCTTCTAGAGGATTCGAAATTCTTTAAAATTTGTTTTGGTTTACATTTTTAACCAAATGATTTAATCAATACTTAAGTCATTTGCATAACTACGAGAATGTCGTCCTTTTTGGGGTGGAGGGATGTTAATGCTTATTTTCATGAAGAGCAAAAAAAAAATGTCTATCAAACCCCAAAAGTTTGTCATTTGAAAGAACAAAAACATCGTCTTGGTTTACATTTTTAACCAAATGATTTAATCAATATTTAAGTCATTTGCGTAACTACGAGAATGTCGTCCTTTTTGGGGTGGAGGGATGTTAATGCTTATTTTCATGAACAGCAAAAAAAAATGTATATCTTACCCCAACAGTTTGTCATTTGAAAGAACAAAAACATCGTCTTGGCTTGAAAGGGCCTAAACCGGATATCCAATCTTGGTCAAATGCTCTTATTTTACGTGGCAGTCGTTTCCACATCCGGTATTGTGTTTATTTTGTGAGCCAGCTTGCATGCTCTTTTATCCACAACCACCAGCCACGGAGGTGCGTACCATGAAACAGCTGAAAATACATGCAGCCACAATCACGCCAAGTGCCGCCGCCACAAACTCACTGTCACATGGACCAAACGATGCACGAGGCAGGAAAGAAGACCTTTGGAGGTTTTAACGATGATTAAGTTGACGACGTGACAAGGCGGAACTTCCACGCCGACGGACCGAGCGAGCGAACGGCACCGACGCCGGCAGTGGAACGAACCCACTGCTGCTTACCCGGCCTTTCCTCTAGATAACATTGTATCAAAACTTGATGTTTTTATTGCTTTGAACGCAGGAAAGAACAATGGTGGCAGGTTGGAGAGCTGGAGCCGACTTATTCGTGGAAATACGTATTTTTTTTTCATTTAAGTAAGCGTGTCCCGTGGGTGGTTAAAGCCTGAAAAAAGTTGGATTTTGTTGCTCTCGCCATGGAGGAGCAAGAGAGGGAGATTTCTTACGCCGACCCCCCGGCGTCGGACAGCGAGGTTGTGGTCGTGGTGAATCCGAGTCGAGTGCGCCCTCCGCTGGGCGTGGTGCTCGCCACGGTGCTGTACTGCGCCGAGCTGCTTAACGCCGCCGTGCTGTGCAGCAGCTACCACCGCACGGACGACGAGCACTGGCTGGGCTTCACCATCACCTTCATGCTCCTGCCGGCTGTGCTCATCCAGATGACCCTCATCTTCATCCACAGGGATGTGGGCCGAGACCGGCCGCTGGTCCTCCTGCTGCACCTGCTGCTCCTTGGGCCTATCATCAGGTAGGTTTTCACCCCCGCCCCAATCAAGCGGAGAGGAAAAATATGGGCAGAGGAGCTAAACGTACTCACGTTCTATACTTTTGAAGAAGTACAGACAGTTTTGTTAAAAAACAAAGCAAAAAAAAAACAACAACCCCTTAAATATAACCTATACTTGGGTAAAAGTCTTTACAGCTTGCAACTGGGCCACACGTAATTCTAGACCATTTCTGATTATCTCAGATGATCTTTATTCATCTAATAACATGACAATAAATACATAAATTAAACAAATACGGCACTATATGGTGGCAGTGAACAACAAGCCATGGTTTGTCAGATGCTGAACAATTCATCATAAAGATGCCTTCAAGCTGTTTTTCCACCAAGTTTATTGCCAAACGAAATGTAGAAGAAAAAGTAAAGTCTGGACTGTTTTAGCTTCATGTTAAAAAAACAATGCATTGATTGGCTAATAAGTAGCATCAGTGTTGCCTTAAAAGCAACCTGATATGTTGGCACAAACGGTGGAGAAACACCTGCAGACAGACAACATAACAATACAGGCATATGTTCTCTTAACCTCTGCAGAACAACTAAGATTACTACAGTGATTGTCTCCATGTATATTCATATGTATGTATAATACTTTATACTGTATATACTCTGTGGTCAAGGCTTGCAGACCAGAAGGAGTTTTAAAAAGGGGCAAAAACTGTTTAATTCTCATAGAACTAATTACACTAATATATTTATCTCAAGACACCACTGTAGTGATTCAAATCCACCATTCAGTGGTGGGCGCCCAGGACTAAACACTATCATAAGCACTGACCTATTGTGGACATGAAAAGCCAAAAAGTGGGGTCAAATACCTGTTTTTTTGTCCTGTAAAAAAAAAAAAATTAGAGTGAGCTAAATAATTCCCTAACTTTGTGCTGGGAGCAAAATGCTGTGTTTTTTTTTCTTGTCCCCAAGATCGCAATCAATAGATCAATCAAGATCTAAATCAGGGTTGACTTTAGCCCTGTTTACACCGTTGTTTCACGTTGCGTCATCTGCAACGGTTGAATCAAGTAATGAGGCTGTTTGACAGAGTGTGGACCAGAAGGGACAGATTCCCTCATGCGTTGAGTACGAGTCACCTGATTTACGGGTCTTTCGAGATATGAGCCTTCATTTGGCCTGTTTTTTTTTTTTTTAATTTTTTGTGCTTTGCCTTGACTTGCAAGTTCAAACTTGTGACACGAACATTTTTCATATAGGACTCACAAAGTGTTGATCATGGCTAAATGACAGAATCACAATTATGACAGTTCAACGTTACAAATGGCGTGGAATGGACGACCGGTAGTTTGCGTTGCGGTGTCACAAGTCAAGATTCTCAGTTGCTACGTACTTTGTAACTCACTACTAACTAACTGAGAACATTTCTTTCTCAAATCATCTGAGCTGTTTCATGTTGAAGGCATAGATGTATTTACCGTACAAATATTTACTAGAGTTAAATTAGCCCCACAATTGCTGTTTAAATGTTAAACAAACAGAAGAGAAGGTTTTAGATAATATTCCCACTATGTCTTCACAGGAGAGAGTATGGTGACAGGACATTTTTAGCAGGACAATAATTCTTTTAAAGTCCCTGTAAATTGAAAATGAAAATGTCCTTTAAATTTCACACTATAAGTAGATTTCCAAATTCAATTGAAAGGTTCTTTAAAGCTCTACACTACGACCAGACACTTTAGGTACTCCTGCACAATCCGAATGAGAACTCCCGAACGAGAGTTGTATCAAAAAGTCCACATTTATAAAGTAAATAATGATCATGCATCCCATTGTGAGCAGACTCATAATCCAGATGGAAATAACAGAAGGCCACACGCTGAATAAAATATTCTCCCACACGATATATTGGAACCATGGACACTGGACACAATCTGTCGTGTGATACTGTGCGACCAACCGCCGAGTGAACATTTACAAAGAACTGAAATCAAATTCATGAAACTGCCCCCATTATTATGTGTGCAAGCAATGTCCTAAATCAGCAAGACATTGACAACACCTTAACAAAGAAGTACCTTCTTGAAGGGGAAAGTGTGGAACGCCAGTGGTACCTTGGACTTGTTCCCAGCCAATTGCAGGGCCTGCACTCATATGTTGATATAACAAAACACTCGAAGAGGCTCTAAACTTTGTGACACGGATACAGTAGACCTCTAATCTAATTTTTCAGCATCTGTACATGACACACAAGCATGAAAAGTAATTAACTACTCTAAAACACAATCAGTAAAACATCTTGATATTTTTTTGACCAATCGGCTTTCAGCTTCATTATGTTGCCATCCTGCCGAGGGCCTTCAGAATCAATAGTGCTGGCCCATATAACTTAAACTATGTTTACAATGGGACTGTTAATTTTACCAATCATATTTCAGATTTCCAGAGCTGGCACCCACCCAAAAAAAACCGCTTGCATTTTTCTGTCTTCTACCTTGTATCTTCTGAATGGCTGTTTGACGAGCAAAACATGCAATCTGCATACATGAGTACTTTAAATAATCAGTGTTGAGGGTAACGCGTTAGTTACAGTACTGTATAATGTTTCGGCGGTGATGAAATAGCAAAAGTAGTTTTTCATGATATTTCTGTTAGATTATGACGGTTACAAAGTCCAGTAATCCTTTACTTTATTATCCCATAAGACAAAACTGAATGCAAATAAAATCTATAAAAAGACATGAAGAGAAAACCCTCCTTCCCAACATTGACTAAAGCAATTATTGACTGACACACAAAAATGTAGAAGGTTGTTTGAAAAAATGCCGACCGGAAAGTTTTTCTTCGAGGTAGAAATTCTCGGTCGGTCGGGTTACCGGAAACACACTACCTTTTTTTCTACGCCTCAAATTGACCAGCTATGGTTGCAAATGTTGCATTTTCCGATGAAAATGTCAAAAGCATTATTAAACCAACTAATTTCCGACTGAAACAAAAACAACTTGAAAATAGTAAGTAAATTATTAATCTACACAGACCGTAATATTTTCAGGAAACTTGTTTCTTTCAAATGCAAGTGACTAGTCATCTGAAATATGTCACATTTGGAAGTAATTTCCCTAATACTGTTAATAATCAAGTCTTGTGATTTTATTGAAATGTTTTGTGCCTTCGTCATGTTGGTTAAAGATTGTTACTGAATTATTAAATTGCATTTTGTCTACGAGTGATGGTTTGTATAAATCCAACGTGATAGTAATGGCAATGAAAAATGGATTAAGTCTGGTAAATTCCGACGATATACACAGCCCAACACGAGGTTGGACGCCACTGATTTCTGTTGTTGTTTAAATGCCCTCCTCACCAGAAGCAGCTTTTCATGCCTTGCAAGCACACCGTTCATCGTATTTATTATAGCTAGATCTTGGCCGACCCCATCAGTGCCCCCAGCATGCGGCTGATGAGTTTAAATTTAAACACAGTGATGGGAAAAGTGTCTCGAAATAACCCTGCCCGCTTTTATTCTGTAGGTAGGCTATTAGAAAGGAAGATAACCTGTTTAGCAGCCGCGAGACGAGGGCGAGACTGTGGCAATCTCAACCCCCAATAGAAAACCGGATCAAAAACTTGAGCTTTGATTCGTCAACCGCAACATTTACATGTGTGGAAGTGTTTGTGTTGTTTTCACTAAATCGCATGGCAGTGTTGTGCTCCTCCCTTTTGTACAGACTGCAGATAAGCCTAGCAATCAGATTTTTTTTGCAATCCGATGCTAAGATCTCAGCGATGCAAGAATTCGATATGCCGGACGCCTTTCCTCGCGCATCTCAAAAGCCAGGAAATGATGTTATCTTCAACGCTGAGTCAACACTTACGATTTAAGTGTGATGCCTTATCATTCCTGCCGTTGATCAAGCAGGATGATGGATACATTTGCAACTTTATCTTCTATTGTAGGTGTAACTGTCAAATGTCTCAATCATTTTAGAATTTGTACCAAAATGTAGCGATCGGTTCGTGTGTACATTAGAACCCAAGGACAACACAAAAAAAGGGATGTTTTTGTCCAGACTGTAAGCAACCACCCGAAGGCCGAACTTTAAAACGCCCATAAACTTCACTTGCAGAGCACAAAACCAGAAGCATCTGCTATCTTGTATCTGTTTTACGCTCACACTGAAGTAGTACCAGTACTCTTCTCACATCACTGACTGAAATGGAAAATGAGCATGTGACCACCTTTGAATATCACCCTAAGAAGAATGCGCGGTGAAACAAAGGCCAGAAAGAGCATACGCACATACTTAAGCAACAGTAGCATTTGTCCTGCATTCCGCTTCCTCTGCTTTATCTCAAGCCAATGTAAACACATTGCTTATGCTGCCTGTTGGCTTCCTGTGCTGCACTCGATGATTTAATGGCTGAGCTCATGGCGACGCAGTCGAACATCCTCTGCAGCCCGCAGTTCAACCCTCAATGAGAAATTGCAAATGAAACTACATGTGCGAGCTAACAATGAAAACAAATTGAGCACACCTCTTTTGCTTTCTTCCTCAGTTCAATGATCATCATGTAGCGTATCTTGCACTCTCATGGTCACTGGGTCCCAGCGTATTAATCCTGCTATTTGTGTTCAGTGCATTACATTTTTGCTTATTTGCAAGAGCCCACTCTCGCTTCCATTTCTGCTCACCGTGCATCCCACCACCCGTACTTTTTGTTTTATTAGTTTTGTTCACCTCGTCGTTCTCGTCGTTACTTTCGGTCAACCTTCTTTTCGACTTTGTGCCTCAAACAACTGCAACGTTTTGCCTCTGAAAATAGAACTAACCTTGTTCATTAAGTACAGCAAAGCATAACAGAATGCGGCATTTCATTTTCTTTGTGAAGTTACATTATGCTGGCATAGTGTCATTATTAGTCCACAGGCATGAACAAAGTCAGTCTGGTTCCAATATCATTTTCCTTCAATGTTTGTCCTTTTGTTCAAGTCACTTGTTAACTACTGTACACCACTTTGTGATTGGGTTCGCCATGTCCAGTCTCTTCGTAAGTAGGAGGGGTCGCACTTCCTCTTAGTAAGTGCAGAAGAACCAAATCCAAAGATGATGTCGGACATGTCACCCTATGTGGAACAAAAAATCTGATATGTCAAACTTTCATCATTGTATTCCTTGAGTACGTCACACTGCACGGGCCACGATGCGCCAAGACAACTCAAAATTGGCTGCGAGACACTATTTTGAATGATTTTTTTCAACAGTGATGAAAGTTATCCGTCTTGCCTCAACTTGTCTCCTCATGCCCATACTCCGCTAGCCAAACATAATTACTGTGTCACACTCAACTCGTCTCAGCACGCTCGGCTTCTTGTGGTTGCTGGCTCTACTCCCACCCTGCGCACCTGAAATGTATACATGGTCTTGGCAGCCAGCGGCCCGTCGCCTTAATCGTGGGCGGTCCCAAACAGGATGATCTTGCTGAAGAGCTGTCGAAAGAATTTCCTGAGAAAGAATGGTGACACAAAGTTGCTCTGCGTTCTGGCTTGAACCCCAGCAGACGCATCCAAAAAAGCAAGTCACCGTGTTGATTCCTTTCCCCAATATATCTATCAATATTGCCCAGCTGGCTCTCAAGAGCCCGAGTGCACCCTTGGCCCACAAATGCTCGTATCAGTTTGTGAGGGGAGGGTGGTGATAAGAGTTTGCTTACTGCCAGCTGCCAACATTTGGGTCAAGGACCAGCATGTCACGTTTGCACAGCAAAATTAGCAGCCAGTCAGCGGCATTACAGAACATTCCAGCACAGTGATGCGAGATGGCGCGATGCACTGAGAATGCTCCCCCTTCAGAATTGTGTGCTTTTGGTCGTTTCTATGAATACCTTCCCACCCAGAAACCTCTCAGATGCTGACAATTTACCTCCCCGCATATGAACAGTGCGCTGTTTGTCCTGCAACTTAACACAGAGAGCATTTACCTTGTAAGAAACTTGACAGGACCGCACCCTCGACATTTTCTGTTGAGCCTTTCAGGCCTGAGGGAAGTGTGTTTTCTTTCCTCAGACTGCCCTCTGGTGGAGCCTCAGGCGTCTTTTTATTTGCTCAATACTGTATTCAGAAAAGTACCCATGGTTAGCACAGGCTAAATATTTTTCGTCAAGATCTTCGAGCCATAATGTCAATTCGTTTAATAAAATAATAATTAAATCCTTATACTGATTATACCCCCCCAACGGAAATTCTCAATACACTGTGCCGTAATATTTATGGACAAGATTACGGTTTCAACAATGAAACCTGAATCAACATGAAGTCTAGAGGAACAAAAATCACCAGTGCGAACCATGTAAAAAACGCCGCGAGTCCTCTTTGTCAGATGTGTTACATCCAGTGGTGCCTTGACGATGATGATATCATTATTGACGGACTCTTAAGTCCAAGAAAACAGATACGGGTTTATTTCATGCTCCTAACTCAAAATGCATATCTCAAATCATTTTATACGACTGAAAAGAATGGAAACCCCATTTATCCGTTCTAGAATTCCTCCCCAAAAAACAACAAACATTTTGTAATGTGTATTTCATTGAGGAAAAATAGCACTCCATAATATTATACTTTATGAAAATATGCTGTAAATACATCATTAAATAAGCGTTTCACATAATTAGACAGGTATGGTCACACTGCACCGATTGAGAGGCCGTTGTGCTGTTCTATCTGGTGCGCCAGTCTTGGAGACTTGGCGCCAGAGTCTCAATTCCTCTCAACTCCTCAAAATTGAAAGTAAGGTTACACTGCTCTCTGCTGCCGTAAAGGAGGACTTCAGGCTTTGACTCGCTTGTCTTGTAGGTGTTTCGATGCCCTGATGGTGTACTTCCAAGCTGGCAGGAAGGAAGAGCCTTACGTGACAATCACCAGGAAGATTTACTTGAAGAGGGGCGAGGGCACACGCACCGAGTGCGAAGTCAGCCGCTCAGAGCGCATCCTGGCCACACACAGGAACGCCTTCAAACGCACCACCGTTATCCAGGCTTTCCTGGGCTCCACGCCGCAGCTCACGCTCCAGCTGTACGCCACCATCCAGGAGAAGTACATCCTCCCCATCCGATGTAAGACTGACCACAAGTTAGCAAGACTGGGCTTTTGGCTGCAATTTCAGGCTAAACCTCAAAAAATTTGACAGTTACCCACCAGGTGGCGCTAACGGCCAGAAACCTCGCAAATACCCGTTTCGAAATGCATATTAGGCCGGCATGGTGGAAACTGGTTAGCACATCCTTTCCAGGATTCAAATCCAGACTCCGGCCTTCCTGTGTGGAGTTTGCATGTTCTCCCCGTGCCTGCATGGGTTTTCTCCGGGTACTCCGGTTTCCTTTCACATTCCAAAAACATGCATGGCAGGCTGATAGAACACTCTAAATCAGGGGTGTCAAACTCATTTCACATGGTGGGCCACATACGGCCTCGGTAGATGTCAAGTGGGCCGGACCATTAAAATGATACCATACTTTGCTATAAATAACCAAAACAATATGTCTTTCCTTTGTTTTGGTATAAAGAAGCACAAGAACATTAGGAAAATGTTGAAATTTAATGAACATATCTTTTACAAAACATTTCATGAAGCACCTTACATTTCCATCGACAAATGTGCAATTTACTTTTATCATTCACATATATGCATTGAAACTGATCCCACTGATTGTACAAACTTTAACAAGTAATTGGTATTGAAAAATATAGGAATGGACTTTAAGATTAAACGAGATTTATAAAGAAACAAAGTTTTAAACCATTTACACGTGCATATAAAATATAAATGTAATCCCTGCCTACACCTTACAAACTAAGGAGAGTGCTATTAAATGTGTAAATGTGAGAGTGCAATTGATAGCGTCTGCCCTCCATCCTTAATTGTCTAAACAACCTTAATTGACTAATCATAAACACATCTGCTGCACACGGAGAGATCCTGGCCCTTGTGTGTGTGTGTGTGTGTGTGTGTGTGTGTTCGCGCGCTCTGCTCAACCGCAAAGGCCCACGTGGGGCAATTTAAAAAAAATATTTGTTAATTGGTCGCTACTTCACGGATTTTCGTTTTTCGCGGGTGGTTTTGGTCCCCATTTTGCGAAAAACGAGGGATTACTGTACTGTTTTACATGATCATCTCGCGGGCCGGATTAAACCCCTTTGCGGGCCGGATCCGGCCCGCTGGCCGTACGTTTGACACCCCTGCAGTCTAAATTATCTTGAGGTGTGAGTGTGAGCGTGGATGGTTGTTCGTCTCTGTGTACCCTGCGATTGGCCGGCAACCAGTTCAGGGTGTCCCCCGCCTACTGCCCGAAGACAGCTGGGATAGGCTCCAGCACCCCACACGACCCTTCTAAGGATAAGCGGATCGGAAAATGGATGGATGGATGGATGAGCATTATATGAGAAACCCCGCATGGGGGATAGGGACCGCACCCACCGCAGTAGAACGTGCAAACTCCACACAGGGAGACCGGAGGTGGAATTGAACCCATGACCTCTGCACTGTGAGGTTGACGCACCAACCACTGGAGCACCGGACCTCCCCCATATAATGTAGTAGATCAAAATATAATTATTTTGCTACAAAATGCTCAAACTCCGCCCTAAATATCATTTACAAGTCTGGTTTGAAGACAATGTGTGTTGTGCCATTGTTGTCTTTGACGACATGATCACAACTTCCTGGTGGTTGATTTATTACTCAACGTGGAAAAAAAGAGGCGTCCAACAGGGACGTGCAGTCAGGAGGCAGAGCCTCTCCTCTCCTGCATGTGAAGAGTGGAAAACAAACAAACAATGATTAGATTAAATTGTTTTCCATTCTAGTTTTCTGCACCATGCTTTACATTGATTTTTCTTTTTCAACCCAATCATATGAATTCTTATGAAAACGGCTAAATTAGCATATTTCCTGTTCAAATACATGGACCAGAAGGGAAAGAGAGGCGCTGCGCCTCAAACAACACATTAATTGATGCTCTTTCTCTTTATATCGCTAATATACCTGTACATGTGGTATCACACGAAAATTAAGTGAAGGCAGCTCTTCTATTTTGGCGTTTATATATTTAAATCCTGCTTCAGAGGAGTCCGTGCCTCACCAGTCTTGAACCTCACCACACGTCATTGGCGTCTAGGTGCGGCGCTTATTTTATTTTATTTTATTTTTAATTGGACGACACACCCGACTACTGACTGATGCACGTCAGAACGGAGGCATCTTTTTGAGTGTGGTAACATAACTGTTGAGCTAAGATGAAAATATTCTGATTACCGGACTAGGCTGCGTGATGGCTAGTGGACATTCGGCCTCAGAGTTTTGAGGTGCAGGGTTCAAATCTCAATTGTGCGGAATTTGTGCCGCTTTCGTAAAAACATAATGGTTAGGTCCATTCAAAACTCCAAATCATTTCCATTCGCCTTCGTAGACCACATAAACCGTAGCAAATTTGGACAGGCTGATGAATGAATTTGGGCACCACATGCGGTTGAGTTGCGCCAAAAGTGGTGTCATGCAGCTGAAAATGCAGCCTTTGTAGGACCCAGCCTGTGTGAGGAAATTGGTGACTGTTTCCACTTACCAGCCAGTACTTGCCAGAAATTCCTGCAGCTCCGTCGTCCTCTTTGGATCCTCTCTATTTTCCAATGCACTCATCCACATATTCAATGTAATACTGTGCTGAACACAATTGATCATGTTGCGTACTTTTTGCAGTGACTCTGATGATCATCACCAAGATCTCCATCATATACGGGGCTCTGGTGTGCAGCGTCCTGGCCATCCAGATCCGCTACGACGACTACAAAGTGCGCTTCCGCCCGTCCGCCTACCTGTGCATGATCCTGTGGCGGGGCCTGGAGATCACCACGCGCATCACCGCCCTGGTACTCATGAGCACGGCGCTCACCCATTGGGTGATCCTAGTGGGCATGGCCAACCTCATCTTCTTCTTCTTCCTGCCCTGGGCTGAGTTCTGGGCCAAGAAGGGCTCGCTGGCCAAGGACGTGGAGAAGAACTTCTCCAAGCTGGGCACGGTGGTAGTCTTGTGCTTGTTCACGCTACTCTACGCATGCATCAATGTCTTCTGCTGGTCGGCCGTGCAGCTGGACCTCAGCCACGGCGAGCTCATCGACCGCAAGCAGCGCTGGGACCGACTGGCCATTTACTACAGCGCCCGCTTTGTGGAGAACCTACTCCTCATCACATTGTGGTACTTCTTCAAATCGGACTTCTACGAGTATGTGTGCGCGCCGCTGCTCGCCATCCAGCTGCTCATCTGCTACAGCCTGGCCGTGCTCTTCATGCTGCTCTTCTATGAGTTCTTCCACCCGTGCCGCAGCCTCTTCCGGCACAACGTCCACGACTGCCTGCGTCGCATCTGCTGCTGCAGAGGAACCGGCCAGGACCAGAGGCATACGAGGAAGATGGCCCCGTCCTACTCCACTGCCGCCACCATGGTGCTGATGCCCGATGAGCCACTTGACCCGCAGAACCTCAACAGTGACACGGATCAGCAGGAGACAGCCATACTGGACGACATCACGCAATATGCCTGAGATTGCAATAGTAGGAACACCCGCATCATCTGGCAGCAGTGATTTCCAACCAATGTTCCGGCTAAATCAGTGAGCCGTGTTGTGACCATTTTGTCAGCTTTGCCGCAACGAAAGATCCCATTTCACTGAAATTCTCTGAAAATTATTTTTTACGACAAATGTTGTCTTGGTTGATCTATCTACGCCAGTGACTTATATTGACAGGTGGAACAATTCAATAATCTTCCATACAGTGGTGCCCTGATGTTTAATTTATTCCGTGACCACACTCGTAACTCAAGATTTTCCTATTGGAATGAATGGAAATGCCATTAGTTAGAGCCCCCCAACGTACAAAAAAACTTGAGTAATCTGTTTTTTAAACTTGAAAGACAACATATAATGAAACAGCCTTTGCCACCCTTGGTATCATTTGAATGCTCATTGTGCAGTTGCCCGGCTTGGCCACCTGGGGGCAGTATAAAAGACAGATGGATATACCGTACATGGATGTCTGCAATGTAGATGTCTCATGTGCCTGCGGAGGATAAAGAATATACTGTATGACTGGGTAGTGTTATATTGAATCTCTAAATGTGTACCGTTTGTGTACAAATATGAGTTTTCAGACCAATCAGGTGAAATTGGATCATTTCTGACAACACACTTACGTGCCTTGACACAGTGGTCGGGAATCACCGAATCAAAATTGGACAACAATGCTTAGTTGACAGTGGTAATCATGTAAGAATGTGATGATGATTGTGGTTGTAGCAGACTGAGAGCTGTTTCTAATATTTTGAACTAAAATGTTGACGTCACCCAGTGACTGCACTGAGGCTAATGTTTTGATATAAAATGTGTCATCGATGCAAATGAAGTTTAGGTGCATTGGTTCTAATTGGCTGATATCACTACGTCGTACTTGATGGTTGTTTCTCATACATCTAAATCAATTTGATTAATTTGCATATTATGGAAAAGAAGATACTTTGCAGTAGATTCATTCAGAAAGTTAAACTCATCTTTGACATGAATTAAACACATAAAATACTTTTATGAAGGCCAATTACCAGCTAATTTGACTTTTAGAAATAATAGTGGTCTTATTTGAATTTCTTGAAATGGTGAATTTGGTGATTTCTTTAGCCCTCAGCTCTAATCATCCAAATTCTAAAATCTAAAATGTTGGTGTGGTTTGAGTTCTATTGCCAGGTGAAGATGTGAATGGCCCTCTGTCTTTCTTATGTGTCCTATAATTGACTGGCCACCACTCCAATCGAGTTAGCTGCGGTAGGAATTTAAATATTTTGACCCTTTTTGTATAGCCACCAAAATACTAGGAACAGCTCTGTGTGATGCAGGAAACTAAAGCCGCTATACTGTTACTTTAAAAGCTCTCTTGACATCAAAATGGAGCATTTTTATCTTTGTAGCTTTTCACCGTGCGTTTAGTTTGCGCAGGTGTACCTACACATCAACACAATTATTGTATTTCTCAGAGAGCTATTCTGGTTGCCTTTCCCCCCTGAAGTTGATTTTGCACCCCCTAAAGAATGTAGTCTATGTGGGACAAAGAATGCCTTGAGAGTGCACCGCGACCAAGGCAGGTGTGAGGGGGACGCAAGCCAACAAAAAAAACAAAGTGCGTCTGTGTTACTTTGCACAACTTCGTGTCTTCTCCGAAAGAGGTCAAACTAATGAAAAGGAATGAGTTGTCTTCATCTGCTCGTCGAACTGCTTGGACCGGCTGTGACTGAGGCCTCGCCTTATTCAAACTGGTTTATGGTTTGGGCAAAAGAGACCACAAGGAAATCTGGGGGAAACTAAATGTGGTTGAGTTGGACAAGCAAACACAATCATGATTGATGGACGAACCCAGGAAAATTAAAGTTCTTGTGAAAATTTTGGGATATTTGGCTTCGAGGTGAAATGTTTGATACGCGCGCACACACACACACACACACACACACACACACACACACACACACTTGTAAAGGTAATGGTGTGTTTTAGGTCCATGGTAAAATGTCATTCCCGAAAGTCAAATGTCATTAACATTCTGTTGAATGGTGTAGACTGAATGTCACTTAGGTTGGAAACATAATTTTAAAAAAAAAAGGAAACGTGATGGGTTTTCTCATTATATATCTACTTGTCACAATGGAGAACAAAGTTCACGTTATATTTCTGCCATTGAACGAGCTTCTATATTGATTTCTCACCATTTTACTGATAAATGTTCATGTTTGTTTGTTTTTTCTTTTGCATCCAGTGCCTTGACTACTTTTTTGTTGACTTGAAACTTGAATAAAATAAACCGTGTATATTTAAAACCAAATTACTTCCAGTATTGAACCCTGTTGATGTGACATTTTCAGCAGCTATTTTTAAACATCTTCCATCCATCAAGGTTTCTCACACTTCCTCATTTCTCTGCTGTCGGACTTCCTGGCTGATCGGAATGCAGTCCTTCAGCTCCTCCAGGGAATACTGCACCTTTCAAGCTTCCTCAATTCCACATGCCATTTCTGTGCGTGTGTGAGTTGGTGTTACTTCCTTATGTGGCAGATCACTGGCGCTTGAGGGAGGAGCCCGCAGCCTTTAAAAGCGCGGCAGTGTCGCGCCTTGTGTAATCCCACTGAAGGTGTTCAACATGGCCAACTGGATTATTAACAATGGCGTTACCTGTGTCACTCTGGTGAGCTGCTTCACATTTGTACCACAGATTAAATAAATGAGCGTATTTGACCATCTTCATATTTTGCAGGTGGTATGGATGGGCATCAACATCTTCCTCTTTGTCTGGTTTTATCTCGTCTATGATGTGGGGTTGAGTACTTTTACACACGACATCTCTTAGGCGTGAGTCCTTCAGAAGTCCCCCCACACACACACACACACATATGCGTATACTCATACACTTCATCCAATTCCCTGACAGACTCATGATGTTTTGTTTCATTTTTTGGGGTCACCCCCAGTCGGCTCTGGCCTGGGCCAGGGCTCCCGCCGCCGTCCTGAACTTCAACTGTCTGCTGATCCTCCTACCTGTGTGTCGCAACCTGCTGTCACTCATTCGGGGCTCCCTCGTGGTAAGATGTGCAAATATGAGAATATCTCAAGTGTCTTGGCCTGTCGAAGAGCTTGTCCCATGTAATTGTAAGAGATACATGACTGCGTGAAAAGACTACTACGAGCAATGAAAGAAACTTAAAGGCCTCAAAACACTTAACACTCAAATGCCCATAAATGTATTGATAAATAGAGTGACCGCTCGAGATTTGACTATAATTTGTTCCTTAACCAAGCTTATTGCTCAGAACTTTGCATCTCTAATCATAGTACCCCATTGAAATGAATGGAAATGGCATTAATTTGTTCCCGCCCCCAAAAACAACAAAATTAGGTGATTTTTTTTTAATGATAAAAATAACACGCTAGATGATTAGACTATATGAATAATATTATACATGTTGTTGATGTTATAGTACAGTTTGTGTTCAGATATCTGTTGCATAATGGGTAACACTACCACACCACATAAATGCTAACTGTTAGCCTGTTTGTCAATGGAGTTTCCCCATTGTATGTTAGCAATCATTGATTGTTTGCATGTTTGCATGTTCTCCCCGGGCTTGCGTGGGTTTTCTCCGGGTGCTCCGGTTTCCTCCCACATTCCAAAGACATGCATGGCAGGCTGATTGAGCACTCTAAATTGTCCCTAGGTGTGAGTGTGAGCGTGGATGGTTGTTCGTCTCTGTGTGCCCTGCGATTGGCTGGCAACCGATTCAGGGTGTCCCCCGCCTACTGCCCGGAGACAGCTGGGATGGGCTCCAGCACCCCCCGTGACCCTAGTGAGGATCAAGCGGTACGGAAAATGGATGGATGGATGGATATATATATATATATATATATATATATATATATCCATCCATCCATTTCCCCATGATTTAGTGAGATCATATGCGGAAAATGGATGGATGGATGGATATATATATATATATATATATATATATATATATATATATATATATATATATATATATATATATATATATATCCATCCATCCATCCATCCATTTTCCTGCATCGCTTGATCCTCACTATATATATATATATATGGTAGTCCAGTGGTTATATATATATATATATATATATATATATATATATATATATATATATATATATATATATATATCCATCCATCCATCCATTTTCCGTACCGCTTGATCCTCACTAGGGTCATGGGGTGCTGGAGCCCATCCCAGCTGTCTTCGGGCAGTAGGCGGGGGACACCCTGAATCGGTTGCCAGCCAATCGCAGGGCACACAGAGACGAACAACCAACCACGCTCACAGTCACACCTAGGGACAATTTAGAGTGTTCAATCGGCCTGCCATGCATGTTTTTGGAATGTGGGAGGAAACCGGAGTGCCCGGAGAAAACCCACGCAGGCCCGGGGAGAACATGCAAACTCCACACAGGGAGGCCGGAGCTGGAATTGAACCCGGCACCTCTGCACTGTGAAGCCGACGTGCTAACCACTGGACTACCGGGCCGCCCACTATCTATATATATATATATATATATATATACACACACACACACACACACATTATTATTTTGTTTTCTTTTCAACAGAAGAGCTACAACCCCTGCAAAGAAAAATGTTTTGTGAATGGAAGGAACATTTCTAGGCAGTAATTTTGGACAAGCCAAAAATAGTGGCTAATAACAATTAAATAAAATGTAAGGAATTTTTTGCCTGTTTCAGTGGAAATTGTGTTTGCCTTTTGGTGTAGGCGCCTTGGCCACCTGGGTGCAGTATAATACAGACACACAGATACGGTTCACATAAAGACCATTGCAGTATCAAGTAAACTGTAATAATATTGGTCATTCATCAAAGAGGATAAAGAATATATGCCTGATTTCAGTTTGTTTGCATGAAACAGCTAAGTTCTCTGGTTTTTTTTTAAGAAGAATTGCCGACTATCCACCAAATTGCAATTTGTTGTGAAGGGAGTTGTGTTCAATGCCTCAATACAGTGTTCATATCTAAAATGTATGCTCGTAATTCAAAGCAAAAAATAAATAAAATAAATCCAAATGATGGCTCATACCTTGAAAAACACGCAAGTCAAGTTACTCTTATTTGAAGGCACCACTGAATATGTATACTCTGTTATACCTTATTTATATCCATCAAAAGTTTCTTGAGTTTCCGTGCCATGCATCTTTGTGTGTCCTGAAAGGCATCATACAGGTGTCATTTTGTATTAGGATGATGATGATGATTATGGTTATTGTTGTTTTTCCTTAATGTGTTTTTTTTGGGGGGGGGGGGAGTAGCTTCTGTGCTATCGGCACTGTACTATTGGGTGTGATTAATTATTCAATATGAAATGAAAATGAAATATTTGTGCTTTTTTTTCTTATTCAGTGTTGCAGTCGTAGTTTGAGGAAGCAGCTGGACAAAAATATTGAATTCCACAAATTGGTGGCTTACACGATCGCCCTGATGACAGGTGAGCTTGTCGCAAAAGGGGGTGGGCCTCAGGTGTACTGATACCAGATGATTAGGTTATGGGAAACAGGAGTTGTGATACTGTGAGTGTCTGTGTATTGAATTCCTCAGCGTGACAAGTCATCAGGTGTGTCCTCTGTTTTGCTTTATCAGGGAAGTGCACTCATGAAGAACCCTGATGTTTTTGTGAAATCATAAAAAATTCTGTATGTTCATGTGCATTTTCTCCTTTCCTTAAAAATGCAGAAATTTGATCAATCTGAGTCCCATTACACAGAGGTCATGAATGTACATTTTAAATATTGACACAGGGTGATTTGAGTAAGTGTGACTACTCAAAGAGTCACTGATGGTGTAGTGGTACACTCACTGGACTTGTTTGTGGGCAGCGTTTGGTTCCCACTCAGTGACGATGTGGGTGTGAATGGTCGTTTGTATATTTAGGTGCCCTGTGAGTGACTAGCGAACAGTTCAGGGTGTAGTCTGCCTTCCGCCCAAAGTCAGCTGGGATTGGTGCCAGCAACTAAACTATGAGACGAACTTTATTGTGGTTGTAGTATCCATCTGAGACCTGTTTCCACCCCACTCGAGTGGTGAAGTTAAGAGTTCAAAACAGAACTTTGACTGGTCCGGCTCTTTTGCCCGATCATAATATGTCACAGAAATGAACGTATTAACATGTTTGGTACCTCAAGTGTGTACTGTGTCGTGTGTCATATCTGACCCCTGTGGCTTCTCTGTGTCGTCTCCCTACAGCGGTTCACGTCATTGCTCATCTCCTGAACGTGGAGTGGTACAACAACAGCAGACAAGGCGTTTACGATGATCTCAGCACAGCACTGTCCAACCTGGCCGACACGAAAAACACCACCTACATCAACCCCATTCGCATAACAAGCCTAGTGAGTCATCTTCTACCTAATTTTGATTAGATTACTTCTGTGTTGAGTGGTTTAAGGAACCAAATATGGTTCCTTGCCCTCTATATCACTCTAAAGTGTGGCAAATTCAGGTAAAAATGTGTGTGTGTGTGTGTGTGTACACCATCGCAAGCCACAGTCACACAACAATAAGAGTGTTGAATTACTACTGTATGTCTATGACAGCATCAATAAAAGCTGAGCAGTAGTTTGCAAAGGCAGAAGTGCGCTGTTCACTTGTATGGGTGTTCCTAATGAAGTGGCCATCTGGGCACATATGACCTGAAGTTGTTTTTGTGTGTCAGGATCCGCAGCAAATTCCCACTTACTTGGTGTTCACCACCATCGCGGGCATCACGGGGGTCATCATCACCCTGTGCCTCATCCTCATTATCACATCTTCCATGGAGGTCATCCGCCGCAGCTACTTTGAGGTCTTTTGGTACACGCACCACCTCTTCATCATCTTCTTCGCCGGCCTCGTCATTCACGGCGCCGGGTAGGAGAATCCCCGCCACGTCCTCCCTTCCTCCTCTACTGTTTGCCATCAACTCTTGCCGCGTTCCCTTCAGGCGCATCGTGAGGAGTCAGAAAGACAGCCCGCCGCACAACTTCACTCTCTGCAAGGACCGAAGTGCCGAGTGGGGGCGGATTCCCCAGTGCCCCGTCCCACAGTTTGCAGGGGGCTTTCCCCAGGTTGGTCTCTTGTTTTGGAGATATCGGAATCAGATTTATTGGCCAAGTATGTAAAACACGCAAGGAATTTACTTTCCCAGTTACAACCTATCCAGAGGAGCATAAACAAAAAATGACCAACAGAGGGAGACAGAACGGGAAGCCTGGCGCTTCGCTGTTGAGCTCCTGATATCTTAGATGTGAAATGAAAACAAGTGGGAAGAGGAGGGGGAAAAAACATCAGACACCAACCATTCTCCTTGAATGGAAGCATGGCTTGAGCCTGAGAGAAAACCTCGGGCACATGCTACATACATTTAAAAGACATGGACAACAAATCTCGAGACTTGCATGCAGTGAACAGAGAGGATGGAAGGGGTATACTGCAGTATACTGTCTCCTGATGGTCAAGGTGGGCATACTCGAGGAGCAGCACAATGAACTGTATTGCACCACTAAATTATGATGCACAAACTCCATCACTATATTTTCTGCAAGAGCAAGTGCAATATTAAGTGCCATGGCTCAATAAATAATGACATGCATCAACTCCTATTGTTTTTTTTTTATAATAAACTTGAGGCCAAAGCTGCTAACCATCCTCCTTTTATACACACCACTTCTCCCCCAGACTTGGATGTGGGTGATCGGTCCGATGATTCTGTACCTGTGTGAGCGGCTGCTGCGTTTAGTCCGATATTTGCAGACAGTCCGATACCGAAAGGTAAAGTTTCGACTGAAGTTCTTTCAAGCTCGCCTCTTTTTTTTCCAAAGGTTTTTTTTTTCTTGTCTTTTCTTAGATCGTGATGCATCCATCCAAGGTGCTGGAGTTGCAACTGGTCAAGAACGGCTTCAAAATGGAGGTGGGCCAGTACGTGTTCCTCAACTGCCCGGCCATCTCGCAACTAGAGTGGCACCCGTTCACCATGACCTCGGCCCCCGAGGAGGACTTCCTCAGCGTGCACATCCGCTCGGCCGGAGACTGGACCGAAAAACTCATCAGCATCATGCAGCAGCTGCCCGAGGGCGCGCAAGGGCCCAAGTCAGTTCTAGTATTTCAAATGTTCTGCTCGTGTGATGTGAATGCTGTGAGACCGTATTCCCCCCTCATGCTATCAGAAGAAAGTATTCACAGTCAAGCTGAACATCAACCATATTTGTGTTAGTACTGTCAGGCACTCACATTGATGCTATCGTTTGTGTAAATGCTCGTCTCTCTGCATCCACACACCAATGCCGGCGTGCCTCAAACTATTTACCAATGCAGAGAAACGCAAGCGAAGAGCATTTTCGCTTATGCCACATTGCATCGGCAATGAATTTGTGTTACTACTGATAGTTGTTCACATTAAATGATATCGTCTCATATCCACTCTTATTACACTTGTCGAAAACCTTGGTGTGTGAATGCTGAGGATGAGCATTCACACACATTCTACTGTGTTTCAAAATACTTACCAATGCTGAGTCAAGCATTCACATTAATGCAGCGTTGCATCTGTCATGTTTTCAGAATGGGCGTGGACGGACCCTTCGGTACGGCCAGCGAGGACGTGTTTGACTACGAGGTGGCCATGCTGGTGGGGGCGGGAATTGGCGTCACCCCCTTCGCCTCCATCCTTAAGTCCATCTGGTACAAATTCAAGGATTCCAACCCAGTGCTGCGCACACGAAAGGTAACGCGCAATCACATGACAACGCTGCGTGGTTTTTGCTTTTGTTGTCATTTTAAGGCAAAAGCTGTGACACGTCTCCGCTTTGATTTTCAACCACAAAGTTTTGGCACGTCCGCACATGTCAAACTGGTCTACTGAGAGACTAAAGCAACTTTTGACATTCTCAGGCAACAGCAACACCCCCAGTACATTTTAGGGCAGGGCACATTTTCGTTCCCTTGGCCGGTAGACAAAAAATGGCAATGACAGTCAAAACAAGTTTATATGGTTTTGCTCTTCACTTCTGTGATTTGATAATTGATATATTTCACCTCAGATCAAACAAGATCTAAAGCTTTTTTTACCCTCCCCAATGTGTGTGTGTATAGAATCGCTTGATCCTCACTAGGGTCGCGGGGGGTTCTGGAGCCCATCCCAGCTGTCTCTGGGCAGTAGGCGGGGGACACCCTGAACCAGTTGCCAGCCAATCGCAGGGCACACAGAGACGAACAACCATCCACGCCCACACTCATACCTAGGGACAATTTAGAGTGCTCAATCAGCCTGCCATGCATGTCTTTGTAATGTGGGAGGAAACCGGAGCACCCGGAGAAAACCCACGCAAGCCCGGGGAGAACATGCAAACTCCACACAGGGAGGCCGGAGTTGGATTCGAACCCGGTACCTCTGAACTGTGAAGCCGACGTACTAACCACTGGACTACTGGTCGCCATATATATATATATATATATATATATATATATATATATATATATATATATATATATATATATATATATATATATATATATATATATATATATATATATATATATACACACACACACACACACACACACACACACACACACACACACACACACACACACACACACACACACACACACACACACACACACACAGGTATATATATATATATATATATATAAACACCACTTTCCCCACTGATAAGTGCTTCCTCCTCTAAATCTCCCTTTGGTCAAAGCGTGTATATGAACACTCTCCTGAATTTTTGAAAAATATCACTTAACAAACTGATACAGAAACAATGTAGCGCTATTTACTCCAGTACTGCCTTGCACCAATCTCTTTTCGTTCATGTGAGGAACAATGACGTGGTAATGATTCTGCTTGTACTGTAGTCTGTTTTTTAGCAGTTATTAAAGCCACTAGTCATTTTTTATTTTACTTATTTTTAGAAAAATAGTGTCAGCACTGAATATGCTTTTGAAAACGAGCTCTTCTCTGTTCATAGCCATGTTGTTAGTCTTAAGCAGCAAGGATGCACTTTGAACTGCGCTGCTAGTGTATAAAAAAAAAAAAGAAATCTTGTCAAATGTCAATTCAACTCACTTTACAATAAGGAGCACATTGGCAAAAAGTGACGTTTTGTTCAAAAAGGAGGCTTCAGTTGAACTTTAATGTCCAAATAAACAGAAAACGAAGACAAATATACCATGTGCGATGTTGCCGGCGTCCACTATTTCGAGTCGCTAAATTCAGTTTAAAATTAATCTCTCCTTTTATTTATAATTTTATCTGTGGTTTTATTGTTCTTGTTTTGATTGTAAAGTGTCCTTTAGTGTTTTGAAAGGCGCTTATAAATGAAATGCATTATTATTATCATTATTATTATTATTATAAAACAACCACATAGCTTAGCATTTCAGTCGTCTAGCTAAATGCTAATAGCATCTATTTTGCAGTATCATTTAGCGACAGATTCAACACAAATGAAAATATACAGAACATTTTTGTTTAAACTGTTGTTTTTTGGGGTGGGCGGAGGCTGGAACAGATTCATGACATTTGCATTCGGCTCAATGGGAAAACATGACTTGGGATATGAATGTTTTGCGTCATGAGCATGGTCATAGAATGAATTACCGGTAGTCTTATCTCAAGGCACCAGTGTACATTTTTGGAATTGGTTTCCCACCAGTGTTTGAAAGCAGATATTGAATGATGACCATCCTTGTTCCACTTAAATTTGTAAGTCCGTTGGTGTGTCATGGTCATCTTTTGTTCCCATTTAGCTAGTTTATCCCACGCTGATATTTTCCCTCACTTGAATGAAGCAAAGTAATGTAACCCGCCAACCTGAACACACCCTGATCTTCATGAAGTATTTTGAGCAAGCGCTTCATTGTTTGTGTTTTTTTTCTCCCTTACTTCCTGATTCCAGATCTACTTCTACTGGCTGTGCCGAGAGACCAATGCTTTTGAGTGGTTTGCCGACCTCCTGCAAGACCAAGAGAGGGAGATGGAGGAGAGGGGCATTGGGGATTTCCTCACCTACAAACTCTTTCTGACCGGATGGGATCAGAGTCATGTAAGTGCGCCTGTGGATGATTGTTTTGAATGTTGTTTTTAACCGCACAATGTTTCCCTGCATATCCGCAATATTCTACTCACAGATTACACATTGAAAAATTATTTTTTTTGTGCTCCGGCAAAACCTCTGGAAGCTATAAAAGCATTACTTTTGTGCCAAGGAACTATGTTGCTGTAAATTGCAAAGCTTTATGTATATATTTTTGTTTGGGGGTGAGGACTCATTTGGGAGTCTCTCAACTTTACTTTGGGCTGTTTTGTGTGAGGTGAAGACTGGTTTCATGGGTACGTCTATCTTGAAAATAGGAGTTGGCCCAGTGTTGCACTGATGAATTAGGAAAGGCGCTGACTGCAAAAAATGACCGCACCACTACATGTTTTCATCTGAAAAAATTTGCTTTTTCTGGAGTCAGCTTACTCAAGTTCTTACTGGTCTTGCGGGTGGCTCTGGAACATGTTGTTACTGTATTTCACGTACTCTCTTCCTGTTCCCTTAAGGCCAATCATGCCATGGTGCACTTTGACGAGGAGACTGACGTGATCACGGGACTCAAACAGAAAACTCATTATGGAAGACCCAACTGGAATAAGGAGTTTGAACAAGTCCGCACGGAGAATCCCTCGTAAGAC
Source organism: Hippocampus mohnikei (assembly GCA_026261675.1). NCBI lineage: Eukaryota > Metazoa > Chordata > Actinopteri > Syngnathiformes > Syngnathidae > Hippocampus > Hippocampus mohnikei. The sequence goes on along the minus strand of JAKGUB010000557.1, from coordinate 20,794,286 downwards.
AATTATCTTCCGTCTCTGAAATATCAAACAAATTCAAACATAGCCAAAAATGTCCCATCTTTTTGCGAATTTCCCCAGTGTGGGACAAATAAAGGTTATCTTATCTTATCTTTTGCATTTCATCTTCAGGGCTGTGGTGGGAACATTCTTGTGCGGCCCAGTCGTTTTGGCCAAAGTCTTGGAAAAGAAATGCGCCGAATACTCGGAGGTGGACCCGCGCAAGACAAAGTTCTACTTCAACAAAGAGAACTTTTGAGCTGGAGGGAAAAAAACAGCAGCAGTCTCCTTTTGGGAAGACCTGGTGGGGAATGTTTTCTTATTGCTAATTAAGGTACACGCGTGTTGAAAGCGTGCATGCAAAAAAATAAATTAATAATAATAATAATAATAATAATTCTGACAACAATGCTGGGCATGTTGTTCCACTAGTCTGAATTCTCCCTATTGTCTCTCTACCACTGGTCTTGATGGTTTAGTAAAAATGCGGACATATTTAAAGAACAGGGTTTCCTTCAGCAACTCATGAATGCATGTTTATTACAAAACCTACAAAATCGTCTAAGTGAAGTTGAACCTAAAAGTTGCACTTTTACAGTTGTAATACCAGGAAAAAGTCAGAATTTTAAAATAAGTGTCGCACACATGAGAAAATTACCTGTAAATGAATAATCGTGATAAAGAATAAACTTAAAGCTGTGATAAAAAGTATAATTTCACGTTAGTCGCAATATTGTGAAAAAAAAAAAAATCATGGGGGAACAAAATCTTAACTTTAAAAACAGTCACTACAAAAAAATCTAAATTGTGAGTTGAAAATTTTAATGTTACATGTAAAAACTTTTTTTGTTTTTTAAGTATAGTTCCAATATCAAGAAAAAGTCTATTTTAAGTTTAAAACTTCACACTTCAAGAAAAAAAGTTACAATATGAGAAAGTTGTAATTCAAAGAGTAGTCAAATTATTACAAGAATGAAGTGGTCATCCTTGAGTGCTATGAAAGGCGCTTACAAATAAAATGTATTATTATTATTATTATTATTATTATTATTTAAAAACAGTTGAAATATTTGTTTAAAAAGTCAAGGATCACGATTCACAGTCTGAAAAAAAAGATGTGATTTAAAAAGGACCGCCACAATAAGGACAAAGAGAAATATTTTCAAAAAAAAGTCACAAAATGACAAGGGGGAAAAAAATACGTTAAATAAAACTAATAAAATCTGTGCAAAAGTAATACATTACAAGAAAAAAAGCAATATCTTAAAGTGGGGAACAGTTTGAAAAACAATTGTGTTGAGTTACATTTTTATGCCGATTCAAAACAAAGTATGACTTGCTCTAGTAAGACGAGTTGACTAGGAATGGACTCAGCGGCGTGACAACTCGTCACAACTGAGAAAGTGCAGTGAGAGGTGTGTGCAGCTGACAGTAGGTCAGTACTGTCAATATCTACAAACAGAAAGCTAGCATAGTAGAAAATAAGAGGATTGGTGCCAACTTCTCTTTTAACCTTGTAACCATGGGTTGTAAATTCCAATTTGTTTTATGCTGCTTTTTAAAAAAATTCAAAGCTTGTAACTATTCCATCTTTGTGTTTTATTTCCGTACGTACACATTTATTTCAGGGTTTTTTTTCCACAAGAAAACGAAGAATTCCTAAGCTCAAAAACTCGAGAAAAATTGATCACTTTTGGATTCGGCACCCCAAAATTTGTTAAAATCGTCTGTCTGACCTAATTTAAAAAGTAGCTTCCCCAATGTTGTTATACAAATTGTGCGCGCACATAAAAACACACACGCACTCACGCACACGACACCTTTATGGCATGACTCTGTTCAATGAAATATAAAACCCCATTGAAGAATTTCCCCAAGAGCCATTTTGGGCCCCGAGCTTCATTTTTGCTTTTTGCAATGAGCGCTTTCACACCAAATGTTGCAATCGTTCCTTTGTTTACATTTTGTATTGTACATTGCATTTATCATGTATTTTGCATCCGAGTAGTTACCTGTGTATCTTTGTCAAAATTTCCTATTTTAGCATTTTGACTTATGTTCAGAGCTGTGTAAATATAAACTTAGGCACTTTGTGTGTTTTTGTTGTTGTTGTAAATATGAAAAGCACTGCCTTTTAATGAGTTGTTGATTCATGATTAGACTTGGTGGTTAACACTAAACAAAACCAATAATTCACTGTTGAGTGTGATCAAAATGTCCTTATGCAGTTCTATTATCTTGATCCAAAGTGTTCATAGACGGAAGAAGCGCACCCGGGAAAAAAAAAGTCATGTGGCCTGTGGTTAATCATTCCCTCAAGCCAATGACAGTTATGTTCAAACTCCATTTAATGAAGAATTCAAGTGCTATTTGTCCACTATTGTCTTTATGTGTCTGGTAAATAAAGAATAAGTGCTCATGTTTTCGTAGTTTTGTTTTATTGATGAAACGTGAGGAAAAATAAAGGATGATGTGGTGATGTTTGTTTTCACACTTTTTTTTGGTGGGACTGCATACAAAAAAAAAAGACATGGAAAAAAATAAAACTATACAAGCATCCAAACTAATGATGAGGCAAACTTGACTGAGGTCAGACTGTCATTCCTAAAAGAAGAAGAAAGTCGGTATTATCTATCCTTGAACAAAGGGGAGAATACTTTGCAGAGAGCCAGTTTCGATCTGATTTGTATTACCGGTATACAAATAATAGTAATGGGTTCTTACAGAATGTTTAAATTTCTTCAGCGGATGTTTTTTGTAGCCGCAAGCTACACTCATCCAAATTATGAGAAATACAATTTATACAAGCAAAATACTTGTGTATTATGGGATTCAAGTCCCAATATTAAAACAATGTCACGGTACGTAAGAAAAAATTACAAATGACATTTTTCTACTATGAAAAAATAGTAAAATTATTGACAACATTTAAAAATGTTCAATGAAAAGCAATTTTACTATAAAAAAAAGTCATGCTAATGAACTAACTTTGTATAGCATAAGGTCCATGTCAATTTTTGAAGACGAAAGTTCTGATTATTTAAGAAAAAAAAGGTTTTTGCAAGAGTCGAATAAATAATTTGCTCAATATAAGAAAAAAAATTAGAACTAAAATTGCTTTATTTTTGGGTGAAAGAAAAATGTGATTTTGCAAGAATGAAACAAAAAGCAAATTATCTAAAAAGTATTATGTTAGATCAAATCTAACAAGTACATCATCCAAGACTTCTGATAATTATATAAGAATAAAGTCAGATGAGAATATAATTGTAGAATATGATGGTGAAATGTCACGTTTAAAAGACTAAAGCTGGAATTAACAGTTTTACAAGAATAAAGGTGTAATGTTAGCGGAACGTATTTGAGTGAGGGCTTAAAGTTGTGTTTTCTTTGATCAAAATGGTATGATTGTGCCCAATGAACCAGGTACGGTGATGAGCTATGCGGCTGGAGTTGAGTGCGGGGCCGTGTTTGAGCCCGCTTTTGGGCGACGAGCCCAGTGAAGCCCCTACCTGCCCCTGCACGTCATCCGGGTGTCGATCAAGGTGCGCCGGTGGTTTTCTGGATCTGCTCTTTGAGGATGAGGATGCTCTGCCTCTGCTCGGGGGGCAGCATTGCGATCTGTTCCGGGGTCAGCTGTAGAACTTGCATGATCAGGGCAGCCTGCAAATGGGGACACAACAGCGGGGCATCAAGAGGAGGTGGCGGCACAATGTGGTGCCCCGCCTCCAAAGCTAACATTAACGTTACACAAGTGCTTTTAAAACTTGGAAAAGCTGTATTTCAGGATAATACGTGATTTCAGGAAAAAGATGACGTACAACAAGCAAAAATGACAACGGTACCACCTGGGTTTCATTTTGGGGCAGGAAGACGAACCCGAAGTGACACTCACCTTCTCTTGGTCTTGTGTGGAAACTTGGTTCTGAGCCGGACTGAAGCCGCCGCCTCCTCCTCCTGGAGGAGGAACTCCTGAAATAACGGGACCCTGTGGAGAAAAACACGGTGGGTCATTTGCAGTGCTGATCAGCAGAGTCATGATATCCAGGCTGGATAGACGCAGTTCACTTTGGAGGGTCAACCAAGCCAGTGTTAATTTCATTGATGAAAAACCTTTGTCTTTCATTTTATCACAAATGGGGTTTTTTTCAGATTAAAACAAAACAAAAACAAAAATAGAAGTAATTCCTTGATACAACAACGCTAACTAAATTGTTTGACAATTTTGTCAACAAATAAAAAACGAATGAAAAACTGCAGTGAGGAAATCCAATCAGAAGAAGAAAGCACACGCGGGGAGGAGAAAAGAAGCGTTCAGAAAACGGAACATACGGGACAAAGCGAGACGATAACCACTCAGAGGTTGAGTGAAGCGGTGAATGCAAGGCGGTCACCCGCTTAAATCACGCTCCCGGGAAGAAAGGAGACGAGAAATAATTAATGGCGAAAGTGCGAGATCATATCCGTAGCTGGGAGAACGCAACAAGAGGATTTGTGTGTGACTTCACGTTCCACGATTAAGAAAAAAAAGGACTATGTGTAAAGAATGAGGAACTGTCATGCGTGGGAAAAACATGACGAATTTTTAGAGACATCCACATTGAGTTATTTAACTACAAAAATAATTAAAAATGTTTTAAACAAAACATTAAAATGATGACGTGTTACTTAAGTACAGTATTAAAATACATTATTTCACATATTAAACACTTTGTTGCTAGTTTACACATTAAGAAATAACTATAGATCATAAACTGTAAAAGCATGTATTGTGTATTCATTAAAAAACGATTTGACATACGCATTTAAATATGCCTTAATTTTAAAAAATGTTCACATTTGTTGAGTAAAAATGCTTTTTTGGATTTGTTGGTATCTCACTGACCAACTGCTTCAATTCTTTTTGAAAAGGATTCATATAAAAAATACTGGTAAAATAATTTTAAACATACATTCACACATTTGCATTTTTTCATTAGAGTGAGTTATACATGATGCAAATGAATGAATGAATGAATGAATGAATTGTCTGGTATTTCAAAGAAACACTTGGAAAGCATCCTAATGGTTGCAAGCTGGCTAGTCGAGTTCACCGTTTCTGTCACGGTGACTCATTAGACAAACAACACAGAAGAATACTCCAGCCTTGCACCTGATGACTCTCACAGATAAAAACCCAGAGAAAATAAACAAAGGAAAGATGGCAAAACAGACATTTACCGGCCGTGCAACCAGGGGTGCGTTGGGGCCCATGTTGTGGGGGATGGGGCCTTGCATTCCTCCCGCCATGGGAACCCTTTGGCCTGCCACAGGACCGCGGGCATCCATCGCTCTGGGATCGCGGCCTGCAGGAAGATGATGTGGAAAACACAAACACACATGAATCGCGAGTAATGTTAAGTGAAAAAACAAGAATTTACTAGCATACTTTTGGAACAATACAGAAATCGAGTCTCCTGGTGCTCTCTCGGCATGTTAAGGTGTCAACACTTGAGTCCTTCTTATACCACACTCGCTCAGTGTGAAAGGTCCATCTAGCAGAGCGAAAAGATGACAGCGCCCCGGTGGCTAACATGGCCATACTTGGAAGTGCTGACGTAGCCGCTTACGAGGAAATAAACATGAAGACATTTGCCGCTGGTTTTGACGAGAAGTAGGGCACACCGCGACTCGATCAATCACTCTTTTAATGTTGCAAAAGATGGTGGGAGGAGGAAGCAAAAAGGGAATGGATGATCCTTTTGCTTGGAGAGTTTATACAACATTTTTAATCCGAGGCACCTTGTCAAGCAACGCATACACTCTGCCCTCACCACATCTGTCTGATGGTGCCTTCTTCTCCACTCGAAGCAACCCCTGTGTAGTTGCACCGCAAACTAAAGACGTGTGGCACTACCTGTTGTTTTTGACTGGTCTGAAGCTATCATATAGCGTAAAATATATCAAATTGGTACAATTAGAATTAACTACTTAACCCTTATATTATGCTAAGGGTCAATTTGACCCATTTCCGTTTTTGCGTTGACCAAAGTACTGGATATCCTTTCTTTTTCTTCATGAAATTTAGTGACTTTTCCTCATCTAGGGTCATGAACTGGTGTGTAAAATCTGGACACTGATGTGTCGTGGGATGTCTGTGCACAGTTTGAATACAAATGTGATGTTGCGGGTCATTTTGACCCAGGCATTTTAATGTGGGCAAGCAGCTTTTCAGATCCAAAAGAAACATGTTTAATTGATGAACAGTACTTTGTTTTGACTGCTCAGCGATTGCCAGAGACCCAGGTGTGTGTAGAGCAGGAACTTTCTCTCATTTGACTTTTTTCAATTATCAATAAATTTGGGGCAAATAAACCAAAAGGTGTTTGTCATTATGGAGGGTTGCTTGTAGAATTCTGCCGAAGTCAATTACTTTTAATACATTTTGCAGTAGGGCAGTAACATGGTGAAAGAGTCAAGTGATGGGAATATTTTCTTGACTCGAGTGCAACACGGACGCTTCAGCTGACCTCTGGTTTCCATCGGGGGTCCGCGCTGCTCCAGCATAGGAGGCCCCCTGGGGTCACCCATCATGTTTCGTGGTTCGCCCATCGGCGGCCCTCTCAGATCCATCGGGGGGCCTCGCATATCCGGTGGTGGGACGCCTCCCATCGGGCCCATGTGCACCGGCGGCTGGGCATGGGGTGGAGGTGCTCCCATGTAGCCTCGGCTAAACAGAAGTTTTAATTGGTCAAGTGCTTGATTGAACTAGACGGAAGCAGACAATCGCAAACAACTAGCAGAAGGCAACTGACCCTAGTGGTGAAATCACTGCAACAACAAAAACAACAACAAAAGATTAAAAAGGCCACCCCTGGCATTCTTATCAGGGAATGACACAACTCGGGAAAACTAGTTGCGAAAGCACGCACACTTTATAAATTGTTCCGTGGTCGCTCGGTGCGCCGCTTAATGCGCCGTATACTCACTTGGGGTCAATGGTGTCTCCCGTGACCGACAGCAGGCTGCCCCCTCGGGGATCGTTGGGCCCGTCGCCAAGCAAGCCTCTGGGGGGTATGCCGCCCCCTCCTAAGGGAGAACGAACAATGTGAAAACAGGCATAAAAAACACGATGACACAACACGAGACAAGACACTGGCCGGCCAAAACATGTCACTACCTCGTTCAAATTTGTGAGGATTGTGTAGCATTGATTGTTGATTAATCGAGTCTAGATGTAAATGAGGCAAAATATAGAGTGCAATGGTGCTCTAGTAGGTTTCCAATTGGTACAATTAGAATTAACTATTTAATTGTACCAAAGTTTTTATCTCTTCTCTTTTTATTAGAGTACATCGGTGCCTTGAGATTTAATGAGCACGCCGTGACTCAAAACAGTCATATCTCAAGTCACCTTTCTTTAAAATGGAAATGTATTTTTGTCTGTGTTTTTTGAGTATATCTATAATAGTCAAAAACATAGGATAAGAGTATCACTAAAGAGAATGAAAAGAAGTAAACCCTTTGTGCATCATGATTCAATGCTGCAATCCAACTCCTTGTGCTGCTCCTTCTGGTGTGCCTGCCTTGGCCATTGGGGGCAGTATAATACGGTCAAAGCAGACGCAAAAAAAGACGAATAGAACTTGTACTATGATTGTATGTGAATCTGTTAAATGCGGTAATATTTGTCATTTTTCAAACTGGATAAACAATATATGCCTGTCGGTATTGTCATATTTTCTGTTTTCAGTTGCTTCTAAAAAGCTTTCATCGTTAGCATGAGAACGGTGTTTTGCATTGTATGTAAGCAATAAATTAAGCGAACTGTCCCAGCTCAATGAGAGGTGTTCATTTTAAATACACGTGTATTTGTCTTTGTGTAACTTTCCTTCGACAGTAAACCGGGAGTGACATTAAACTGCTTGAAAGCACCTTTTTGATGAATTGTTCAATATTTTCCTACCTGCTGCTCATTGTGAATGAGAAATTGCCCAAGTCACGGCTCGTACCTCAAAAAAACTCCTGAATCGGGTCACTTTTATCCCAAAGGACCACTCTGTTAAAATACACACTTTCCAGAGCTTTTTTTTTAACTTCCGCTTGAAATTTTCTCCATAGTTGAAACTAGAACTAAAAATTGAACCCACGTTTATCACATGGCAGCTACGTAGGGATGGGCGATGAGTTGATTTTCATCGATTAATTCAATTTTTGACCGTTTTTTCTTTGTGGGTTTTTTGGTGACTTGTGTAGTTCAAAGCATTTTTCCACTGACGTGCACTGCTTGCACGAACCACGTGGCTATGAAGAGAGTGAATGGGGTTTACAAAAAGCTATAGGTGTTGCCAAATTAGTGACTTTGGAATGAATCCACTTTCAACCCCTGTAGTGTCTCATGACTGAGAAAGAGAAAACATGCAGAATCATTTTCATATTATATTCCAGATAACAAGAAAGGAGCCTGGTGGAAGACAATCGTGGAGTCAATTGCGCTGAACATTGCCAAAGACAATGTGTTGCAAAGGCAGTGACGTTTGAAAGGTTTGACTTGAGGTATGTGCTTGCAAGCCACAAATATTATTCCCAAAGTTGCCTTGCCTCACCTGTTTAACTCAAGATGAGAAAAGAGTATGCGAAAGCAGAAAGGGGAGCAGACACAATGAATCAGCTGAGCCATGCAGTTTAAATGCTCATGTTATGTTATAGCTGTTGAACATTTCAAAGGTTTGTTAATTTAATTAAGGTTACCAAATAACATCGTGCGCGCCCAGCGCATGTACTTCTCTTTGACGAGCTGTCCGGTAACATCGTGTTTGTCATAACACAGCATGTTGGAAGACGGGACGTCATAACCAAACTCCAAAACAATTAACCATTTCTCTGTTTCTATTTCATTTGCACTTTTTAATACATTTGTGGAGAGACTTACAGTAAGTGATCAGTAAGTGATCATGCCACCGCTCTTATGTAAAATATTTCCACACGCTTGTTGAATAGTACAACACAAGTGTAGAAAAGCAACGCGTGTGTCGTAATGTTGGTGCATGCTGTGATATGAATGTGGTTTTCACACAGGTGTCGCCCACACATTATTGGCTATTTTGCTGCTCCACAGAGCGTTACAGCGTTTCCAACGGCCGCAGACGGGCGAGTTGAAAGTCTATGTTCCCCCCGGAGTCTAAACAGTATTTGGAAGAGTATTACATTTGTGGAATAGTCACAAAGCTGATTAATCCACCAGCTTTGAGCTATCTTACATTGCTCTCTGCTGTCAACTGAAATTGACATTAGCGCCTTCTAGCCGACATTTCAAGCGTCATATGACCAAATCCAGAACGTTCGTGAGCACATATTTGACACAAGTCTCCTTTAAACATCAATGTGTAGTAGATAAGTCAAGCAGTCAACTTTTACAAACAAGTTGAACCACTAGTACAAACCCTACTGCTAATGCGGCAGGTAATCAACAACAAACATAAAATAACATTATTAAAAGAGTTCCAGGAAGAACTTGTCAGATTGTCTTTATGCAAGCGAGCAAAAATAATGGACTCTGCAACACTGGAAACAGGTTACGAGGTGATAAAATGTGTGGCGGAAGTGTGATAAGGGCCTGCCGCATTTGGTCAGGTCTAGGTTGAGCAACATTTTACGGGAAATTCCCATACGGAGATCACATGACCAGGAGAATAATGAAACATCAGGTTTTTACCAGCAATGGTTTTCCCTATTGTAAAAATAACAATGCACGCATTCATGAGGCAGATTTTGACGCGTGGAATTCAGTGGCCATTTTGAATCATTGGTGGTCATAACGCGTGAACAAAACAAAGTATGGGGCTTTTTTTCTATTTGTTGTCTATGAAGACATACTTGTCAGCATGTCAGGTAGATTCAAAGCAGAGAGGGGGAAGGAACAATTGGGCTTGGAAAAGCACAGCAAGCAGCCTGATGTCACAAGACAACACACACAAATGAAGAAACAGAGCAATTATGGTTGAAACGCCGCTTGCTAAGACAAGGCTTGTATTATTGAGGGATGGAACATTGCTGCCAGAGGTATGCAAGCAAATGTGAAGCGATGGGTGTGTCAGTGTTAGGTTGCTTTTTAAAATTAATTACTACTTTCCTGACATGGATGTTATCAACAGCGGCAGGCTGTCAAGAAGAGACAACAGGCGCCTCCATATTGTCGCTCAGTGAGATGGCTTTGAACAACAAAAGCACACCTGTTTGTTACAAGTTTTAAGGACACATTTGCAGCCTTTATAATATCCCCAAATCATGCCAAATACGTTCAATATTTATTATTAAACAAATCCAGCAATGGAAGGAAGAATCCATTTTATTTTGGCCCAAATTTGAATCAAGGTGAAGATGTAGAAATAATGTTAATTTCACAGTGAATAATTTATTTCTTGTATTGATGGAAATCATGAATATGTAGGAGGTGGTATAAAGGAGGCTATTTATCCAATTAGGATTTTTCTGCCTTGGAGGAGGTCTGTTCTGCGTTTGTTGGTTGGCCTGTCACAATAACATTTTTGCGGACGGTAAAATTTCCCAGAAACTATTGCGATAGATGACAGTGTTGTGTTTTTGTTTGTTGTTGTTCCTGTTTTTGTATGCTCATTACCATAGTCATATGGTAATGAGAGAGAGAGAGAGAGAGAGAGAGAGAGAGAGAGAGAGAGAGAGAGAGAGAGAGAGAGCTGACAGGGAAACCACATCAAGAAGAATACTTGAGCAGGGTGGACTGAAGTCCATTTCTGATGTGAGAAGCTTGGTATTTGTAATTTATACATGGGTACATAGGACTGTACATCCAAGCCCAAAAAGTATTGTCAGACAGTTCCGTATCCTCGCTGCGCTGGGATAAAGAAAAACATCCATGGTTACACGGAGGACGATAATGACTTGTGTGAAAGAAATGGAGCTTGGTCTGTAAACTGTTCTTGCAAGTTTGGAGCAAAGTTGGTTTGCCATGAGCAATTTTGAACTCCCATATTGTAGGTGTCAGTATTATGCATGACCAAGTACAGTACTTACACTGTGGTACATTGGGAAATGAGTGACAAGATTAAAGAGGGTTTTTTTTCCTTTGATTTGTGATTTTTAAAAAATAAAATAAAAAAAGAGAGAAATTATTCTTCGTGGTGGCAGTGAACTCAACACACTTCACAACAAGCAGTGGTTTGGCAGACAGTGAAGAATTCTTCAAAACACAGGCTTCTGTTTGTATATTGTTTTTAATTCTCTACAAAGAAAGACTTATTGCATCTTACTGGCGAATTCTGACCATCTAAATGTATAAGTCAGTTTTAGGTGGGCAAGACGTACCAGAAGCAGCAGCACGATGTCCATTGAATTTAAGCAAAAATGACACATTCTATGGAATTGCACTATTACTCAAAGTACAATATCAGAGTGTGCTATTTTTATTACTAAAAAAACAACATTGGGGAGCTGGGGGGATTAGGGGCATTCATCTCAATAGGAAAAAAAATGTTTTGAGAAATTGATTTGGGATATAAGGGTTTGGAGTTAACAGTGTGGTCAGAGAACAAATTAAACATGTTTCTCAATTCAAGGCACCACTATTAGAAAAGGACTGATGAAGAAGTTAAGTGCACCATCTTCAGTGGCACAAACTATTTGAACAGTCGCACCATAATTGATCAGGTCCCTCCACAAAATGTTTTTTTTCTTTACTGTATACTTTGCAGCGTAATGGAAAATATATACATTGCGGAATGACATGAATGTCTTGACTTGTTTAGTCGTAACTAACTGAACCATTGAGTGTGTTCTGAGTCAGAGACATGCTTTCTGTTTGAATAATGGGGCAAGATTTAAGAGAAGCCCAGAGAAGTATTCTTTGAACAACCACTATGTAAGCTGCGTCGGAAATCATCTAATCATTATCCAAGTCTCGCTGATATGTTCCAGCAATATTGTAGCTTTACTCTCATCTTGCACTAAAATGGGTCATGTGAGGGACATGGTAGGTGGACAGATGTGGGAAGTCTTGAGAAAAGGCACAAGGTCCCCGAAAACAAATGACAACCTCGATATCCTGCACTTGATCTCTCCCCAGCTCTTTGGCATCACCGTGAAGTTCCTCACCCACGACATGAAAGAAATGCCATCATCGTGCCAAGTGCCTTGCCCAGATTCTCAACTCTAATTGTGTTACAGCTCCTGATACTTTCTAAACAAGTCCCACAGTGCACTTGTGTGCCTGTAGTTCAGTGGTGGTTCATATTCTTTTAAGGGGGAGTCAAGTCCAAAGTTTTCTTCACAAGAATATGTTCTATGCACCTAAACTAGATTAATATTGCATTTGTGGAATATGAACAAAGCAGCACAATCCACCCATTTTTATCCCTCTCAGGGGGCAACCAAAATGCAAAAATAAACAGTTGTATGTCAATCATTGATTTTCCAAAGTAAAAGCAATTGTTTTATTTTGATTTGACACAAATATAGTCTTCTTTCATAGAGGACAACAGGAACCAGATTATATTTACTGTTGAGAAGGTAAATATTTTGGCCATTGGTAAAATTTCATATTTAAAAAGACATCTAAATGATTCCACTACCAGAAATAGATTAATTTAAGAATCACTACATTGACAATCAATTGTCATTGCACATCTACATTTAACATTTATATTTGTTTTGATAGATAAGTGTAAATAAAATCTAAGTGTAAACAAAAGATATTGAAAAACACTTCTACAGCTAGTCCATATATTATTTTTTATAAAATACTTTTAATTACTAATAAATAAATAATTTTAACACCAAAATAAACTATTTTACATACACAATACACTTTACCATTTTTTTCAACATCATCTACAAGTAACATAGCCTATCCGTCCATCTATTTTACAAACTAAGTGTGATCCTTGAGCACAAAATTTGCCCGCCCCTGCTTTGGCTGATGTTTGCGGGAATGCAACCTCACACCACGAAAAAGTTTTCGCTGTTGAGCATTCTCTACTCCAAACCTGACTGCGGTACTGACTGAGGGAGGGGGTGGTGATACCTTGAGGCCGTTCGAGAGCAGCTTGGGCAGATCCTGTGGGAGAATGCTGGAGGTTTCCTGAGCCAGCGTTAAAGGTGGAAAAGAACAGGAGACAAGACTCAAGAGAGCAAAGCGGCACTTTAAAAAAAAGCATGGGGGAGGCGTGCAGGAGATGAGATGAACTCCACGGGGCCATTGAGCATATTGTGGTGTTGTGACAAGAACAGTGGCACAATTATTAATGGGGGTGGTGCCTCCTAGGGATCTCAATGAGGAATGACATGTGCAAAGCATTCACCAGATGAGCTTCAGCAAGACTCCCAAACTTTCAAAATCTAGTTTGAAAAGATAAAATATACAAATACCAAATCCTACCCCACCTGCAAGAAAAATCCATTCATCTATAGTTTAATCCAGAAATTATCCTCCAACACCATTTAAACAAACACGATTGAATAAAAGTACTGGAACTCATTTAAAAGGCAGTGCATGTATCAATAATTGCGAAGTAAATATTAGGGGAAGAAAGAATTATATAGATAGAGCAGAGTGATTTAAAAAAAAAAAGCGGCGAATGTGTTCAGGTTTTAACAAGGAGGTGCGCTTGGCGTACTGCAGTGCACTGCATTTCCCCAGCCATTTGGTACAGCAGAGCAAAGGTTTGTATCTGATGGGTGGACATCGGGTATATATTTTAATTTTCCGAAGAGCCAGTGTATTTCTGAGCCAGTCCTGGACATCACAGCCACACTTACGCTTGTGTTGAGAAGAGAGTTTTGTTTGTTTTTCTTTATACTTTGGGATCCTTTTTGAATAGAAAGCTTGTACTAGTGGAATCATTTAACATGAGAAATATATAGAGAACAAGGGGGAAGGACTTGATAAGTTTTTGAATTTCGTCCTACTCCCTTTGAACATATGAACCACGTTGAAATATGACATCTATTGATGATTTTTCTTCCTTTTAGGCGGTATTGAGGTAAAAGGATGGAGAACCACTGATATGGGATATTCTACTGAATAGTTATTCCACGTTTTCTCTACATAACTAGGGATGGACGAAGATCGGGATGTTCGCCAGCCTTATTTGAAGGTATCAAGTACTCACGAAGGCTAGCAATACCAGTCATCAATACTTATCCCGCCCTCTTGTGGCCGTTCTACTCCCCCAAAGTAAACGGCATGAAAGGCTCACAGAACATTTTTCTAAGTGAACTGCATCCACGTGATCAATCCTCTCACATGCCTGTTAAGATGCAACTTTCAGTATATTGAAGTATGTTTAATGTGTCCTGTGACTGATTTTAGTCCGCCTTTCATCCGAGGTCAGCAGCACACGGCATGCCTGGATAGGAAAGGCGGTGTTGAAAATGGATGGATGGATGGATGGATAATTCCGTTTATATGGTCAATATGCTTGTGTTCAGACCAAACACAAAATAATGTGTGGCTCCAAGTATCTAGCATGTTTTTGTTTGCAAGGGAACTACACGGAGAAGAGTAGGGTGTCCTCCTCCTCCTCCTTGTCCTCTAACAGAAAAAAAGTTTGAACATTGCTAGTCAATCTGGTGATCGGTGTTTGGGGATGTTTTTTCTGTTATTACTTTGGCCACTAAATGCTGATTGGCATTTCAATAGCTGTAAGCAATTCAGTTCACTCACTTAGATACGTCCACTTTCCCACTCCCCATTTTTCAAGCTGTTCCTTTTTAGCTTGGTCTCAGCTGGTACTGGAAGTTGGCTGTGTTTTATACCTCTCAGTCCCACAGACCGCTATGATTATATTTTGTCCCAGAATGCTCATTTCACCATGCTGTGAGTGTCTACACTTATGCTGCTGCTGTGTGTGACAAACTATGTAAATTCGACACCGATTGGTTGTCGGTGACCCAACGCCATAAAAAGTTCACATTTGCAAACCCCAGCGCAAGGGGTGAAGAAACTAAATCTTTTAAAACGTTAAAAAAAATATATTACAGTTACAGGGACCCTCTCCGTATGAATTTGAAGTGTCAAGTCAAATCAGATGATATGACATTAAACAAGCGACAGCTGGAAAGCAAGTGGCCCAACTTAATTGAAGAAGAAGCAAGGCACATTATAGTTTGTTTTGAAACAAACATTGATTCTATGGATCACTACCTGGAGCGCCGGCGGGTCCTGGGGCCGGCACTGGTCCAGGCACACCACCAATGTTGGGAGGCTGCATCATGGGAGGTGCTCCATTGACGTGCATCCCAGCCTGATCACAAAACAAGAAGGAAAAAACAAACAAAAAGATTAATGATCAAATATGGTAGTTCTAGGAAGGGGTCACAATGTGGGGTTGGTGAGTCAGAACCTACAATAACAGCAATTTCCATAAATTCGCTCAAAAGATGAAAAGGTAGAGTACAGTATTTATCCAGCTAGCTACGAAATCGGCACATGGCGCCGATCAAAAGAGTAGCTTACAATAAATGAACTTACAGTAAGATTACATTGGATAGAGGATAGAGACTGAGCTGTCCCATGAATTGCAGAAATCTGCTAATAATTGATGCTCATTATAATTGCACTGAAAAGGAAAAAATATATATATTTTTAACCCCCAAATTATTGGAGTAGTGGGGATATACTGTCAATAAGCGACACTGCCTTGCTGCGAAAATAAACTGTGATAATATGGTTATAATTGCACTGCTACCTGCACAGTGCTTTGTGACTTCTTGTCCAATAATTCATACTGAAGTACTAGTGACTAACGACCCACCTAGTAGCAAGACACATCCCTGACTGAGCCAGTACAAAGTTTATGGGAATCTGGAGCACCAGGAGAGGCATTTTAAAACACCACTCGCGAGCTACGACAGTGATGTTAATGCACTTAACATGCAGCCAAAGCCCCTGCGATTGGCTGGCAACCGGTTCAGGGTGTCCCCCGCCTACTGCCCGGAGACGGCTGGGATAGGCTCCAGCACCCCTAGTGAGGATCAAGCGGTTCGAAAGATGAATGCATGAATGAATGAATGAATGAATGAATGAATGAATGCAGCCAAAGCGCGTACCTGCCTAGGGGACAGGTCTCCCACTAAGGTAGGCAGTGATTTCCTTTTCACAAATTCAGTCTCGTCTTGTATCTAGCTTTTTTTTTTTCGTCCATGACCGTTATGGCAGTTGCTCATTGTGGCATGCGCATGTGCGTGCATTTTAACATTATGCAACAGGTCAATCGCAAGAGCTTGGCTACCGGTACTTAAAAAGTAGATCTTTGGTCAAAATTGGGTGGGTTTTATGACATCATCATTATCATCATCATGAGTAGACATTGTTGCATTGTTTGTACAATGTTTCCTATAGATTGATCTTGCTCTCTTAGTATCGTATACATGTTTAAATGTGTTTGTATCATTTTAAACGTGCCATAAATGCAATAACATGCGTTATTTCTATATCACTATTTCACTTATTGCGGGGTTGTTCTGTAATGTAAATCCCGCGATGGAGGGGGATTTACTATATGACAAAAATACTAATCACTCAAGTAATAATATAATTAGCGCCTTCTAGTTGTAAATTGTAGTTACTACCATTCCTTGCCAGTATAATGATCTATTAATTATTTCAGCATCGTCATTCAATTATATAGTCATGAGCATGCGGGTAATAATGAAATGAGGAAATTCATCTGGCTCAATTGTAACCATTTCAGGTATTCAATTGTGATTAGACATGCCAGAATGAAGAGAAAATAAGCATTCGGGCACACAGATATTGAACATATCAACAGAACAGAACAGTTAACATCAGCGTTCTGCCTACCACAGGCTGTTGCTGTGGGGCCGCCATGTTGGCCAAGGCGGGTGGTGGATTAACTGGTGGAGCTCCTCCCCCTTGTCCACTTGAGATGAGTGGCTGAGTTGTGTTTTGGCGGTGAAGCATTTTCTGTCAAAGTGGTACATTTATTAATAACTACACAGATCAGTAGCCTGGGTAGACTTGCGGCGGGTCGGTCACTGACCAGGGCGATCTCCGGATCCACAATGCGCATGACCACCTGGGCCTGCAGCAAGGCATAGGCCAACTGAGGGTTCTGCAGCAGCATGTTCCTTGCCTCTTGCGGACTGTTTTGGACACACAGCTACACAGGAAGGAAACACATTCTTAAAAGAGTTATAACATCATATCGACTACATGTTATGGAGCTGTTTTTCCAACCTTCAATGAGCTAAAGCACATTATTTTTACATACGGTAATTCACACCACACCATGAAACAAATGTGACAAAAAAATACACAATGATATAAGGCGTAGAAAAAAAAGTAGTGTGTTTCCGGTAACATGAAATTTCAGCATAGGGTCAGTAGGTCGGACAAAGTTTTTTTTTAAACTTTTTTTCTCCCTCCCTCCCCCATCAAAAATGTAAACAAAATAAACATAAAACATAAAACAAGGAGACATTGAAATCAGTGCCGGATGCTCGTCTGTCAAAGAGGGGAAGCTCAATTTTGGTCGACATCATAAAATGTGTCCGTTTATTTATACGTGAATTCTACTCTAGCTCCGTTCCTTTGCAAGAAAATGATCTGTGACCCTGCCATACTAACAATCCGTCTTTTCCCGGTACTTAATTAGTGTCCTACAACTACAGGAACTACAATAAAACCCACCAGAAATAAAGTATTAATTTGTCGCTAGTTGTTTGTTTACAACAAAGAGTGTCGCTAAAATGATTAGATGTCTCTAGCTCAACTCGGAACAGAATGCGAGTTGAAAAATTGCTCGGACGGATGCCTACACTAAAAGCTTGGTGACTGGCTCATTTCAATGTCAATCGAACTGGCACACAGGCTCAGACAGATCATCCAATCGGATGCAGAAAAGCCTGGTGTCCGGTACCCTCCCACTGCCATCCAGTCCCAGAGACGCCGAACTCCGTGGGTGGGACAAAAAACAGTTTGTATTCAATGACTCGTCTCCGTTCAACGCATTGGGACAACCTACCCTGAACTCACTACCGTTTAAAGCACAGCAAAGCTGCGAGATAAATGAGAAGGGAGTCACGTCGTAACCAGTAAGAAGAAGCTGATTCGGAACAAAAGTTGAGCACGTTGTAGCGCATATTTAGTCAATGACATGTATACACAATGAAATTTACATTAATATATTTGATCACTTAGTCTTTGACATTTTAGGGGAAGCCCTTGCAGTCCGAGAGCAATCGCCGCTGATTGAAACCCCCGCTCCCCCCCTAGGCGGCGAGAGAGCTTGGTGCTACAGCCATCTCGTTACCTCTGCGTCCCGTGTTCTAGACGGCCCGTGGTGTTCGTCAAATAGTTCGTTGAATCTTTTCGATACAGCAGTGGATGCTATTTTCTTAATATTATGGTGCAAGCATGCAACTGCAACACACATGATTCAATGTTGTTGACAGACGACAGGGCAAACGACGGCGCACGCTCAATGTGAATATCGCGAGAGTTTGCACCAAATGTAAACGCTCTAAATTCATCTTTCCTTTTATTATTCATAATTTTGTCTGTAATTTTATTGTTCTTGCTTTGATTGTAAAGCGTCCTTGAGTGTTTTGAAAGGCGCTTGTAAATGAAATGTACTATTATTATTATTATTATTATTACACAAAAATGTAGAAGGTTTGAAAAAAAATGCCGACGTAAAGTTTTTTTTCGAGGTAGAAATTCTCGGTCGGTCGGGTTACCGGAAACACACTACTTTTTTTTCTACGCCTAATGATGATGTCATCTTAATTCACCCATAAATAGATGTAGTCAATGTGAAAGAGGTGCCTGTTTAGTTGAACACAAAGACTACAGTGGTAACTTGCGTTTATTTTGTTTGTTTTTAAGTACCGAACTCAGTCAATCACACTACCGGATGAGAGAAGATACAGCCCACCTTCATCTGTTTCATGAGTTCAAACATCTGTTCAGGTGGCAGACTGGCCACAGCCCGGCTGATGGACTCAGGTGCCTCCTCTGGTGATACGCTGTCCCCAAATGGAGACTCTATGATGGGGGCTCCTGTTCCCAAACCTGTTCCATTACATATTGACACAATCACTTTACAGTCACCTCACAGAACTGAGCCGTTGTACCATCTATCATGGGTGAAATTTTTAAAATGCGTACTTTTAAGCTCTTCCTTGTTTTTCTCACTGGCTGCGTTGTCAACACGTAGGGCGCGACCATTAAACTCTCTGCCGTTGAGGTTGCGCATAGCACTGAGCGCAGTCTCCTGGTCTTGATACTCACAGAAGCCATAACCCTTTGGTTTGCCCGTCTCCCTGTCATACACTAACCTGAAAGCAAAAATAGTCATGACAATCAGCATTAACAGGTTTATATTAAAGGGGAAATATGGTGAAAAATACAAATACAGTGGTGCCTTGTAATACAAATTTAATTCGCTCCATGAACACGCTCATAACTCAATGTACTCGTATCTCAAATCATCTTTTCCCACTGACACCCCCACTCGGTTCCATGTGGAATTATAAATACTATACTACGATACTACTGGTGTAAAACACAAAAAGTATATGGCCCTTTGGGTCTCCAACCAATCAAGCAAGCGCCGTCTTAAAACGCTGAAACAGATGTATTGTGTGTGTTGCAGGCTGATCACTTGGATCACTCGTCCCATCTAATAGGCAGCTGCTTGTGATGGAATATTTGTATAGTCACTTATACTACACTAAACTTTTATGGTTCAAACAGATAGAGTCATAACGGGAACATGACAAAATATTGCCACCTGTGGCTTTCTGCGAGACAGGAGGTGCATTCCTCGAAGCAGTCAAAGGGCAATCAGGTCCATCTCGTCATTTACTGTGTATGACATGATCAAATCACTTCCACCCTTCATTATAGTGGTTGGGATGTCAGATGTTAAATATTCAATGATCCCCCCACAAAGGGTTCAATAATAACCCACACCAGGTGCTCTAGACTTTTGTAAAGTCCTGGATATATACAGAAAAAAAATAAGTGTGTAAAAATGTTAAATGTTTTTCGTTTGGAATTATTTAAATAGTGCTAAGAATGTTCAAAATGTTTTTATTTTTTTAGTTATCAAGAGCATTCTGAGTTGTAGTCTCATTCAAGAAAAAAACTACATTTGGGGTTTTGTTGACGAAACTTGGGGGTTGTTTCAAATAGTGAAAATTTGTAAAATCGCACTTAAATCACTATTGTGCTTTATCAAAAAAAAATTATAAACAAAGGCGAAAGAAGGCAATGGATTAACGATACTCACCTGAAGCTAACGACAAGTCCGACTTCAGAGAAGATGTCTTTTAACTGTTCTTCGGTTGCTTCATAAGGAATATTTCCCACTGAAACATGTACAGGTACAAATGATGATGAGAGCCCACGCGTCCGTTTATTTTCTTTGTGAAAAAAAAGTTTTGTTTTCTTCTATGGCTTAACAAAAGCGAGAACGAGCCTACTGCTTGTATTAGCTATTTAGCTAAGACAGACCTTCACGAACGCAATAGTATATATAACATAGCTTTTACAAACCGCAAAAATAATTAGAAAAAAAGACTCACCAAACACTGAGCGTAATGAACGGTCGACGGCCGGGTCTCTATTAGCAGCCGCAGCGGCAGCGGCGGCAGCAGCGGCAAGATTCGCCATTTTGCGGGGGACAAAAATGAAT
This sequence comes from Hippocampus mohnikei, assembly GCA_026261675.1. Lineage (NCBI taxonomy): Eukaryota > Metazoa > Chordata > Actinopteri > Syngnathiformes > Syngnathidae > Hippocampus > Hippocampus mohnikei. The sequence goes on along the minus strand of JAKGUB010000557.1, from coordinate 20,773,614 downwards.
GAAACACCCAGAAGTAGCAAGGGACAATGTCCGGTTTCCGGTGTCGGAAATATGGACGGAGAAAATGGTGAGTGACAATGGAAATCGAATCAAACCTCACTTGAGATTCACACTCAAATGAAGCAAATATCCAAACATAAAAATTGGGCCGAGGCCGACACCATATTTCGCTCAAGACAGTCCTTCTTACTTTTATAAAAGATTCATATATTTTTCTTCTTGTCTGTGAATTGGACATTGAACTGAACAAAGGCCCTGCCTGTTGACCATGTCAGCAGGGGTTGAACCCAGGACACCCAGCATGTAAGACATTGCTCCAATGAAAACCACAGTGCCCTGTCTGTAATATTTTACCACTGATTATTGCTTCATTGGATGATAGCATGCTTTTGGGTGTGTTTCAATCATTCCCTACTCCCTAAACCTGCAGGGTCGCGCATTGATCGACACTACGTTGATAAGTGCGGTGTGAAAGAACCTTCGTACAAATTAAAATGAACTATTAATTTGTGTCACAGATGTGCTTTGTCACAGATGTGCCATTGCTTAACGCTAACCCCTAACCTGTGTCAGCAACCAATCGTAGGGCACACAGAGAGCAACAACCATTCACACTCACAAACACGCCTAAGGACGATTTAGAATGTTCCAAAAAGATTACTTGGTGTTGTCACTAAGGGTAACCCTAACTTGCAAATTAGTCCTTGAATGGCCTTTTAAGAAGTTAGGACAGAAAAGTACGTAGTCACAGATCTCCCTCCAAACTCAAGAGAAGAGATGCACATAATTACTATTACAACAATATACGTATCACCATTTTTCTACATGAACTAATGTTACTGCAGCGGCATGCACTGCTCCATGTAGAAATAAATTGGCATGATGGCAGTGAGCCAGAAGGAAGGTGTCAAGACATAAAAAAGACCAAAGATCAGGGTCGTTTTACACAGAACAGCAAAATACAATGTCTCTACTGCAGAAAAGAACATAGGTCCCATGATCGCCAATACGAGGTAAAGTATTGGTGTTGGCTAATTTAATATATACAACCACAAGTTCAACTATAATGGACCATGGTAAAGGACAGGCGCAACTGTTTGTGCACTTTCAGTTGCTTTATCGAACAAACAATAACAGAAGAAAGAAACACATTATATTCATACATGAGCCAACAACAGCCAACTACCCATTAATTCGCAAATATAAACATAACACACCAGGCAAGGCCCTGCCGCATACATTTTAATATCAGATTTATTCCAACATGTGGCTCCCCCATGAGGACAAATACCATACCTGCACCTCATGTGCACATTCTGTATTGGTATCCATTGCTCCATCCATTTTCTAATCCACTTATCCTCACGAGGATTGTGGGCATGCTGGAGCTGTCTTATGGGCAGTTGGCAGAGTACACCCTGAATTGTTTGCACACCCTGAATTGTTTGCCCATCAATCGTAGGGTGCACATAGACCAACAACCATTCGTGCTCACACTCACAACTAGGGACAATTTAGTGTGTTCCATTAACCTGTAATGCATATTTTTGGAATGTGGGAGCAAACCAGAGTACCCAGAGAAAATACTTCATTGAGTGTTCTTTTAATTTCTTCATGAAGGTGGACATTGCATATCAATGACAAAACCAGATCTGACCAAAGTTCAACGTGGTGGCGTATGTGTACGAAGTTGTCTTCTTATAGAATTTGCGGGTTGGCTGACATGACTGAAAGAAAAAGACTGCCTCTTTTGGTGCTCATGGCCAGGTTAACCAATCAGGTGGCTATTTTGATTTTATTTCAAGTTTCTTTTGAAGGAAGGCAAAATTAAGGAAACAAGAGTGCAATATTTTTTCAATTTTCAAGGTGTGACAGGACTAGGACGTTGATTGCTTCTTTTGTGTCATATACGTACGTGGACCCCCCCCCCCACACACACACACACGCGCGCACACACATTAGTCGATTAATCAGTAGGCTACTTGTTTCCAAAAATAGTTGCAGCACTACACTTAACAATAATTTCACATTACAGTGCCATATTGTACAATAGTGTTTTCCATGGACATTTTGCCACTTATTTATGTGGTGGATATTACAGAGGTGACAGTAATTGTGAAGAGAAAGCAAGAGTGGCGGAGGTGTGGGGTAGTTAAGACAAACCTGAAAGTAAATTGGACTTTTGGGGATGAAAGCACTTCACTTTTACTCGATTAGGTGGCTCCATTAAAATTGTGCAGTTAAAACCTAGACCTGAGCCTTGGTTTAATGACAGAAATCACGCAACTAAGCAGGAGTGCCATAAAGCCGAACATACGTGAAAAAAGACAAGCTGCATGTCTCTGAACAAACCTGGTAAGACTGCGAGTGTAACTACCAGATCACAAATAAAGAGCTCAAAAGAGAACATTTGTCAAACCAAATTCAAGCTAACCGTCAAAGCCAACATTTTCTTTTCAAAACTATTGATTCTGTCTATCAATGCCCTTCTGATGAATCATATTACTCTCATACTATACCTTTCTTTTGAGCTATTTGATTGTACACAATTCAATGCAACCTGTAAAGTCAAGTCCCCCTTGAGGCTGTAGGATTTTCAATGTCATCAGGAAAAAAATCCACCTCAGAAGTCGAAAAAATAACCTTATACCTCTCAAGACCTCAGTCCAACAAGCATCAAAGGACTGACTGTGAACGTGTGTTTTGCTTCTTCTAGGGCTTTCACTTTACTGCAAAAGAAGCAGTACCCTCAACAAGGGGTGTTACAAGGAGAAGAAGGTCAGAAGAAAACATACCAGACAACACACGTACCATATGAAAAGTGAACTCTCGTTCATCCCTGCCCTTATTTTGCTCATTTCTCCTCCTCTTCTTCTGAAATTCTGCACTTACGTGGTTTGGGGCTTTTCTTCTCCATATTTACAACAAAAAACTACAGTACATGTCCAATTATTCCCCAAGAATGACCCCTACACCAGGAGGGAAACTCCACAAGGGGGCCCACATTCCCCATATAAACAACAATGTTCATATCTCAAGATGCCACAAGAAAACCGTTTCACATAGCATTTTTATGAAAATGCTGCCCCGTGCAGCCACAGTGCACATACTTTTTCCAAAAAACGCCACTGTTCCATAGTATCATATGGGTCTCACTTTTAAGCATATTTCGTTTACTCTTGACTGTGGTTAAGTTCTTTTTACACTTGTGTGGCAATTAAGAATGTTAAAAAATGAGATGCATGACCCAAAGAACAACCCAAAGAACACCACAATTTATGAAACGTACTTGTATAGCTAAACGGTCATTGTCACTTTCAGGTGCCTTTAGTGTCCTCATCAGAATCACTCATTCATCAGGAAAATGTAAGAGAATAATTCAACGCTAAAGTCTTATTATAAGTGACCACTAAGCCGTCATTTTCACATACATCAGTACAGTGAGAAGTCTTTTGAAATGTGTTTCATCCGTTTTATACAATAATTCATCAGTGGATGGATGCAATTTTGGTATGTAGGTTTTCTCCGGGTATTCTAGCTGCCGCCCACATTCCCAAAACATGCCTGTTAAATCCACTGAAGACTCTAAATTGCAGGGGGGTCTGAATGCGAGTGTGAATAGTTGTCTATATATTCCCTACGAATTGGCTGGCAACCATTGCATTTCTTCTTCCAGTTAATTTCTTATAAACACACTATACTCCAGTTCCCAAACCCAAATTACAGCCTCATATATGAAGGCTGTGGAGGACATTGAATAACATAATAGGAGGGAATTAAAGTATGCATACATCCATCATAGAGGTGTATTCATTCCTAAACCTTATGTTACAGCAAATTATTTTAGTAGTTACGTTACAAAAAAATGACAAATTGAGGTGTACAATTAACACACCATTTAATAATATTATTAAAGGGAGTCTGTGGGGGGAGCAGCGCAAGTTTGAATTCCTCTTGGTTGAAGTAGAAAGGGTTGAAAAATTACTACTGGGCATTTGCACATAGAGCAAAGCGGCTGCAGAAGAACAAAAGATCCAGCCTCAATGATCCAAACAGACATTCTACAATTCGCCTTGCAGTCTTGAGTAAAGTGCTGGGGAAAAAAACCCTTTTGTAATTTTTGTTGTTGTTTATCTGCGGGCGGTCGTCCGCCTCACAGTCCAGAGGTACAGGGCTCCAGCTCAAGCCTTCCTGTGTGGAGTTTGCATGTTCTCCCTGTGCCTGCGTGGGTTTTCTGTGGGTACTCTGGTTTGCTCTCACATTCCCAAAACATGCGTGTCAGTTTAATGGAACACTCCAAATTGTCCCTAAGTGTGATTGTGAGCGCGAATGGTTGCTCATCTTTGTGTGCCCTGCGATTGGCAGCATGCTTTTGTGTTACCATTATCCACCATGGGAGTGTGTGAAACAGTGGCATCCTGTTAACTTGCACCATGGCCATGTGCGTGACAAGTGTGCATGCATATATATATATGCATGCACACTTGTGTGTGTGTGTGTGTGTGTGTGTGTGTGTGTGTGTGTGTGTATATATATATATATATATATATATATATATATATATACATACATACATACATCTCTCTCTCTTGGCAGTCCATCGTAGTCGAAGATGACGTAGCTTCCTTCTGCTGTGGTGTGTTGGTCAGTGGTCATCTTTGCTGTCGGAGATGCCACTGTAGATGACTATGAAGCCCGATTCTGGAACCACATATCCTGCCACAGTTAGGACATGTGAGGCCTGGATCGGGAGGCTGAGGTGGAGCTGGAACAGCGTGTACAGGTTGGTGTCTCTGCTGGCGCCGCAGCACCCTTTGCTGGGTGCGGTTCTCCTCCAGGCATGTGACCCCTTTGTGGCATAAGGAACGCCAGAGTGGCCGGTTAGCTGCAGCTGACTCCAGGTTGTTGGGTTGGATGTTGCACTTCTTAAGAGTCTGTTTCAGCTGGTCTTTGTACCGCAGCTTTGGACCACCAGGCTTTCTGCTGGCTGCCAAGAGCTGACCATAGAGCACCTGGCGAGGCAGACGATCACCAGGCATCCGAATGACGTGGCCGACCCAGCGGAGTTGCCTCTGGGCTAAGGTTGCCTCGATACTGATGGAGCTGGTGCGTTGGAGGATCTCAGTATGAGGAACACGGTCCTGCCAAGTGATGCCGAGGATGCGCTGGAGGCACCTGATGTTGAAAGCATCGAGTCGTCTGACATGACGTCGATACGCAACCCAGGCTTCTGACCCATAGAGCAGTGTGGACACGCACACTGCCCTGTAGACTGCCACTTTCGTTGGTGTTCTTAAGTGGTTGCTTTCAAAACACGAGAGCGTAGCCTGCCAAAAGCATGGGAGGCTTGATTGATCCGAGCCTGGACGTCATCATCAATTTGGCAGGAGGGTGTCAGTATGCTACCGAGATAGCTGAACTGCTGGACAACCTTGAGGCGGCGCCGCTGATGTTGAAGATGGGGGGTGGAGATTTCTCTTGCGTCATGACTTCTGTTTTGTGGATGTTAATCACAAGCCCCAGTGCGCTATAAACAGAAGACATAGTGTCCAGAGCATGCTGCATGGCAGCTGGGGTATGGGCCAGGAGAGCACAATCGTCTGCGTATTGTAGCTCGTGGATGTTGCTAGTCAGGGTCTTCGTCTTGGCCTGTAGGCGTCTGATGTTAAACAGGCTCCCGTCGAGTCTGAACTGTATTTTCACACCTCCATCTTCCTGGATGGTCTTATGAAAGAGGAGTGTGGCTGCCGTCAGGAAAAGATTGAATATGACTGGGGCCAGTACGCAACCCTGCTTCACCCCAACTTTCACCGGGAAAGGAGGAGATTTTTGGCCACCAACTAGTACAGATGCCTGCATGCCACTGTGAAACTGCTTGAGGATGCCAAGAAATTTAGGGGGGACCCCGAATTTCTGCAGTATGCGCCAAAGAATGTCCCGGTCAACTGTATCAAAGGCCTTAGTGAGGTCAATGAAGGCAATGTAGAGGTCCTTGTTTTGCTCCCTGCATTTCTCCTGGACTTGACGTGCTGTAAAGACCATGTCCAGAGTGCTTCGGTTCTGTCTGAAGCCACACTGTGTCTCTGGGAGGATATCCTCAGTGATGTGCATTGTTAGGCGGAACAGCATTATTTTTGCAAGAACCTTGCCAGCAGCTGAGAGCAAGGAGATGCCACGGCTGTTGTCACAGGATGACTTGTCTCCTTCCTCTTGTAAATGGTGACAATGTTGCTGTCCTTCCATTCCTGAGGGAGTGTCTCGTTTTGCCAGATTTTGCAGATGAGGTGGTGTAGCTGTCGCTTAAGAGGTAACCTCCCTTCTTGAGGATCTCAGCTGGGAGTCCATCTGGGCCAGCGCTTTTGTTGTTTTTAAGACTTCTGACTGCGGAGAGTACCTCTGTGAACTTAGGTGGTTCATCGAGGAGGGAACTGGTGGAAGTTCTGGGAGGGCTTCAAGGACCGATGGATCAGAGGGGTTTATTTTATTTAGCAGAGAGTGGAAGTGCTCGGCCCAACGCTCAAGTATCTGCTCTTTTTCCTTGAGTAGCACAGAGCCGTCTGCAGATCTAACTGGAACGATGTTTTGTCTTTGTGGACCATACAAGGATTTAACAGCATCATAGAAGGCAAATGTGTTGTTGTTGTCTGCGTGCCTCTGGATTTCTTGGGCTTTTCTAAGCCACCACTCGTTTTCCATAATCCTAAGTTGTTTCTGTGTCTCACTACGGATGGCTTTGTAGTGAGAGAGGAGAAGTGGAGAGTGAGGGTTGGAGAGCAGTGTGGCGTGGGCTTTACGCTTGGTTTCCAGTAGCTCCTGTATTGCTGCAGAGCTATTGTCGAACCAATCTTGATGTCTCTTTTGGATAAAGCCGATGGTCACGGAGGCAGCTTCGTGTATTGCTGACCTCAATTTTGCCCACTCATCTTCCATGTCAAGGACACTGCTGTCCTCTTCCAGGGTGGCAAGCCCCTCTGCTAGTTTGCTGCGGTAGTTGGCCACACAGTTTGGGGATTCCAGAGCTCTGCAGTTGAATCGCTTTCGAGGTTGCTGTTTCTTGTGTGGTGGTCGAATTCTCAGCTTGAGTATGGATTTGATCAGCCGGTGATCAGTCCAGCACTCAGCCCCACGCATGGCCCGAGTTATACAGACATCATTTTGGTCCCGTTGGCGAGTAATGATGTAGTCCAGTAGGTGCCAATGTTTGGACCTGGGATGCATCCATGATGTGACATACTTCTTTTTCAACTGAAAGATGGTGTTTGTTAAGATCAGTTGATGCTCAGAGCACAGAGAGAGGAGTCGGAGGCCATTGTTGTTTATTTTCCCGTCCCATGACTTCCGATGACCTGTCTCCAGAGTGTGGCATCAGTGCCTACTCGGGCATTGAAGTCACCCATCAGGACAAGCTTGTCCGAGTCAGGAATTGTAGATAGAACAGCATCAAGGGACTCGTAGAAGGCGTCTTTGGTGTTGTTGTCGGCATCAAGGTGGGGGCATAGGCGCTGATCAAAGTAGCAAAGCGTCCTTTCACCAGGGGATACGCCAGGTCATAAGCCGCTCACTGATGCCTTGGGGGACTCAGGAATGTTGACGAGTAGTTTGCTTCTTACAGCAAAGCCAATTCCGTGGAGTCTGCGTTCATCCTCCGGGAGACCCTTCCAGAAGAAGGTGTAGCCTTCACCAACCTCTGTGAGTGAGTCCTCACCAGAGAACCGAGTCTCACTAAGTGCCGCAATATCTATGTTGTACCTCTTCAGCTCATGTGCAATGAGGGCAGTCCGTCTTCGAGGTCTCTCTATCCCGTCTCGAACATCGAGGAGGGTGCGGACATTCCAGGTAGCCAGATTCATAGTCATGGGTTTCGTTTTATTTTTGCGTTTCGACCGCATAGTAGGGATGCCTTGGTGGCTGCGGTAGGCCACCCGGGTGTGGGGGAACAAGCAATGTTTGGGTCACCTTTCTAGACCCTTCCCCTGTAAGGGGTGGGCAGTGCGGTCCCTAAATAGGTCTGCCCAGACGCACAGGATGCTGCCGAAGGAGGATGTTGTCCCATCCCATCTTCACAACGACCATCATGCCTGCGCCGCCTCTGTGCAGGATTCAAGCTAGAAGCTTCCAGTCACATCCTTGACCTGCCCCGTTACTTTTGTCCCATCGCCAGAGGACTTCTATGGTGGAAGCTGAAGCCTGCGCTGCTAATGGATTTAGTGTGAGGGCGGGCGCGCAATTCCTCCCCACAGTCTTGGCCACACACACCTTATTCCAGTGGCAGGAGAAAAGACTCGAGACGACCTTCAAGTGAGTGCGGTTGCAGGGGACTGCCAGAAATCCAGTCTGTCGGGAACCTGCCCAGTGTGAATCCCGAACACAGATTTTTCGTTAGGGGTTTACTCCGTAGCCATACGCCCCGGGCTTACCCACATGGCAATGGGGCAGTGGATGGTGAGGTGCCAGGGCGTGTCCACATTGTAGTGGGCCTGCACACCTCACCTCTAGGGCCCACTGCTGCTCCGAGATCCCCTACTGGTTTAGCCTGGCCTCAGAGGGCCAGTTACCGTCTTGATGCCACGAGGAGGCACAATAGGAGTCTTGGTGAAGGAGAGGCTATGTACTGACCTCGGAAGACTTACACACTCGGCTTCCTTTACCCAAACTGGGTTGGTCAGCGGCAGGAACTAAGGGAGGGAAGTTACATGCATCCCTACATGCAACGTCTCACTAGCATGCTGCACTAGACGCATCACTACCACCCTACGAGCTAGGCCCGCACACACACATACATACATACATACATACATACATACATACATACATACATACATACATACATACATACATACATACATACATACACACACAGTGGGGCAAATAAGTATTTATCCATCCATCCATTATCCGAACCGCTTGATCCTCACTAGGGTCGCGGGGGGCGCTGGAGCCTATCCCAGCTGTCTTCGGGCAGTAGGCGGGGGACACCCTGAATCGGTTGCCAGCCAATCACAGGGCACACAGAGACCAACAACCACCCACGCTCACATTCACACGTAGGGACAATTTAGAGTGTTCAATCGGCCTGCCATGCATGTTTTTGGAATGTGGGAGGAAACCGGAGTGCCCGGAGAAAACCCACGCAGACCCGGGGAGAACATGCAAACTCCACACAGGGAGGCTGGAGCTGGAATTGAACCCGGTACCTCAGCACTGTGAAGTCGACGTACTAACCACTGGACTACCGGGCCGCCCAAAATAAGTATTTAGTCAACCACCAATTGTGCAAGTTCTCCTACTTAAAAAGATTAGAGAGGCCTCTAATTGTCAACATGGGTAAAGCTCAACCATGAGAGACAGAATGTGGGAAAAAACTCAGAAAATTATATTGTTTGATTTTTAAAGAATTTATTAAAAATCATGGAGGAAAATAAGTATTTGGTCAGCTACAAAGAAGCAATATTTATGGCTGTCAAAGAGGGTTAACTTCTTCTAATGAGGTCTAACGAGGCTCCACCCGATACCTGTATTAATGGCGCCCGTTTTAACTCATTATTGGTATAAAAGACACCTGTCTACAGCCTCAGTCAGTCACACTCCAAACTCCACTATGGCCAAGACCAAAGAGCTGTCGAAGGACACCAGAGACAAAATTGTAGACCTGCACCAGGCTGGGAAGACTGAATCTGCAATAGGTAAAACGCTTGGTGTAAATAAATCAACTGTGGGAGCAATTATTAGAAAATGGAAGACATACAAGACCACTGATAATCTCCCTCGATCTGGGGCTCCATGCAAGATCTCACCCCGTAGCGTCAAAATGATAACAAGAACGGTGAGCAAAAATCCCAGAACCACACGGGGGGACCTAGTGAATGACCTACAGAGAGCTGGGACCACAGTAAAAAAGGCTACAATCAGTAACACAATGCGCCGCCAGGGACTCAAATCCTGCACTGCCAGACGTGTCCCCCTGCTGAAGCCAGTACACGTCCAGGCCCGTCTGCGGTTCGCTAGAGAGCATTTGGATGCTCCAGAAAAGGACTGGGAGAATGTGTTATGGTCAGATGAAACCAAAATAGAACTTTTTGGTAGAAACACAGGTTCTCGTGTAGAATACTGAATTGCATCCGAAAAACACCATACCCACTGTGAAGCATGGGGGTGTAAACATCATGCTTTGGGGCTGTTTTTCTGCAAAGGGACCAGGACGACTGATCTGTGTAAAGGAAAGAATGAATGGGGCCATGTATCGAGAGATTTTGAGTGAAAATCTCCTTCCATCAGCAAAGGCATTGAAGATGAGACGTGGCTGGGTCTTTCAGCATGACAATGATCCCAAACACACAGCCAGGGCAACAAAGGAGTGGCTTCCTAAGAAGCATGTCAAGGTCCTGGAGTGGCCTAGCCAGTCTCCAGATCTCAACCCCATAGAAAATCTGTGGAGGGAGTTGAAAGTCCGTGTTGCCCAACGACAGCCCCAAGACATCACTGCTCTTGAGGAGATAGGCATGGTGGAATGGGCCAAAATACCAGCAACAGTGTGTGAAAAGCTTGTGAAGAGTTACAGAAAACGTTTGGCCTCCGTTATTGCCAACAAAGGGTACATAAAGTATTGAGATGAACTTTTGGTATTGACCAAATACTTATTTTCCACCATGATTTTTAATAAATTCTTTAAAAATCAAACAATGTAATTTTCTGAGTTGTTTTCCCACATCCTGTCTCTCATGGTTGAGGTTTACCCATGTTGACAATTTCAGGCCTCTCTAATCTTTTCAAGTAGGAGAACTTGCACAATTGGTGGTTGACTAAATACTTATTTGCCCCACTGTGTGTGTGTGTGTGTGTGTGTGTGTGTGTGTGTGTGTGTGTGTGTGTGTGTGTGTGTGTGTGTGTGTATATATATATATATATATATATATATATATATATATATATATATATATATATATTAGAGCTGTCAAACAATTAAAATATTTAATCTAATTAAAAACTCAACTGTCATAATTAACTCAAATTAACTAAAAATTAATCATGATTACTCACGCATTTTTTATCGTTTCTGAATTTCCTTTTATATTTTGTGTCCTATTTTCCCCCATTTTAATGCTCTCATCAACATGGAATCATGAATCAGTTTTCTATGTGCAAAATGCAAATATTTACTGAAATAATTTCGATTTTCAATTTTACATGAACATTTTTCACTTGGAGCAGTTATTCACACATCATCTCTCACACAATATTACTGTCCATCAACAACAGTGAAAAAAATATTTTGTCACACAACAGCTGCTTGAACAGCTCTTTTTATGGAATCAAAACAGCGCAATATAAAGTGCACATCTACGGTAAACTAGTACTCAGCCTATAATTTTTCACGGCCCCCTGAATAGGGATTGTCGGTCAGCATGGAAGGATCTCTGTTCTGTACTTTTTGATCATTTATTGGAGCACTTTGCAGCAGAAGTAGTGGTAGTAGTAGTTGTAACAGAAGTATCAGAAGCAGGTAATAACCTAAACTACACATAAATACAGTAAAAAATTAATATATCTATCTTTCTGCATCACAATGTAACTATGTATATAATTGACATTAATTAATACCTTTATTTAACAATACGTTTAATAAATAATTTAATCAACCCTGATTTCACTATGTATCATTATCGTCATCATTATTCATTGTTTTAAACGTAAGAAACCATACAACACAAACATAAAGTCGAATCGAACAAAAGAACTACAAGTCCCAATACTCAATCCCGAAGTGGAGCGCGGCGCTGAAACGCACTTACTTCGCTTAAACGTCAGATTGCAGACGGACAAACATGACAACTATGCAAAAATGAGCTAAATAAAGACACCCCTGTTCTAGCAACATTTTAGCCCACGCTGTTTGCTTTGAAATGATCCATAGCTGTCGGTCTGAGACGAGGGGGCGGAGTTACGCACGTCAGCTGTGTGCTTGGCCATTAAGTGGTATTTCAGACTCGACGTGCTATGATGATAGCTCAGTTTACGACTGCAAAACATACAGGTAACTTTGGTCTTGTCATTGGAACAATCTGGCAACTTTTTAAAAGTAAACTTTCCATTCATAAACTATTTAAGTATCCGTTTTCAGTGTCTCGCGCTGCCGTGGCTGGCAAAACAAACGTGCGTGGACCTGTGCAGAGCGATTGATGGTTTATTTATAGAGCAACGTAACATCCGCTGTGACGTCTGCCGCCTTAATCTCGCGAGAAAATTTTTGATCCCGATAAAATTCATTTAAATTAATGCCAATAAAAACGCGCTAAACTGACAGCTCTAATATATATATATATATATATATATATATAAAAATGCAAATATTTACTGAAATAATTTCGATTTTCAATTTTACATGAACATTTTTCACTTGGAGCAGTTATTCACACATCATCTCTCACACAATATTACTGTCCATCAACAACAGTGAAAAAAATATTTTGTCACACAACAGCTGCTTGAACAGCTCTTTTATGGAATCAAAACAGCGCATATATATATATATATATATATATATATATATATATATATATATATATATATATATATATATATATATATATATATATATATATTTCAAAGAAAACTGGTCACTATACACTGTGCTAAAACATAGTGTATGATCACTCTCACTCTCTACTAGTTAAGTCTCCACCCATGTGATGTACTGTAAATCTGAGCCTGCGCTCAACAAACAGTGGTCCCGATTTGCTCAGTGGGGTTAAGCCACTTTAACAGATTGCCAAGATGTCCTGACCTTCCGTGCCATGTGCTGGTATCTCAGAAACACGGCTGAGAACAATACATACATCTGTAATAGTCATTTGTAAATGCTAGGCAAATGCATAATTTCCCCAATCCACAGTCAAACCCCCTTTTTTTTTGCAGCATTTATATATTACAAGGCATTGGCCAGCAACTGCTTTGGTCATGTGTTCAGATGTTACCATTCTTTCATAGAGTAAGAGAGGAGGTTTATATTTACATATGCTAAACCATGATTACCAACTATTTTGCTCAGGTGTGCGGGAGGGGGGGGTTGTCACATTTCACTCAATTGCTCCTAATATACAGTACTAATTTATTGACTACAAATAACATCTATTTTCAGCAGCAGCATATAATGACAGCAGAGTAAATAAATTATCTTTAAATAGCAGAAAGTAGAACTAATATCTGTATCCCACTGTTGCCATATACTGTATAATATGTTTGACCAAACAGGCCTGGATTTCACATTGAGTACATTTGGGAGTTATTAGAGTAAAAGACAAGATCGTGCTTATTTCAGTCTGTATCCATTACTTGTTGTGACCCTTTTTTTTGTGGTGCACTGTAGGGTTTTTGTTTTTTTTATGAGAGAGCAAAAACAAAAACACCACATTTAACATACTTGCTCCCTATTCACAAATGAGAACAATAATATAATGTAAGAGGAACAAGTTCCATGACGCAGGGCAGGGAAATGGTTAATTGGGCCCAATTTGGACATTTCGTTGAGTGGTGCACTTACTCTTGTTGCCAGATGTTTAAACGTACAGTTATATTCATGGCTGTGTCGAGTTAATTTGAGAAGGCAGCAAATTGACACTGTTATCCAAGCTCTACACAGACAACTTTAGAATAAAAGTTCACAAAAATGTTGGAAAAGCCTACTCCAACAGCTCAACCTTATTTGAGGTCAATCAGAGACACTTTAATGGTGGCAGGTGTGTGATGACTCGCATTTTACATGACTTTGAATGTGATTGGTTTTTTTGTTTTTGTTTTTTGAACACCGCCACACCCCCAGTTAAAAGTGGGTGTGCACCCTTATACAATCACATTATTTAATTTGTTTGTTTTTACTTACCATCCAGCAAAACCACAGGTGTCAAACTCAAGGCCTGGGGGCCAAATATGGTGTGCCACATCATTTTATGTGGCCTGCAAAAGCAAATCAAACATGTAAAATTCCATGATGCGTGCCTAATATTTGCCAAATTCTCATATGTAATAAATAACAGGGATATTGTAAGCATGTTCTTGTTACCAAAATGCTCATGACAGTCACTGAAACGATAGTTGAATAAACCATTATTCTTGACTTCTTTCAATGGTTTGACAGTCATAACGGCTCTCTAAGGGAAATGGTAAACAACAATGTGGCCTGAGACAAAAATTTGTTTGTCACCCCTGCCCTAAACATTTCTTTTTTTTTCACTTCAGTTGAGTAGGGTATTGTTCACATCAATAATTTCACAAAAACCTGGCAGTTAAACAGGGACTTAAAAATTAGACAACTCCACCCCCCAAAAATTTTAAAACTGTTTTCTGTGTTTCATACACGCAAACCCTGAAAATTACTGCTTTTAAAAGTTTTGGTGACTTTATACAAACTAGTCTGAAAATGCACATATTAAAAAATGAGTCTCAGCGGGAATGTTGTGGGCGGAACATTGTATGACAGATTAGCACATCCTCCTCACGGTGCAGAGGTCGTGGGTTCAATTCCCAGCCCTATATTTATGTGTGCTTCGGAGATTTTCTCCTATTTATCTCCTCTCGTTGTCTTGTATTTCGGTGCCAATAGGATGTTTGAAAATGTCTCTGTAAGAGAGGGGCATTGGTGTGAATAAAAAAATAAAAATAAAAGAATGATGGCCTAATTCCATTTAGTTGCTTCACTTGCAGGGTCTTTCTCTTGAGTGTATGCACAATGCAAGTGTTTCAACTGAGTCGGTAGATCAGGGCCTTCATTACTACTACCTGGCCTTCTCCATCCATCCATGGATGGATGGATGGATGGATGGATGGATGGATAAAAGTTATTTCAACAAACATGTTTACATGTATTTTAATTTTTGTTTGTCGGAATTAATAAATACACTAATTAACTGTCATTGTATTTATGATATTGTGAGTGGAGGTCAAGCAGGTGATGACTATGCACCTGAAGATGCCATGGCCCATCTTCTCCCTTTCACACGTAAGTTATTTTTTTTTATGTACATGCCTGGCTTGCGCACTTTCAAGGTGAACCGATTGTCCCGTTCAGACTTCTGCTTCACCACAATACGGAACCTGGAACTTTATGCGTAACCACCAAAAATGCACGATTTCTTGAATTCCGTGGGTGGCCCTAATTCCCAGAGTGTGGACTTTTCATATGAGCTGTGAATTCCATAGAGATCCATATATCACACTTTAAATGAGAAATTAAGATACCGTACATGGTGGATCTAGAAATTATACTTATCGTTTCCTTTGACGCGTTCATAGCTCATGTAAAAGGCTACAGACGGTCCCCGACTCACGAACAACGGTACATACGAACATTTTTACGGGTATGTCGAAAAAGAAAAGAAAAAGTTAGATTTTGTATTGCGCGCCTTTTTCCAAGTACAGGTACTGTAGTGCTTCTTTCCGCCGCTAATACCGACGTGAGGCACTGTGAGAGCTCGCCCAGCATCCACCCCGAATCCGGCTTCCTCTGCCCAGTTGTTAAATATCTCGTGCATTCATTATTCAATATGGTTGGTGAAAAGCGAAAGGCTTCTAGTGAGAGTGGAAGTGTAAAGAAGAGGCAAGCCATTTCATTTCAAATGAAAGTGGCAATAATAAAGAAGCTTGATGCGGGTGAGAAAATTGTGAGCGTTGCACGTGCATACAACATGAATCGTTCGACCATCGGTACCATTTACAAACAGAAAGATCGCATAATGGAACACGTGAAAGGTGCAGTGCCGATGCAATCGACGATCATTAGCAAGAAAAGAGGGAAAATCTTAAAAGAGATGGAGAAACTTCTCACCATTTGGCTCGAGGATCAGCAGCAGCGGCGTATTCCTCTGAGCCTTATGCTCATTCAGGAGAAGGCCAAATCTATCTTTGAGGATGTCATGGCTAAGGCTGGGGAAAGCGCTGCCGAAGAAACGTTTTCTGCTAGCCACGGTGGTTTTCCCGTTTCAAGAAGAGGGCTAATCTTACAAAGCAACTTACGAACGAATTCACCTTACGAACGATCGTTCGGAACGTATCTCGTTCGTAAGCTGGGGAGCGTCTTGTACTTTGAAGGAGCGTGTGTATTTTCATTCTGTTTTGTTTTCAATCAATCAGAATACTGACCTCATGACTGAACATATATGTTTATACCTTGGTCACAAAATAAAGGCGCAAGAAACAAAAAAGTCCTAAAAAATCTACAGACTCGACTTGTGTAGTCAGCGGCTGTCGAAGCAGCTCTAACGAATAACGTGCAATATGTTGGTTCACCCTCACGGGTGCGCTGGACTTTATACTTACTCCACTCTACCCTGTACATCTCTTGAGGGCGCAGGAGATCTTTGGGAGACTGCGTCGAGGTGTGATTTGACAGGGAACTCCCTCTTTTAAGAGTGCTCCACCCAGAGTGCGTACATGCGTGAAGGTGCCTAAGTGGCACATTTCAGTCATAGAGAGGCTCTGTGCACGCTAAAAAGTGCACAACTGTGTACCCTTTTGTGACTGAAGCGCATGGAAGATTATGCCTCCATGTGTCTCAAGTGTGTCATTCCACCCAATGTTGCTGAACCCGACTGGAATGGACTGTCGTGAAAAAATGAAGGTTGGTGACTCACACGTGCACAATGAGCGATATACCCCTGCAATCCTAAAAATATCCTGCAATGAGAAACCGCGACCCACTATTGGATTTTAAATCTCCACATAGTGCATATTGTACTGTATTGCATGTGTTAAACCACAAAAACATGGTGTGATTGTCAAGGATGAAGCAGATTAGTGGTTTGCAGCCATCACGTGTCTAAACATAATACACGACGTGGAAGTTTGGAGGGTGTACGGCATTGTGGGGGAGTGGGAATGACGGCTGTTATGTGCCTAATTGTATGGACGGCGGGGTCAGGATGGTTTGCGCAATAGATGTCTCCCTATGAAAATTAATCGCCGACAACGAGGGGGGGGGCGACCATCACACAATTCGACGAGCCCTATTTTCCTGAAATTCCCAATGGCCAGCACACCCCTGTGCATAACAGACAACAGTAAAAGCCAGATTCTCTTGCCAGTTGCAGTAGCACTGCTGTCAGTGTTATCTGAGGAGGATGCAGTTGAGATGAAGTGGAGAGTCATACGAGCAATGCTTTTAATCACGAAGATGTGAGTATTAAAATGGTAGATTACAATGGAACCTTGGTGAATGAATTAAATGTGCTTCATGACTTTGTTCATGAAGCAAAATGTTTCCAAACAGAGGTCATGTTGCAATTTATCTGTTGAACCCTTGAACCAAGTTATATTTACCTTCTTTTTATTAATGTGTGGTTAAAAATAAACACTGTACATAGAAATAAGTGAAAACACACATTATAGTGAAGAAATAAACATGGGGTATTTGCTTGCAAATCACTGTGCAATATCTGGGCCAGGGCTGCCCCTGCCATAACGCAGATGACACGCTGCACGCCGGGCCCCATCATTCACTTTGTTCTCCCTGTTGACAAAATAGTTTTGGTGCATGAGAAACTGGCATTCGCATGCTTTAGACATCTTTGTCAGTCATCTTTGTCATTATGTTATGTCAGCACCCCTCCCACCACCACCACCAGTTTACTTATCGTCGTCAGGTGGAATTTCACTCAGCAGCTCCCATAGTGCCAGAATGGGGGTCATATTTCTTCGACAATTTTGTTTGTAAACCAAATATTTTGTAAAATGGATCATTAGTAGATTTTACACTACATATTTGCAGCAAATCCACACTTATTTTCAGTCAGGGGTGGCGCTATACCGGGGCAAAATAGGGCTGTAGCCCCATCAGAAATCAGTGTGCCCCAGTTAAGCCCCTCCAGCATTTTATTTGATATCCTGTAATGTATTTAGAAATTATTTCCTCTGACCCCTTATGTATATGGCAAACTATGCTTCAGCCACGCGGCAGAGAAAAAAATCCTGGAGCAGTGCCTGTTCACAATGATTGGCAAAGAGAGAATGTCGGCTTTTCAGTTGGTCCATCTTTTATTCAAAGTTCTTTCAATGTACTTTCATCTTTACATTTGTGTTCTCATCCGCACCTAACTCACTAGCAGATGTACATGTTTTCATCCTAACCGAACTAAAACGACTTCTTGCTTCTGGGACGAAGAATTGTGGGAAATGCAGTCCTACTGGTGCAGACCAAATAATTTAGATCCATCCATCCATTTTCTAATCCGCTTATCCTCACGGGGCAGTCGGCGGGGTACACCCTGAACTGGTTGCCAGCCAATCGCAGGGTACACATAGACAAACCACCATTCACGTTCACAATCACACTTAGGGACAATTTGGAGTGCAAAACAACCTGCCATGCATGTTTTGGAATGGGGGAGGAAACCGGAGTAACCCGGAGAAAACCTATGCAGGCACGGGGAGAGCATGCAAACTCCTCACACCAAGCCCTGCACCTCTGCGTTGTGGGGCCGACGTGCTCACCAGTCCACCACAATGACATCCTATAATTTACATCTATGAACAAATTATGATATATTATCAAAATATACCATTTTAATCACGCAAAAGCTATGAAATAGACATACACTTAAAACCAACTGTTTATCATAATATACTTCACAAAAGAAGTGTCAACAGTATCAAAGTCTCTGTACAGTGGAAATAAATGTTTCTTCTAAATTCGGCACATCACAGAGAGGGGTGTTGTTAACAACCCTGCCAAATTTGAACGATTAAAATATGGACGCTTCAAAATTGTGAAAACTCAAGCTGCTGTCTCTCAAACGCTGTGGGCGTGTCCAGTAAACGTGTGCGTGTGTGTGTGTGTGTGCGTGTGTGTGTGTGTGTGTGTGTGTGTGTGTGTGAAACCACACCCTGTTGAAAAATTGATGCATCTCTCGTACGTCAACACATCCCGACATGTGTGCCAGAAAAATATATATATCTTCTGAAAGCTAGAGTGTTATTGGAATACAGTACTTCGTGGTCGGGGGGCTATCCATGCCACCACGACCGGCACTAGCCCCTCGCTCGTTCTCAAGATAACAGGCTTCCGGGGCACTTCTTCGCTGGCGGACGGGTGGTGGGCTCGTCCGCAGCGTCACCTTCTCGCTTGAGAATTTAAATAACGACAACGAATTGTTCTCTAAATAGTTGCATTCAGTGAAAATGCATTTTCAGAGTGCATGCATAGCTTGCTAGCTAACTGCACGCTGTAGTGGTAGGAATGGAACAACTAACTCGCAGTGGCACCGGTTAACAACTTACTATATGTGAACGAAGTCGCTCAAGTCACTTCGCACCGTTTTAGCCCCCGCCCTAAATCAGGAAAACTGAAATGATGAAAAACTGTTTCAAGTTATATCTCCACAATTCCTTGCTACTTACTTCTCAGTCTTTGCATGCGTTTTCATCAATTACCTGAAATGTACTCTGAAACAAATCGCTCTGCGGGGTCTTGTGATGATTATTGTACGTATAAATTATGGTAAAAGTGTTGAGAGAGTTAACTTGTTAGCCAGATAATAATCCTCAAAAACATTTTAATGATTGTATCTATTCCGACGAATTGGAGAATTTTCTCAAATTCACATTTTTTTTCTTTATGAGATATTAATACTGTACACAAAATCTTCGCTGCACACGAATGTGGAGGTCCCGGTGACTGGGTTTCCCTGCATTTGAGCTTCCAAATGACCAAATAACCCCCGGAGTTCCCATCAGGTAAGCACTGTATGCAAGCGTGTGCGGTCCACCGTTACAGGATTACCCCTCCTGAGAACATAAGAATAGAAACCCACCGAGCTCCAGTCTGTTTGTTCAATTCACCTGTAGGGCCTCCATCAGGCGCTAGGACCCAGGGTGCGCGATTCTCATCTCCAGCTGCTGCAGACCCAAAGCTCGGGCAATAAGCGAAGATCGCGAGGACAAGCAACAACAACAACAAAAAACATTTTGGGGGGAAGCACCACCTCTATGAATTTTTAGCGGAGAAACAACCCGGCTCAGAAGCCCCCCTCCCCTCTCTCTCCGCGGAAGACGGCTCGCTTGTTGCGCCGTGTGCACACGCAGGCTTTGCGGCTGCACACAGCTCGGAGCGCCAAGGTAAGAAGACGGCGCAATAGCGTGCGATTACTAATAACAAAGGCGTTACGGGTAGGGGTGGGGGCGCACATTGCACAAGGAGATCAGCGACGAGTTCAAACTCTGACAAACTTTGACCCGATTGTGTTTTCATTGTTGTCGTCCCCCCGTTTTACCCTCTCCCCGGTGATGTCTCGCTGCTATCCCGCGGCATTGTGTGTAGAGGGCTCACACACGAGAGCAAGTTGGGATGACACGGCGTGTGTCTGCAAAGGCGAATGTGTTGGGAGGTACGTGGTTAGATTAGGGGGGCTCCTCAAACTACACGAGAAGTCATGCTTTCAGGTGCCCAGCTTTTTTTGACATCATTTGAACGAGCGATGCATTATTAACCCCGGCGAACAAGCACATTAAGCCTCCCTTCCTGATGTATTTAATGACTTGAGCCAAAATGGATACCCAGTTGCCCCCCTCCAGGTGAACTTATACGGGACATCCTCGTTTGGTGAAGCCATGGCGGCCTAAAATAGTCTCACGAGAAAGGAAACGTGGGGGGGGGGGTAGTTTGAAGGCGAGTGTCTTGTCCCTAAAACACACACATCGGCCATTAGCGATAAACATATACGCTGAAATGCACTATTTTTGCACTTCCGACGTCCTCATCCAATGCCGAGTCACAGGTCGCCCAAGCCCCGGAGTGGGCGCTGACTGCCGGGAAGAGTGCTACCGCTTGCCCCGGTCGGTGGCGGCGAGGCTCTCGATCCGTGATGTGTTTGTGTGCGTGTGGCACTCCCGATGCTTCCACTGTGCTCCGTTTTTCGTTCCCAGTCGCCTCCCTTTTTGTTAATAAATGTCCCTTCCTGTTTAGTTTTTTTTAATCATAAAGCGGGGGTTGCCATGTCCCCATTGGGCAATCTGTCAGCGGTGTGGCTGGCCGACTGTGCGCAGCCATTACTGGGCGAATGACGAAGGGCATGTCGGAGAGGCTCCCACATGCCGATGATCCACGCAGCCAAATAGTTTCAGCTCGGACCGCTGGCTTGAGCGTTGCCCCTCACCCGACACCAACTGCACCGCCTCAACACCAGGCTGGATGCAAACACAAAACAAGCCCCCGAAAACCTATCACTCCCTCGTGTGTGTATTTGTCTAGTTACCCACTAAGTGTTGAGAAATATAGGAAATGCCTTGAAGAAGTTGATCCAGGCCTTTGGTATAATGAGACAAGTGGCCTAGTTTCAGCTAGGGCTGCTTAAACACCGAGACAAAATGTGATTATGGACGGAGATGGTCATAAGTAGTACTAATTAATGTCTTAATTTATGTTTTTTTTTTTGAAAGACACTCAACCTTCAAGGGCAACTGTTCTTTCCTGGTGTTTGTTGCAGACTTGCTATCACAAGCCACACGCACACAATCAAATGAGCCGAATTGAAAAGTATGCCCTTTTAAAGATTATATTTGTCACTTTTAACCTTGCAGGGTAGCATGTCTGTCACACATTTCTGAGGTAAGATTTAGTATCATTTATTTGTGTTTAACACCTTGTGTAAATCTGAATTTTAAAAAGAAAACAATTTTGTAAAGAGATACTGATGAAAAATCCCATTTTACAATCCCCACATAAAGTGAATAGTAAAAACAAAACAAAACATGAGTAAGTGAGGCCTTCCCTCCAAATTTTAGTTTTTGGCCATTAAAATATACCACAAACCTTTACACCAAAACACTTCAATGTCATTTCAAACTCATCTTACATTACCCTTGAAAAATAAATAATTATAGATGGCTTGCTTTTGAAAAAAAAAAAGTACTGGAGATGTGCATGTAAATGTCAAGACTCTCCGTTAATTACACCAAAAACCCAGGCTAAAACTCTCCGACGTAAAAAGCTTGTCTCTCAGTCGAGATGGACCTACAACTTTAATGTACGTCCAAGTTACCGCACGATGTAGACAGGGCTTTGTGACATCTATCCATCAATTTTCTGATCCGCTTATCCTCACAAGGGTCCCGGGGCGTGCTGGAGCCTATCCCAGCTGTCTTCGGGCATTAGGTGAGGTACAAACTACATCCATCCACTCATCCATTTTTTTAACCGCTTTATCCTCACTAGGGTCGCAGGGCATGCTGGAGCCTACCCCAGTCTTCGGTCAGTAGGCGGGGGACACCCTGAACTGGTTGCCAGCCAATCGCAGGGCATACAGAGACGAACAACCATCCCCGCTCACACTCACACCCAGGGACAATTTAGAGTGTTCAATCAGCCTGCCATGCATGTTTTTGGAATGTGGGAGGAAACCAGAGTACCCAGAGAAAACCCACGCAGGCACGGGGAGAATATGCAAATGGGATCGAACACCGCACCGCTGCACTGTGAGACCGACACGCTAACCAGTCGTCCACCAGGCTGCCTGTTTTGTGACATATAAAAATCTATCTTGATATAAGCGGCATGATGGTCGACTGCTTAGCCCATCTGCCTCACAGTGCAGAGGTCCAGGTTTCAATCCCAGGCTCCAGCCTTCCTGGGTGGAGTTTGCATGTTCTCCACCTGTGTAGGTTTTCTCCGGGTACCCCAGTTTCCTCTCACATTCCAAAAACATGCACGGTATTGATTGAACTCTCTAACTTGTCCTTAGGTGTGAGTGTGAATTGTGGTGTGGCCCTGTGATTGGCTGGCTGACAACCAGTTGAGGGTATACCTTGCCCACTGCTTGAAGTCAGCTGGGATAGGCTACAGCAGTGGTTCTTAACCTGGGTTCGATCGAACCCTAGGGGTTTGGTGAACGGGTCTCAGGGGTTCGACGGAGCCTCTGCCATGGAGGTTAATTAAAAACCCTTGTGTTACAATTTCTACAATTTTTGTAGATTTTTGCATGTTGTCACACACACACACACACACACACACACACACACACACACACACACACACACACACACACACATATATATATATATATATATATATATATATATATATATATATATATATATATATATATATATATATATATATATACACACACACACACACACATATATATATGTGGCCTATATATATATACACACACACACACACCTGAGCTGTGGCCTATCCCACCTTGGACAAGAGGCAGTTTGCATCCTGAAGTGATTGTCAGTCAATGACAGCGCACTAGTTGAGAAACATTCGCTCACAGTCACATCCATGGACAAGTCTTAAGTCAATTTAACATCCATGTTTTGGGATATGGGATGAAATGTGGATGGAGGAAACAACACGAGCGCAGGGTGATGATGCAAACTACAAACAGGAAGGCCAGATTCAAACCCAGAAGCTGAGAATTTTAAGGCAGTTGTGCGAACCACATCATCAGGCTGCATGGTATGATTTTTGTGGTACCAAATTTCAGATTTGGGTCCACAGTTGCAAAAAAAAAAAAAAAAGTAGTAAAGCTCTAAATAAACACAATAACAGGTGAACCCAGATGGATTTCAGTGAATTTACTGCAGTGACATCGAATCACAAATTACCTGTCATGAGATTGGAACATCTCCATGAAAACGCACATGTGCTCTTTTCCTTCCTCTCAACACACTTGTTTCCTCATCTTCACCAACGCTCTCCCACACTTTATTTCCTCGATTGACAACATTTCTCCTTTGGCTTCCTGTCAAAACTCGTCACTTTAAAGTGACAGTTTATGACTTGGTGACCTGCTCACAAAAAGGAGCTTTTTTTCCTCGCACCACCAACCCCACCACCGTTAAGCTGTGGACGCGATCCCCCCTCGTGCCTTCCGAAGCGGCTGTGGCGCCGCGATGCAAGGTGGTCCCTGTAGTCCTCATCCCCGCCTGCTTCCGCAGCGTCTAATCCTGGGCGTGGATAGTGGAGCACTACATTTCCCATAAGCTTCCTCCCCTCTCGCTCGCTTTCTCGCTCCCATCAGACTGGAGATACGGAACGGACAGTCTTGACGACCCCCTCCCCTTCTCCCTCCCTCACCACCCCCCTCCCCGGACTTTGAAAACCGAAAACCGTCGAGGTTACTGAAGAGCCGTGGACCGCCAGAGGCCGAGAGGCAGCCGCGGAACGGAGCCGTCCGCCGTGCGACGTTCATGCACCACCCGGGTGAGCGGGCTGCTCGTGTCATTGGACATCTTTTATGTGGCGACTCGGAAGGAGAGAGGGGAAAATAAGGTGGAGGGGGTAGTGTGTGTGTGTTGGGGTGGCGGTTGCGGCGGCGGTGGTGGTAGCAGGCGGTTTCGTGGGGTCGGGGTCCTCGTTCGGAAGCCTCGCAAGTGGCGAGCGAGGACGGGACACCCGCCGCTGCTCCCCACGCTCCGCGCTAGGTCGACTGAGGATAAATAAGAGCAGCCCGGCTCTTCGTGCGAGCCGGTGAGGGAGCCTGGGTCGCGGTTGCCAATGCCCGGCCGCGGAGTTGTCGGGTCCGTCTTCTCTTCTCCTTCCTCCGTGACAGCGGTGACCGCTCCGGAACACAAGCTTGCTTGCGCATTAACTTGTGTAGTCCACCCCCGTTTCTGACTTGATCCTTTATCCCTCATGGCTTTGATATTGATTCTTTACAGACAAACGTTTGTGGTATTGAGGAGTTTTTGTTTTTGTTAGGTGGCATCGAGATGAGCCTGTTTTGGCTGAAGTGTGTGTGTGGGGAGGGGGTGGCTACGGACTCCCTTTGCTGCCACCACCCCCGTGTCGTTGCTGTCCTCCTCATCAGACTTGTGACTGATGTTCGCAGCTTTACGAGGTTCCGACTGCACTTGACCGCGCTCTCCGTCCTTCCGTGCTGGACAGTGAAAGCCGAAAGTAGGCTGCGAAGCTGCGCGCTGCATTCGCAATAAACTGCACCGCTCAGTGTGTGCATGTGTTGGCCCACATAGAGAGAGGACAACTAAGCCACGAATGCACTGTCCGTTGAAGATGGTGTCTTTCAATTCAACCACCCCCTTTTTCTGGACTGACCCCAAGGAGATGTACTTATTCTTCTTACCTCTGGAAAAGATTTCCCACCTCGTCTCGTTGTAGTGTAGAACTGCTCTAAGAACTCACCTGTACTTGCTGTTTGCTTACTTTTGGTGCTTTTTTACGTGTCTTCCAATGCAGTGTTTTCCAACCTTTATTGGGTTAAGGCACACATCTTACATTAGACTAAATCTTACAACACACCACTAAAGAAAAATGTCACAAAAAGTGGATACATGGGTTAATTATGTACCTTGTGCCCTCAAGTGTAAGAGAATTCAGGGGTTTTCTTGACTCAGATTGAGGCAGAGGCATTCTGGTCATAAACATGGCTCAAACACTTTCAGTGACATTGTGTGCTTGTTTGCACATGTATATTTTGTTGTTCTTCAATGTATTGCTTTAATGAAAGAACTTGTCGCCACTTCAACTTGAAATTTATTTTCCTATTTTTCGAGACATCGCTGGAAAAAATCCCCAAACAAGGCATAGCGCTCATTTAATTCCCTGAGAAATCAAGATGTGCTTGTTTGCAAAAGAAACAAGATTTACCTCTTTGAAAATCCATCGGATCATCTGACAAAATTGTGTCTCTTCTCTTCTTTCACGGATTTAGGGGAGACTTCCATCTCTTTTTGGTACATCGCCACCCCATCACTGCGATGTAATATTGCAATTAAAAATGACATCCAGCTAGTACAACGCTGGTCAGATTAGCCTGAGGTATATAAATCAGCATGTATTGTATTGTATTGGATTGGATTGGATTGAGGTGACCGCCTCCAAACTTTATATGCAAAATAATTTTATTTAATTGTTCTGTTGCAACATGTTGCTGATGTAGACCGTTGACCAAATATTTTTAGTAAATAAATAACACACCTGTACATCAGGTGATCTCCCACAGCTTCTTACACTGTGTCGCGGGACACCAGTTGTAAATCAGTGTTCTAACATGCTTGCTTGCAATTTGCAATCCTGCTTAACATCATGACAATTTGCACAAATCTGTTCACTTTACATGCAAGGCTTCATCAGTGCAGAGAACCTTGAGGCTACCTGCTTGTCACCATTTAATAAGGCACAGAAACATACCTGGAAAAAAACCCCCAACAGCTGGTTTTTAAAGCGAACAATCAATTCCATGCAGCCCTGCCCTAATTCTGAATAATGGTATGGAGTAAATTTGTCTGATAGTATGAGGAGGAAAAAAAGAGACGTTATCGTCTTTTATAAGTCTAGATGGTTTCAGTAAGCCCCCACCATGATATGTAAACAACAAACTTTTGAAACCGGACCTTTAAACATGTAATTTCAATTTATATTGAACACCGCAGGAATTCCCTTTTCGTGTGCAACGACACCAACAAAATGTGGATAAAGTAGAGAGTAGTTTTGTCTTTTCTACATCGAAAGATTTCTTTACTGTCCGGAGATTGTATCATTTTTGGCTTCAGACTCAATCTAATCTCGGAGGTTTTCTCATTCTGAATCAAACATTGTCCAAAGTGTATATGGTCATTAGTTGGTTTTGTCTTTGCAGCCTATCATTGTATTTAAAGAAAAACTCATCAGATTGACTCAGCTCCCCTTTGAGGCATGTTGTGTTAAAGAAACACCTATGCAGGTAATCGTTTTTATTACAGTTGGATTACTGAATGGGAGTAGTTTATTAAAATGGCTGCTTGAACTCTATTCTTTATTACCTAGGTGGATTCTTCACTAATGAATGTAGGGGATGGCGGAACGGTGAGCAGAGAGATCAGTGCTCCAAATAAAGCGTCCATGAGCATGGTGGGAAATCCTCCCCAAACGCTGCCCCTTGAGTTTCGAGGCGATGTTACCCTCGGTCAGCAAAACAAGACCACTCCGACAACAGACTGCAAGACAGCGAGAGCCTGCCCGGACACCAGTAATTACAACCACAGCCCGGAGCCTTCTCCACCCCGGCAGCTCAACAATGAACCAATGTCAAGCTCAGCCCCCGCCAGCGCTGAGAAGGGGACAGACAAAAGAGCGGTAGAGGCCGCTAAAATCAAGGCCGACGGCGCAGGGGCCTTCCCCGCTCTTCAGCGGTCGAGTGGCATAAAAGTCAGTCGGGAGGACTCGGCCAATCCCGGTCACAGCAAGAAATCACATACGCAAACACCATCTGCTCAACCTGGTTTCCAGTGTTCCTTGTTCAAACCAGCCCAGCCAGTTGCCTTCCTGCCTTCCGCCGATTTCTCCTCCCCCTTTTGTAAAATAACTCTCCCACCAGCATTGGGGCAGATCGCCGCTCTCAGAGAAGCCACTGCCAGCCAGTTTCCAAAAGACATTCAACCTCAAACCTCAGGTGTAGCAGGGACGCCCCTCATGCGGACCTATCACTATCCCTTCTCCATGAACCGGATTACCACCTCCGAGAAAAAAGCCTCGAAACTTAAAGCGAATCATTCGTCCAGCAAGAATGCCAAATCTGTCGGGGAACATAAGTCCCCGGCCTCGGTGGTGACTTCTCCGGCTGTCGCTCTCCCACTGCAGCACCCGTCGCTGAACTCCACGGCACCTACCCACTACACATTGTCGCCCACTGCTGCCATTTGTTGCGGCTCTGCACTAGCCACCATCGCCTCTCAGAGTAGACTTCTGAACCACGTGGAAAAGAGCCTTAGCTTAGACAAGATCGCCATGGGCGCTCTGAAAACAGAAGAGCAAAGAGTGGCCTGCTCGCTAGAGCAAAGGGACGTACCCCTGGATTTGTCAGCTAAATCAAAACGTCCAAAATGCACAAATGACCCTCCACTTTCAACAAAGGAGCCTCAAAAGAGCAAGTCAAATAAAATGGACTTTCCGAACTCAAAGAGGACTCATTCTACAACGTATGGCGCAGCTGGGCAATACCCCATTTTGCCCAATACACACAGAAATGGATCTCATCAAAAGCAATCGATCCGGCCACAGAATCGCCAGGCCTCTGAACTTAAGCCGGCATGGAGCAAGGGATCCTCGCAAGAGTCCACTAAAAATAGCCCCGGAACATACGTAGGTGTAGCTAGTCCCATACTGGCCTCTACGCTTCGAGGCAAAGATGGAAAAGGTACTTTTGCAGACGAGTTCCAAAGTTTTGCTAAGCAGGAGTTTATTTCGATAATTGACCAAGGAGAACAAGTGACCTCGAGAGGAAAGAGACTCACCTCGCTGAAGCATGCCCAGGTTGTCAAGCAAGTTAAAAACACAAGCACAGCCATCACCAAGAACTGTCCCGCTAAAGGGGCCCTCATGACGGCCCTGTCAAGCGCCACCAATGCGCATCCGAGGCCTAGCAAAACAGTGGGTCCTTGCTCGGCTTGGCAACAGTCCTCACATCCTCCACACCAAACATCCTCAGCTCAAAGAAAACGATCACAAGGTTCCTCAACACCCAAAGGAAATGTTGAAAGTTCCAGGTTTCAGAGTCCATCCATTCCTGCGGAAGAAACGTGGGAGAAACCGTCTCCGCTCTCTAACCTCGCGTCCATTGTGAAGCAGCAAGACTTTGAAACAACTGCAGAGGCAAGTGACACGAACACTGTGTCAAGAAAAGACAATGTTCTGACTCTTCTCAAAGACACCCCACCCAAACAAGTCTCTCCATATGAATCCCCAGCATACTGGTCCCCGGAAAAGTGGCCTCCATCCAGAAAGAGGCTGGAAAGGTTGAAACCAACCGAGACCTCTGAGAATAATGCAGAGATTCGCAGCCATCAGGGAGAACACAAGCACGGTTTTTCTAAGCCCTTTGGACAGTCTCATAGCCTCAGAAGCAACGCATCAACAAATGGCAACAGGCTGGAGAGTAAATTGGCCCAGGTGCTGGAGGGGGAGGTGCTGAAGAAAGACAGCAAAGAGTCAGACGATCCCCCAGATGAAAATCGGGGAGGTTTAGTTGCCTCCATTCTGTCAGGTCGGTCCCCGGGTCCAGGAGACGACAAAAAAACAAATGGAACCAAAGTAGAGTCGCTAACCAAAGCTGTTAAGCAGAAGAAAGTTAGTCCTAAGAAACCCTCAAAGGAATCTGCAAAGAAGACGGTGCGAGAGAAAGAAAAATACATCACACCTGCTTCCCAAAAGAAGGTAAAGTATCTTTATGTTTGGGTTTGCTCACATTATACTACGCTACTCACAAAAGGAGCTAATGTTTGGCTTTCAGGCGAACTTCCATTCTGAATCTAAAATGCACCCATAATCTTTGTCCAATTGTTCAACGTTTCAGTGCGATTTGCATAACTTGCTGCTCTTTTAGTAGGAGTTGGATGGCCCAAAAAAACACAACAGGTGTTTTTTTTTTTTTTAATGAATCGAGAAATACATTTCCCGGTTCAATTAGAATTTGTGTTTCAAGTCTTGAAAATCATGAGACCAAGATGACACCTAACAATCGATAGTGAGTATGGATGCACCAAAAATTTGGTCCCTGACTTTTTTGGGCCAAAAATGTATTTTGGTCTGAAAGTCTTTTGTCACTGAAACAACACTCCTGTAACAGGATGTTGTGGTGACATTAGCAAAAACCTTTAAAGCAGGCACTCTGCTGGCCAGTTCGAAACCCTGGACTCTGTCGCAGCCTGTTGTTAGCACGATAAGCGGAGGTGGGCGCAGAAGTCGGCCATTGGCCTGGGGAGAGACGGCTGCCTGGCCGCCAAAGACGGCCTTTCCTGCGGCCGTGAAAGCGAGCCCATCGCTAGGACTGAACCAGCGAGCTGGCTGGTCTGTGTGTAATCGCCGCTGAATTTGATTTTGTGTTTTGAGCGAAGCGCTGTTTTCTGTGTTTCACTTCACGTTTGCGTTTTTCATCTTATCCACCACTAACGATGATGTAGAACAGGTGTCCTACATTGAAATGCCTGAAAGGATCAAGTACACTCTATATAAGACTCGGTAAACATTCCTCAAATTTGTAGTTGACAAACCCCCTTCAAAAGCTTTAAAATGAGTAAGGCCATTTTTTTCATAACCAAATGTTCATATTTAGAATGTATTTTTCTATGATTCTGCCAATGTGGAAGTAAGTTTGTCAGTGTACATATTTTCTGGGTTCACAGTTTGCCAGGTCCTTTGTGATGTTATTCTGAACTGCTGTCATGGTTCATATTTTTCATCGCTTCCAACACTCATTCCATGAATTTTATCAGCTACAAGTGCCCTCCTAACAATGATGTGTTTGTTACATACTGTGCATTTTAACAACTTAGTCTTAATTCTTGACTTAATTTTTTTATATGCATGGCACCTGTTATAAAAACGATGTAAAGTAGACCCCCGTGTACTTGCGGTTCGGCACCTGCAGACACATCTATTTGCAAAAATTGTTTTCGATATTTTTCACATTTATTTTATTTTGGGGACTGGGGGTTAATTATCTTTTTTTTTTAAGAATTACTTGAAAAATATATCTCAGTTTTATGCGGATTTTCGCTATTTGGGTGCCGAGCCAGTCCCTATCCCCGCAACTTGCGGCGGTCCACTATACTTCCTTGTTTGCTATATTTTACAACCTTAATATTATGAGAGTGGAAGTGTTGATAGCTCGAACTGTCAGCATGATAAAATATGTATATTTTTACGGGGAGAAAAAAAAAAGTGTCTGAAAAAAATGAAACAAAATAAATCTACATCAAATTACCGGTATTTGACATTTGAACATGACCTTAACTTACTAAAAGGAGGGCTTCAGATTATTTTCTTTTACATTTCAGTTTGATATTCATGAGAATTTTCAAATGACGCAGATTTTTGTTGTCCCGAGATTTACATATTGTTTCACATAGTGACTGGAAATGAAAAGATCTTTAAATGAATGTGAGATGCTGGTCATATGTAAATCAATTAATCTTGAAAACATTTTCTGTTTCAGCCAAGAATTCACATTTGGGTGCAATGAGGCTTCAAACTGGATTTTCGCAGACGGAAGTAGTCACTAAATTTAGATTGTCAAAAAGTCTCATCAGCAGGTAGCAATAGAGACATTGGAAGAGAAACAGAAAGGTATAAAAGTGGACATCTTTGGAATTCTGCCTCTTGCGCAAAAAAGTACTGAGACGTTCAACAGTTGGAGATGGGCATTCAAAAGTTCAAGGTCAAATGAAGTTCACCTGTAATGGTAATTGTGCATTCTACATTCATCCTGAAATTTTACCCGAAAGCCAAAAGCCCGAACCTTTTGTGGGTATTGTATGTATGTGCTAGAATTGATGAAGTTGTCATTTTGTTCCACAATAACATTCATCCCATCCTCTGGTTCCTTCAGCAGATGAAACAAAAAACATCCGAATTGGAGCAAAGACTTTCCTCGCAGAGTAAAGAGAAGACGCGGAAAGACGATAAACCCCTTGACAAAACTGGTACCGTCTTTGTTCCTTAAAATGTCTGCGTCGATTGCGCTTTTGTCTGTATAGCCTCTTATTGAGCTGTCCACTCTTACCCTTCAGGTTGATAAACTGAAAATTTGAACGCTTCCTATGCGTCACCTGCACCTGTATACAATGGATCTGGTGGGAGAGTAATCTTCAAATGTGATTTAATCAGTTACAGATGGTGACAGCAGCCCCGAGGGTGAAGAGTCTCGTGCCTTGAAGTCCACTGCAGCCACTAAGGAGGCCGCCATTAAAGATGCCTCCTTCCCGAGGTTGAGGAGAGGACGCCGACGTGCCGACGAGGCCAGGTTGGACCTCTGGGGCTTCGCGACGCCTTCCCCGCCTCCGCCACCGCCGCCACCACCACCACCACCACCACCCCTTCAAAGGGCCCCTTCCCCCTCTCCTCCGCGTATGCCGGCCCGCCGTCCGAGAGGGAGGCCGCGCTCTAACCGATTGTCAGAGCGGGACGTCCGGGACAAGGGCAAGGCAGGCGACGTGGAGGACGATGCCCCGGCACATAAAAGGAGGAGACACTGCCGTAATAGAAAGTACCAGACGGGGGAGTACATCACTGAGAAGGACAAACTGGAAGAAGGAGAGCAACTTGATGAGTCAGACAGCGGAATCACAGCGGGTATGTTCATTGTTTACTTTGGTAGGAGCATGTTTGTTACCAGCCACCTCCTTAATCCATAGGGTCATTCAACTCGTTTGTAAAATCAGCCTTGAATTTTGCTGTCTGTCGAATTTTAAACGCAAACTTTTTTGATGCAAGCAGCCAACCTCATGCAATTGACTGGTGCACACACGCAGGCACACGCATACTGTACGCCACTGAACCTACAGGAACATGAACGAAACTGGAAAAATAAACCAGACAAGTAGAGCGAGAAAAAGGGAAATCGCTGTCTACCTAGTGGGAGGCCTGACACAGGAAAGCAGGTACGCACGCTTAGCGCGTAAAGTGCAGGAACATCCCATTGTAGCTTGCGTGTGCCATTTTTAAAATAATGCCCCTCCAGCTTCCTTTTGTTTGTCAATGTCATCATTGCATTGCAGCATCTCAATCATCTGAATCTTCTCTCCTCGCTAACTGCAAGTGACTGCTGACCACTAACAACTTCCTGAGATGTAGATCACGCACTATCCTAGATTAGGTGACCTTTTTAAAAAAGGGGGGAGGGGGGGGTCGTGGGCGTGAGAATAATGTTTAGATTACAATTTAGCAACAAATAATAGCATCATATTTAAAAATGTAAAATGAATTGTACACAATCATTGTTATGAACATAATAAATTATTTTTAATTCATGTTTTCAATTAATGCTGTGGAAGAGTCACAGTTAATTAACTCAAACGTTTAAAAACATGGAAAATTGTATTATTTTAAAGCAATGTAATTTTGGAGGATAAGTGGTTCAGATAATCATGGATAATTATTGACTCAGTAAAGATGTCAATGTCAAATAGTTACATTTATAGTTAAATGAAATAAATTATCGAATACAATATTTTAATAAGGAATACATGTATCAATGCATTTGAATCCCCAGAGGATAAAAACAAAACCGAAATTAATTTAACAAATAAATGCACCAATGTGAAATGATTCGAATTCAGTGATTCCGATCTCACTGTTAATACTGCTTATTCATCTGATTCCTTATTAATTCTATCTGGGTAAGGGAATGAAATACAGTGGTCCCTCACTGTATTGCGGTTTACCTTTTGTGGGTACATTATTTCGCAGACTTTTGCAAGTGCAATTTTGCATGCTGTTTTGAACAGTTTACCTTTTTTTCCCTCCAATTTTTAATTGATTTTCTGTATTTTTAACTGTGTAATTCTGCATGCTGTTTTTTTTTTACAGAAACGTGAGAAAACGTTAACGTTGAGGTTTCTGGCCTTAAAACATAGTATAATAATTGTTTTTAAAAAAAGTTTCCTGCTTTGCGGATTACAGTTTATTATTGGAACGTAACTCCTGCGATAAACAAGGGACCACTGTAAATCAAATTGTTTTTTTTTTTAAGCTTTTTAATGTCATCAACTTTGGACAGGTGATTCAGCATATCCAGAATGCACTCATATTTTGTAATGTATCCTTAAGGAGGGGAAAAAGAAAAGTAGGCAATTTACTTCTCAAATTGTCACGAGACTAAAAAGCTTAATGCAGTTTTTCGTACCTTGCAACGTCAGAGGGCCTTAATTCCATTCTTATTGGTCCAGAGAAACTGAATTATTTGTTTTTTCAAGGCCAACTCGCACAACAACAGTGAAAAAAGAGATTTAAAATTTATTTTTTTCCTGCCAAGATATCCGCTCTCTTTTAATCCAATGGATACATTTCCCAATCTGACATTTTGACTACAAACATTGGACAATATTTACAGTGCTCCTTTTGCATTCAACTTGATCCGAAACTAATTCAGGTCGAGAAAAAAAAAGTGTAAACTATCAATTGATGCATAGTTCTTCTTATTAATGTATTTTTTATAGAGTATTTAAGTCTTTTAAACACACACACACACGCACACGCACGCACACACACGCAGGAAGCAAAAACAAAAAAGGGGTTTCGATTCCCATCCCTAACGACACAACCCTCAATCATGTAAATGTTCGGTAGGCTTTCATAGAACGAGGAACTATCACTCAGAGCCCGTTGCCTTGCGGGGTGGTACGCTGTAGTGTGGTGAATCTTCACCCCAGACTCTCAGCGACGGCCATCCAGAGCTCTGATGTGAGCTGTGGGCCCCTGTCAGAGGTAAGCTCAGCTGGCTTGCCAAAGCAGGCAAACCAGGACACGAGAAACACCCGAGCTGACATTGTTGCCGACCACACGATGGATCCGAGGTCTCTACCATTGCAAATTTAGGTGCAAAAATATTTGTGGTGCCACATGGCTGATCAAACTCTGCGGCTCGCCATGACCCTCCGCTATACTGTTTAAGGATGCTGTTTGAAAGTCCACGAGTGAACTGTAATGCACTCGTCATTTGCATGAGCAAATTTACTCAGCGACATCGTATCATGCTTCAACTAGAAATGAAACTTCACAGGGGCAACAGGTAGCACATCATTATCTGTTTATCAGTCTGGCGAGAAACGTGAAATAATTTCGTATTGCTGCGATATGGAGAAAAGTGCTGTCTCACATGTGGTTTGTTAACATTTAGTCACATTCATACTTTTTAATTCCCTTCGCATTGAGGGGTACAAATTGTTGTTATGTTTAAGTGGCATTAGGATTTTGAGGGGGTCCTTGAAAAAAAAAATCCATAATTGAAGGTGTCCCCAGACCCCCAAATTTGTGAACAGTAACAAAATCTAACCAATCCAAGCCAGTATTTATAAAATTTTCAATTTTTATTTTCACAAAATATGTATTTATTCTTGTAAAAATTTAAGATTGCAACTTTTTTCCCCTAAAAAAAAAATCAACATCCTCTCTAATATTACAACCTTTTGTCTCAAAAATGTATACTATTGTATCACTTTTTTTTTTCAGAGGGTAAGGCAACTTTTTTATTCCCACCGCATCTAGATTGGCGTTAGAATTATAAAGTGAGCCTTGGAAAAAAAATCTCCTGAAAAGGGGTGTTTTAAATGGTAACAAAATGCAACCCGATTGTTGCAGATTCCCAGAAGACTCAGTGTCCAAGTTCTGCCGCTTCCAGTCCAGAACCACCATTACGGAGAACCTCCTTGACACGCTCGGGCTCGGCCCGCTACCAAGCTATCGATGTTTTGCTCGAGTCCAACGACAAGCCTTCTGGGAAGAGGAAGTTCAAAAGCAAACACTTGTGTGACATTGAGGAGCAAAAGGTGAGCTGCTCTGCTTCTCTTTACCACTGGACCTCTGAAGTCAACTGCCACTGAAGTTGCCTTTTACTGCCTTTGAACAAACAAAAACAGTAGCTCACTACAGCAGTTGTTAGCACGTTTGCCACACATTTGTGATGTTAGTTATTCCTAAGACCTTCAAACAACTGCTACTATTACGCACACGGATCAGCAACATCAAAGTTCCAAGGCATATACAGAACTGTATTCTCTTGTGCTCTGTGGTAACAACAACTATCACTGGAGCCTTCTTGGGGATCGTCTCTGCCTCTTCTTCTTGCTCTTATTTCTGCTGCCACCCTTCCAGGAGATCTCAGTGCTCTCTGTCATGTTCCTGCACAACGTGGTACTGCAGTGAAACCGCACTACTCTAAAGTTTGACTTTTTAAATTTTTTTTTTAACAGTTTCATTTTTAGGCATTATCGGCCAGCCCTGTGTCTGAGCCAATCATTTTGTTTCTTTTGTCAGTGTTTTTTTTGTGATAATAGTAGAGAGACTCCGACTGCCGCAGACATCTATGCAAATCACCTTACGTTACAACTAATAGTTGATAGGTTACATTTCAAGTCATGTTTCAGGTTCTATATTGTTTAAATGCAGCTGTTTGACGAATACAGTATATAAGCCAACAGTGCCCCCCGGTGGCTCAACGTTTGTCTCTCTTTTTTTTTTTTCTAATCCTTCTGGTCCTTTGTTCGGATTACCTATTGACCGAGATCACAATGCGTTCCATTTGACTTGAGTCATCGCTCCTCTCTATTCTCTTGTGTTTTAGACGAAGACAAAGCGCGGCAGCTTGGGCAAACGCACCATCCCCGCAGCTCTGGATGAGGACTCAACCACAGAGAACAGCACCCCTGCGCCCCTCTTCAAGAACGTGCCGTCATCTCCGCCCGGCAAAAATAACTCGTCAGGAAAAACAGCAGCCCAGAGTCTCCTCCCAAACGTCCGATCCCTCCAGAAGTACGGCGGCTGATTGTCAATAAAAATGCTGGGGAAACGTTGCTGCAACGTGCCGCCCGTTTGGGCTATCAGGTAAAAATCACATGAAATTTACTATTAAATTCAGCAGTAATTTGACCTTTTGGGGGACGGGGTGGTTTTATCAGGAAGTGGTGCAGTACTGTCTTGAAAAGGACATCAGGGAGGTGAATCGGCGAGACAATGCGGGCTACACGGCCCTCCACGAGGCGTCCTCTCGTGGCTGGACTCAGATTGTCCAGATGTTGCTGAAACATGGCGCCGATGTTAACTGCAGCGCTCAAGATGGAACACGGTAAGGCTTCTGTACATGGCAAAAGAAACGAAAATGGACAGTTTTCACTTGCAGTTCGTCGTTGGCACACCATTACTGTTCACGGTTATATACTAAAGAGGAGGCTCATCAAGAAGAGGGTTTTGGCCTCTGTGCCAAAAATAGTAACATATCACACAATCGACCATTGTGGTGAACAAGTTCACCTTTTCATTGCCAATGCCGGTACGCTGGGATGTGGACATATTTAGATTAGTTCATGCAACTCTTTTGAGTGGATTTTGTCAGTCTGTAGCGATGGAGAAGTACACGGAGACTTTAGACAGGCAGGCGAGTGTGCGGTGTACAGTCCCTCGCAATATTGCAGTTCACCTTTGCGGATTTTTTTCAAGTGCAATTTGGTATGCTATTTTTTTACTGTATTTTTTTCTTCAGTGTAATTCTGCTTGCTGTTTTGTTTTACAGCTAATAGCCTACCCCCTACCCTGCCTGCTCCGTTACTGTATATCATCAGACGAATAAAATCAATTTTTAAATTTTGTATGACATTAGGATAGGCTCCAGCAACGCCCGCGACTGTCATGAGGATGAGTGGCTCGCATACTGCACGAAACGGATGGATTAAAAAAAAATATTGTATTCATTTTTGGTTGTTTTTGTCCCCCACAGACCACTTCATGATGCGGTGGCGAGCGACAATCTTCCCATCGTTTGGCTGCTCCTGAACCACGGCGCAGACCCGACTCTGGCCACCTACTCGGGACACACGCCGGTCAAACTGGCACACAGCACCACCATGAAGACCTTCCTCACGGGTGAGCGCCACCAGCCTTCGACTTCACCCTGGTAACGTTTAAGCTTTTTTGAGGGTGCTTGAATTCAACCACAAGGAGCAGAAGCTAATGGGAGGCTGTTAAAAGGGTGGTCAATAATATTTGAGCTGAAAAATCAAATATTGGTGTCAGTTCATTACATGTAAATGTTTTTTTTTAACCCACTAAAATATTGATTTTAAAATTCTGAAATTATTCCTTTCAGACATGCTTTGATGACTTCCAATCGTGAAGTGTCTGAATTGCTGATGATCAATTTATTGATTGACTCATTTGCGATCGGCAGTCTATGCTGGGCTCTGTCGTGGTTTCGAGAAGGCAGCGTTGCCTAACTTTTATTGCGCCATGCACATATTTTGCATTAGAAAAATATCGTCGTGCACCACCCGTCAAAAATATAACAAAAAGCCAATCGACATAAATAAATGTGTAACATGAGATATTGAATATCCTGCGGGAATTATGTATGGATGGCTTTTGTACCACATGAGTAGACATCTGTAAAATGTGATTTTTTTTTTTAATGAATCCATTTATAATAGGACCCACTCAATGAAATGAATTGCGTGATAAAATCATGATGCACAATCTTCTCATCAGTGAGGAAGGCTGCAGTTGGGTTGCACCTTTTACAGGTCGGCAACGAATTGCAGGCTGCATATAGAAAAAACAATCACTCACACTCACATTGACAGCTATGCACAAATATAGTCAACAGTGAACAGTGTCCATATTTTTGGAATTTGGGGGGAAGATGTTATAGTAGTTGTGTAGTGAATTATAAATATTATAGACGAATATATAAGTATTATAAATGAATGTAAATTAATCCCCATGCTTGTCTCACAGTCTCGAGGTTTGGGCGTTCGAATCTCTGCTCTGGCCGCAGTCGATTTTACAATTCATCACATTTGTCAGGACTTAAGATCCCACCTCACTCATGTTAGCACTTGTCTGCAGGCAGGTTTCAGTTGGCATGACAACACTGTTCCCACCATTTGTTCTTGCAGAATATTTCACCGACCTGGAGGGCCGCGGTGAGCAGGATCCCACCTTGCACTGGGACTTCTACAGCAGCTCCTTGTTTGGTAAGTTCAGTACCAATGTTGGAAAACAGGAAATCGATCCTGTCTGACGGTTAGAAAAAGTTGGACGCGAGGCACCGACCGTCGTTCTCGGGGGGAGAGGAAGACGAGTTGAAGCCTGCTGCAGTAGGAGTACCACTTATGTGCGGGGAATGCTGAAACAATTTGATTGTTTTAGTGTAACAAAAGCAGTGGGAAATAAACCTGAATTTTCTGTTTCTATTCTTGAAGACACACACACACGGTATATGAATTGCAACTCGAGCCTCACCCTTTATATTTCTTTTTTTATCGTAATTTCTCTCCCACGCAGAGACAGACAAGGAGCCCTGCTGGGATTTCCTGTTGTCGGAGAAGGGCCAGGAGTGTGCGGAGGGCGAGAGCGTAAATGCCGACGGGGAATCCAACAAAGACAGCCTGGTGTTCGAGTTCTCCTCTGAGCCCCTTTTGCCCTGCTACCACGTACAGGTGTCTGTCACGCAGGGGTGAGTTAACACAGCGTCTTTCTTGTTAAATTGGAGTCAGCACACCCTTGCCACCGTACAGATTAGTAAATCTTTTATTCATATTTTCATTGGGACACTGGAAAAATGACACATTGTCACAAAGTCAAGTCGTAGCCCTCAAAAGAACTCAACGCACCATCCCATTCATGTCGAAATAGTTGACAACACAAGTGAGTCCACGCTGACGTGAAAATGTCCAATTTGGGTGCAATTAACCATTTCCTTTTCTCATGTCAGGTGACTTACGTTACAAAGTCTCATGTGTGAATGGGAAGCTGGTGGGTTGAATTTGGTGTGATGGCTCTCACACTGTACAGGTTGTTGGTCACATCAATGGTGGAAAATGTTTTTCAATGATTTATCTCCAAATGAAAACTAAATCACAAAAACCCGCAACGTGAACAGGGATGAGTAGCCCATTTATATTCACTGTGTAGAAGAGAAATATTTTCACTTTCTAAAAAAAAAAGTCATTCCTCCATCAGCTGTCCCCTTTTCCAAACTTTCCGTCTGTGTTCCTTGCAGCTTTTGCAACTGGTTCTTGCTGTCGGACGTGCTGAAGCGTTTGAAGATTTCTGCGCGGATTTTTTGCGCCCGCCACCCTCACTTGGAGGTGGCCAGCCTGCCTCGCGCTGAGCTCGGCCGGCAGGTTTTAGTCAGTCAGGTAGGCTTGCCTCTGGACTCGTCCAACAAGGACAAAGACGAGGAAGACGAGGACGAGGAGGAGGAGAAGCACGAGGAGGAGGAAGGGGAAGACGACAAGGATGATGGGCTGGTGGATTTGGTGCGGTGTGTTCCAGAGCTCCAGAGACTGCTGGGCTCCTCAATTCATATCCTACAAGATGACGATGATGAAGAGGATGAGGAGGAGAAACCGCGAGATCGGTAGCCCCGCATCTGACAAAACTCAAACATCTCCGTCCGAGCACTCACTTTTCAGGTTCCTAACTTGACTTGATCCGAGGCTTTTTAAGAGAAGTGGGTGGTCCGCGGAGACGTGACCGCCGCACTGTAGTCAAACATTGGACCCCTCCCCCTTTCCTCCCACCACCACCTCCTCCGTTTTCCCAAACACCTTGACTCCACCCTCTTCTTCTGCATCTTCTTTGTGATGGATGGACCTCAACGGTGCATCGACACAGACGCCCCGATGTTCCCTCGCTGAATCACATTTTTGGGACTTTTCAGGAGCGGACACGCACGGCCGTGTTCTTTGCATCTGTCGACACCTCATTTTGGCGTGCTTTATTTAATATTCCTTAATATATTTGACCTCTTGTGTATGTATGGAAAGTTGCTTTGTATGGTCGGTGCTTCACGTACTTATTAGCATCCCTTTATTCCCCCCCGACTCTGGTTTCAGAACAGTATTTGAGCGAGCAAAAGTACAGTTTTATTGTACTGGTGCTATAATAGATTTTTCTTTGTGTTGACAATCAATGAAGTTTTGGTTTGGAATCACAAACTTAATAAAAAAAGAAAAAAGATATTTAAGAGATGTAAGGATGGTGTAGTTGAGTTGAATGGGGGTAAAAAGCAGTGGATTGCGAGACACTTTTATTTGATTATTTTATAAGAAAGGAAGAATAAAGCATGATTGTAAATTGTACTTTTATATTCATGTTT
Organism: Hippocampus mohnikei; assembly: GCA_026261675.1. NCBI lineage: Eukaryota > Metazoa > Chordata > Actinopteri > Syngnathiformes > Syngnathidae > Hippocampus > Hippocampus mohnikei. The sequence continues at coordinate 20,733,040 of JAKGUB010000557.1, read as the reverse complement.
TGTTTACCGGGTTGGGTCACAAAACTTTCAAACTATAACAAAAAAAAAGTGAAAATACTGTATTAATGATTTGAAATGGCATCATGGTCACCTAGTGGTTAGCACAACCGCCTCACAGTTCGAATTTCACACTTAGCATGTCCGCCCGTGCTTATGTGGACTTTCTCCGAGCACTCTGGCTTCCTTCTACATTCCATAATCATGCATGTTGCGTGCTAATTGTTGCTCTAACAAACTATCAGTAAAAACAAAAAAATAAATGCAACGGATTAGGATTCACATTTGAGATAATGCAAAATCTTTGGACTTCAATGAAGGGGGACACCTGTAAATTGTATTAATAATTTACTGCGAACAGAAACAATGAGAGTCAGAGAGTGTTAAAATGTCTATCATGTATTTACAAGCATTGATTTTTGAGGGAATTATTTATTCATGTTTTTATATCATTCATTGAAAAAGAAAAAAATAATGATTCTAGCCTGAGCCTAGTGTTATTTATATGAGAAAAAATATATCCCATTAAATAAATAGAAGAAA
>JAKGUB010000557.1:20610000-20727500 GCA_026261675.1 Hippocampus mohnikei | reverse complement strand
AATATAACAATACGTACAGGAGTATTTTCTTTCTCATCTGTGAAAAAAAGTTACCGTATATTGAAAAAGTTCTGTCTGGACTTTCTGCTTCTAGTCTTTTTATCTGAAAAAAAGCAAATAGGTGAATTTGTGAAGCATGAACTGCTAATATGTGAGGCAATACCGTACTCTAAAAAGTCCAATCTAAATTTTTCCCACTCAATGGGAACTCTTCGGTAAAAAGCCAACAAAATGGGCGTGGTCCCTTCATCAACTCCTCGCACCAAACAGGCCGTGGCATTCATGCATATGCCCACTCACTCACTCAAGCACACACACACACACACACACACACACACACACGGAAACACAAAGCCGTGCTATTGTTTCCCTGTTGTTGCTGCAGATTAGATTAAAGTGTGCAGCTGCCATGGAAAGAAGACCCTTGCCCTGTGGTGAACTTTGTGATGTTGCTCATAAATGACTTCTTCTTACAACGCGTGATCACTGTAAAAGAAGCGCACACTGGAACAGAATCCAAATTGCGTGCATGCATACGCGTGTGTGTGTGTGTGTGTGTGTGTGTGTGTGTGTGTGTGTGTGTGTGTGTGTGTGTGTGTGAAAAGCCTCCCTGAGCCTCCGTCTCTCTTTCAGGCTGCGTCGACACCACACCCGTTCCAGCCCTTACATAACCGTATACATTCCAACCTCAAACGCCCTGAATGCAATGTCCAGATCGCAGACATTTGTACCATGCAGGATCGGCTGAGTGGGCTCTGTTTTTACGCATGCGAAACTGATGGTAACAACGCATGCAAGCAAGCTAAAAGGCCGCATTGTATTCCCACCGCAACCCTAGATAGTGGGTCATTGGGAGCCCAAATAGATAGATTCTGTCCATCTAAATAAAAACACTCCACATAACAACTAGTCCGCTCTTATGTCAAAATAGGAACGAGCGGCGTGGTGCAGTTGGGATTCGCCGCCGGTATGGAGGAGAACACAATGTTCCAGCATTCTCCAGCTGCTGTGAGATGCAACTCATATATGTCATTCTCAGCACAGTGAAGACAAATACAAACTTCGTTTTTTTGTTTGATTGTTTTAACATGTCCTGTCTGTCATAGTGAAATATCAGTTGATATAAATAGCTTTTGAAAATTCTAAAGTACGGACACAAATCTTGCTAACTGAATCACGCAGCTGAGTGAAGGTCCACTATGCGCTGATTAAATGCTAACAGTAGCCAAAAACATGCACCCTGTCGGCAAGCTTAAATATTTTTGCTATTTGCATGTACATCGTCCTCTTTCAGTTAATTTATAGCAAGGGGGGGAAAAAGTGTGCGATTGACAAATGTGCATTTCTAACAGTACAGCATCTGTTAATACAGTGAATATGAAGTTCAGAGGAAAAGGGCAACTTTTCTGGACTGAAACAGGAAGTCTAAAAAGCACCTTTTGGTGATATTGCCTCATGTGTTATATCACTGTGTTTACATTTGCGGAACACATGACACAACACACATGTGCAGAGCTTCCGATTGCATGTGAGTAACTCCACAGCAATAACACGAAACAAATATCCACACCATTATGCAAAAAAAAGCCAGATTTACATCAAATGAAAACCAATCTCATTCGGTTTTTTTTCCTATTTACACTGTCACCATGCACATCTAGATTGTAGCACTTGAGAGTTACAAAAACAACAACAACAAAATGGCCATTGGAGTCTGTAGAGTTGGCTGGTGGTTAACTGGCTACACTTTTGAGTCACTCTGTGTTGTGTGAGGCAGTGTCAGTTGCGGTGGCAAGCAGCAGGATGTGTGTGAATATGGGCCTGTGAGCAATTGAAAGCGTTGAGTCTATCCGTGACCAAGGGTGGAAGGATTACAATTTGCTCTTACTAGCGGTGATAGGCTAATTGATATTAGCTAGCCAAGTTTATTTTAAAGTATACATGCAGTTGTTTAAATTTGGCCTTTTGGACTTCGCAACAGGCACATTGCACTTTAGCTTCCTTTATGACGTGTGAAACGATCCCTAACGTTGGATGTGGTGTGTCTTTTATGCACTCTTTCCTCCTGGCTTGTGCTTATTGCTTTGCTGTAACAGTCGTTGTGGAAAAATAATCAGCAAAACCCCTCAATGTAGAAAATAATCTGTGGTATAAATTTGATTAAAAAGGATAAAATCTGAGATGCAGGGAAGCCACAAAATGTGAATGGAGACTGTAAACTGCATTGTGATGACATGAGAGCAGTCTGATTGGATGGCTTTATCGTGATATCGTGGCATCATTTACACATCGTTGGATTCATAAGATTTCCTACGATCTTTTTGCGAAAAAGTCAAATATATCAGCAGTTGAACTCTTAAGCATCGTCCAAATACTAGCCTTTCCCACTCACTACAGTTTAAATCACAACCAACCCAAATTACCTCCACCAAGCGCAAAAGTGTGAGGAAAAGGTATCGTTTTGATTAGATGGCTTGTTCGTTTGTTTGTTGGCAGCATTAAAGACCAACAATTTCCAGCATAGCGAGCAAGAACCCGATATATTTAGGTGTGCTGATGAAGGTCGCCTTGCAAGAATTCATTCCACTCCACTCTTGTTGAGGCCAGGTGGTGCTATAACTATCAAGATCCAACAGAGGGAGCTACACCTTCGCAACGGCCTTGTACATCCAACAAATAAGACATTTTGTTGTTCCGCTTTCCTGAGGCAGATTTTCTGATACATGGACGTCATTAGATGTAATCTAATAAATGCAAGAGATTCCTTAGTCATTAGTCACGTTAGAATCAAGCCCATCTTGTGTTTGTGTGGCACGGTCAGGGGAATTGTCTGGTAAGGGGTGCGGTCAGGACGGGGATGCACAGCAGCGTTAACGACATCAGTGCCGGTCTTCGTTACGTCTGCAGTACAAGGCGGCATATTGTGAGGCCCAGGCGTGCACAATGACGCGTTCTTCCTCTGTGCTGTGAGACCATTCGGGCCCGATCTCGCTGGAGGCCTACACTGTACTTCATATTACCTAACACTGGAATTGAGATCTACCTTTGGAATAGCTGCAAAGCAACGTGAGACTGCTGCACATGCTTGTATATTTAAACACGTAATGGGCTGTTGTTTACTGAAGGAGTACAAGCTTGTTACCAGAGCAACCGGGGCTGATAAATGCAACCAGATAATGTGACCGCAGTGTAACTGCTCCAAAGGTATTGATCTTGATCCGCACGTGCACAGGTTGACCTGACTTGACACATAAAGTCAGCATGTCTGCCTCGATCCCGTTCATTCCAGAATCCTGTCACGTTGACAAGTTTGAGGAAGTTTGCCAGTGGTGACTGCTTTTGGCTTTGCACAACTAAAGACTTGTTGTTGTCGACCAAAGACCAGTGTCATGGAAAGATATTTTGATGGACCAGCATATTTCACTGCCCTGATTCCTCAACGCAAGTTCCATGGGCCCGCTGGAATATTTTGAGACTACTAGTGGCAATCGGACTAGGCGAAGCTAGCAGAGGCTTATCGATTTTCTCATCCACCACCAGTTTATTTTCCTACTTTCGGACCCAAGCAGAATGTCTTGCCTTGTTGGCCGGACATTCCGCTGCTCCGCAGAGAGTTACAGTTCGGCAATGGTGGCAGACGGACGCAATCGAAAGTCCTTTGCGAATTAGCAGATTGGCAGACAAAATGTCAAAACAACCTCCTTTAAAGGACAGAGTGCCCCACGAAGCCAGCTTTTACTAATACATGATGTCCTTAGCCCAACTGAGCGCTGTTTCTAGAGCGACAATATAAGTAAAGTTGTAGTCTATCATTGGCCCAACTATCTTTGTGGTAATGTCATGATTACACGGAATATTTATATTGTCGCTGTTAAGCAGAAACACATAAATGTAGCCAAGAGATTGAAAGTCAAGATGTTATTTTAGGCTATAACAAGTGAAAATAGATCAGTCAGAAATTTTGAGGAAGTCTGTTTTGTGAAAAATGGTTTGCTTGTAATACTTTGTGGCAGATGGAAGCGCGTGTGCCATTGAGTTAAATTTGAATGCAGATCAATATCCGCCTAATACATGGGGTTAAACCAGTCCTTCGTGTGCGCGGTGTGATGCCAGGAGGTGCTTGTGTGACCTGGGCAACATGCTCTTTATTATTCTTATTTTTGGGGACGTACAAGAATAAAATGTCATTTCACATCCACTATAGTGGGCGGCAGTGCGGCTCTCATCTATTCATCTATACAGGAGACACTGTTATGCAGATTTGTCCTTTTCACAATTTTATCAACAAATGATGTTTTTTATAGTCACACCGCAGAGTTGGGGACGCAAAATGTTTTCATTTTCCTGAAGGGGGTGGGGCGTAAAAGAAAACAATTGAGAAGCACAGGGCTAGTCAGATCACCATTTTAATTGACGGCGTTACTCTCGGCCTCTTAAAAAGAGTTTGGGAAGAGCATAAAAACACAGGCCGTTGCCTTTGTGAAGTCTTTAAGGCTTTCATGTGGTCAGGGGTGGGGGGGCTGTGTGTTGCATTCCACCATTTGAATCAATGACAATGTAATAAATCAGCGATTGACATTTAGTGTGCAATGGTACATGATAGCAATCCAAGGTAGAATACCAACCGGAAGAAAGCAGCGTTTGGTAACTCAGGCAATATGGCGCGCTTTTGATTTCTGAAAAAGTAGGGATTTGGGAGATGGAAGGATTCTTACCCGAGAGAGACAACATGAAAAATACCTTTCAGGGCATAAATATAGAACGAACAAACGAATAACTGAAAGAGTATGCGAGAACTAAGTTTTTTTTTTCTTGGCAGTGGTGTTGCCGTGCCCCATTTTAGTCCCATGAGTCATCTTTGTTTAGTTTCCCAATATGTACTTTACAATATGTATTTTACATTGAATGCACTCTTTGCTATTATAGCGAGAGTATCGGTACAAGTGTGACGAAGATGGAGATTCTGAGCAGACCAGAGGAAGACCGAAGAGAAGATTGATTAATGTAGTGAGGCAGGACATGAGTGCAATTGGTGTTGGAGAGGAGGAAGCCGGAAGAGGACGACGCACTGCAGAGACCCCTCACGGGACAAGCTGAGAGCTGAAAACAGAAATGTGGATCTTTCTGATATGTATTCTATACTTAATACAGAGCAGAGATTCAACCGGCAACATGATTGGTATTAATGTCTCAGTTAGTCTTGAAGTGTCATTTTTGTGGATTTTTTTTTTGCCCTTGGGTGTTTTTTACACATTGCTATTGCTTCTTCAGCAAGGGAGGTGTGTGATCCAACTTGTCAACGAAACAGCAACTTGATTGTGACTAGTGTATCGCTCTTTAAAAAAAAAAAAACATTTATTGGGCTTTGGGCTTTGTTGGTCATGCCCATAAAGTCTGCGTCTGGCTACAAGTACCGGTAATCAGAATTATCAGAGCAATTCAGGTGATCTAAATTGCTGCGACTGCTCGATCTGCTCCATTTTTATTGCACTTATGTCATTTTGTAACGGAGCGCATGGATTCTGTATGATTTGGTAGCTTGTCATTGGGCTTAGTCTAAAATCAAACCCTAACTCCAAACTTCCCCACTAGCTTTTTTTTTTTCATTTAAAAATACAAAATAGGCTATGGAAAAGAAGCACCAGATAGTGTCATTGCCTGCCAAGTGTGCAATCACGCAACTCCAGACACGGAACCAGACACATTTAACCCAAAGACTTTGCAACAGGGCCATTGCAAGATATCCGCTGTGAGTGAGCTGCAAAGACAGGAGGAAAGAAGTCTCCGTTACCGACGACTGCGCACAGCTGCTGTTGCCGAGTGCCGATTGGCTGCGAATGTTTTCTCTCGGGTTTCCCAAGACATGAGCATGGGAGCCTCGTGCACAGAGCATCAGTGTCACGCTACTTAGAGGCCTGTTTTGTCTGAGCATGCAAGGGGATGGACGTGCATTCTCAGGAAATGACTGTGGTGTTTTTATAAGTTAAACATTGGTGTGGCACGCCACCAACAATGGGAAAACAGCAGTCTTCCATCGCGCCAAACGTAGCGATCCTGAATGTATCATGAATATCTTTGAATTAGGTTGCCGATCGATCACACTGAATGTTATTTCACTGATCATCAGGCAAACACACAACTTCTTGGCAAAGGGCTTCTTCATGCAATTCATGCGCGTAGTAAATTTAGGGGCTTTTTGTAATCATGACTCTCAGTACAGTAGACAACAATTTTACTTTATTAGTATTGTTGTATTTGGTTTATTGATTACTAAATGGAGTTGTGTAGAAATATTTTGAGTAGATTGTTGGTGTATGTGATTTGCTGATGACCAGTCCAAAGTTAGTTAGGATAGACTCCAGACGGATTGGCTGGCAACCGATTCAGGGTGTCCCCCGCCTACTGCCCGAAGACAGCTGGGATAGGCTCCAGCACCCTCCGCGACCCTAGTGAGGATCAAGCGGTTCGGAAAATGAATGAATGAAAGACTCCAGACGACCTTTGACCCTAATGAGGGCAAGCGATATGGACGGATGGACGGACAGATCTCAGATTTGGTTCACGAGCTGAAAAAGTTGGGAAACTTTTAAAGGAATGAATGACTCTTGCCACGGTTGGTTGGTTTAAAAACATTCAAATTATTCTCTAACGGTTGATGACTTGAAAATTATGCCGAGTTGCATTTGCATAGACTAAACAAATTTGAGAAAAGCATCATATGCATAATAATTTGGATAGCGCCGTACATGCCCTTGACAGTTTGGTGGCTGAAAGTAGACCTACTTTTACGCCTGCTGGAAGCAGGACTAAGTTTTGGCACAGGTGGAGTTGCAGACATGTGTGGTGGATGTCATGGTATTTCATTCATAAATAAAACAACAGCATGCATCAAACCCTCTGGACCATTGTCGAAATCGTTTCAACGAACACATCATTATTATTATCATCTGTAATATATCTTTAGGTGAGGGTGTTGAAGAGGTCCGGTTTGGTGGCCTCACTATTGCTTTTGTTTTTTGCAGTTGAGGTTCTGTTGGCTTCGTCAAGCCACAACCTTCAATTCTGGCAGTTTGCAGCTGAGGTGTGAGGAAGTTGGGATGTGAATCGGCACCTCCAAATCTGAGGCCATGCATGATCCTCAGTCGCTGAAGGGTAGAGTTCCCTCTCCATTTTGGAAATGAGACCCTGGTTCAAGTGAAAGAATTCCAGTGGGGGAGTTTTGGGGCAGACCGGGTGCAATGGCATTCTGGCCTCATTCAGAAGTTCAAGAGGAGTCAGATGGGGTGGCTCAAACATCTAAAGTATTTAGGATGCCTCCTTTGTGTGATTTTCTGGCTGCATGCCAGCAGAAGGAGGATTGGAGCGACCCAGGGCATGGTGGAGAGATTACATCTCTCAACTGGTGTGGAAACGCCTCAGGATCCCCATTAAAGCAATGGGCGAAGTGGCTGGGGAGAGGAAAGTCTGGGCTTCTCTGCTTAGGTTGCTGCCCCCGCACCCAGTTAAGCAGGAGATGGGTGGATGGATGGATGGATGGATGGATGGATGGATGGATGGATGGATGGATGGATGGATGGATGGATGGATGGATGCTGCCATCTTGCCCATAATGGAAAACTATTCACCATTGTGTTTCTTATGTCTAACATAAAGGTAGTTGTATTGTAACTCTAGCTTCATTTGATATTGATGGAAGCAATCAAATTTGTCATTTGGGTGCCGAGCTGAAAAAGTTTAGGAAACTGCTCTAACATCAAATTGAAACTTATCAGTACATTCAACAGAATTGTTCATATTGGATTGGATTGGATAAACTTTATTGTCAAATGTACTGTGTTAGGGTTAACATACAGCACAGATGAAATTTCTTCCCTCTCAACATGAAACAAGAGGAGCCGCTGCGGGTGTCCGCGCCGCCATCAAAAGAAAAGTTAACAAAAAAAGACAAAATACAAAACAACACATGAGACACAGACAATCGTGCACTCTTAACCACTTTCCTGCATACATTTTGTTGTCTGAAGCAGTTATAGATGAAAGAGGAGCGAATCAGAGTGTCCTTTTCACCAGTGGATCAAAGACGTCATGCTGCAATGTGCACACGTCTGCTACAAGCTAAACTTGAAAGCAAGAAGCAGTAGCTTCAAATATCTTTGGTGGTTGGCAGAGTTATTATTTTTCTTATGAATAAATTAATTTTTCAATTGCTAATTGAATATAAAATATGTACTCGGATGCTGCATTCCACCCATAACGCAAAATTTGCTCCGAAGATAAACTATCGTGCCTTGGGTGGGTGTATAATGCTAATTCATAGAACAAAACAGCACAAAGCGGTGCGATGCTCCCTCGTGTCCTTAACGTAAAGTTTGCTATTGTTATTTCTTATATCTGGCAGACAGTAGCTGTGTATTGTAAATTTACAGCGAAATTTTGGTGGATGTAACGGTAACCTAGTTTGACTTCGTGAAACAATACAAAAACCCATCTCTGTTCTTGCGCACTGCCGGACCAGCTGTCCCTAGTCTGGTTGACCCAGTTAACCCGAACAAGGGGGCTTGATCGGCGCAACCATTTTGCCAAACTGCAATTTGTGCACAACAGAGAGAGACTTTGACCGTTGTGCAAGTTCACTGCAAGAAAGTGTGCTGGTCAAAAAAGGCAGCAGTCGGTTTCGGCTTGACTTCCTGGATGTCATCAGAGCCGTCACTGTCGGCCTTTAGGGGGTGGAAAAACAGCCCTCTGCGAGCGGATTGGCCGTATGTGGTGGAGCTGTTGCTAAGGGAGGGTTGCATGTCTGTGACGTGTAGTTATATGAGGCACTTTGAACGACATACTTTCTATTTCATCAATTTAATGTGTCATGTTTCATTATTGGGCGTGCAGGGGACTTTATACTGATGGTGACAAAGGGGCAGACATCTGTGATTCACAACTACCAAATGTCAGGTTGCCCTTAAGAGGTATTAAGGTCAAGTTTACCCCTCCACATGCATGCCATTTATAAGCCAATTTATAGCAGCGCCAAATGAAAGCGTTATCAGCGCTGGCGTGTGGAGGCATTCAGCCCGTGTCACAGTGCAGATTGTTGGATCAAGGCGGGGAAAAGAACTTTTAAGAGACGAATATTTGACTTGGAGTTTGCTTTGAATAAAAGAATAACCCGGGGCCACCGTACAAACATGAAAGCATCAAAGTCATTGGAAAGACGCTCATAAGTTAAAGGCAAATTGTTTTAACAAGCTACTGCGATCCAATCCCATAAATCACATTTTGCCTTGAAAAAGATCATACTGATGGGGTCAGAGAACTGTGACTTAACTACAAAAGTACAAACATTAAGTCTTATTATATTTGTTTGTCAGGAACAGAGGTAATGTGCCAGTAAAGTCAATTCGACCCAGTTGAAGATGTTGAATAATCCCAAAGCGTCAGACATCACAAAAAAAAGCAGATTATTCAACATTCTTACCCCGATCAATAACCACTGCAATCAAAATTTCCCGTTTTATCTTTAAAAGCTCAGACCTCACCGAGGTGAATTCATTCATATTTTTGAAAAGTATATGAGGATAAAGGGTCCCGAAAATGGAGAATTCAACTTTTTGTTGTACTTTATTGTGTAGATTGTAATTGTTCAAAGTGATCAAGCGTATTAATCCAAATTTATATTTCCAACCATAAATGGCATACCCTAGCAGGGGTAGGAAACTCCCGTTTCCTCGAGAGCTATATCCTGACCGTTTAGATCCCTTCCTACTTCCAACACACCTGATTCAGCCGTTCATGATCATTTCAGGCCTGCTGATGAGTTGGTCATTTGAATCAAGTGCGTTGGAGTAGGGAGGGATCGAAATCAGGCAGGATATTGCTCTCGTGGAGTTCCCTACTCCTGCTTGAAACTGACCGGCATTGACTTTGAAGTCAACATTGGTCAGGTGTACCTAATGAAGAGTCCAAGATCCTCCACTTCCAAGGCAACTAGCCAGTCGCGTTAAGTCAGCGTGCTAAATTAAGAGGAATCCTTTCCTGTTTGTAAATCCCTGGTAAATCCCCCCCGATGAGCACCACACAAAGCTGCTCTACCTGCCCCACATTGCACACCTTGTAAGCACTATACACAACTTGTTCGGTTTAATGCAGTAGTTTTTAAACCTTTTACAGACCGTTTAAAAAAAATGGCTGTCCAAGTACCACCATTATGACATTAAAATTCAGGCGGTTACTATGCCTAAATGTTATCGAAAACATTTAGTTCTTCTACACCCTCATACTGGTATTAAGTGTATTTAAAAGGTATTGTAAGCCGCTTTAGCATGACAGTTTGAACAGTAACACCGTGCATAAGTAGAGAAAAATGGAAACCTTTTTTGATTAAAATGTGTAGCACACAATTGAATAGAATTGTTCTGGAAAAAAAAGCCACTTAACTTTGAGACCCATCGAGCTACCACTGCACTTTTGAGAACCACGGTGAAATTTGTCTTCAAAGAGGAAGAAAAACAAGCCCACATAAAAGGTCACAATTATTTATTTATTCAATTACACAATATAAAATACATTTGAGGACAAATAAGATGAGCTATAAGACCTTGTTGAAGCATTTGAGCAATTAGACAAAGGGATGCAAATTAACAGGGCCCAAAACAGTCAAGGCACGCCAAGTTACAGTCACACTGAAGTGAAGGGAGCCCTTCAAGCTCAGCATTAACATATTTTAAAATTAAATTACAAAAAAAAAAAAAAAAAAAAAAAAGGAGGGACAGAATAACCAGCATTCAATTTCTCCTACAGTCAAACCTTTTATTAGCACACAAATTCATGGGGAAATCTGCAGTGGGCACAAAGCAGATCTGCTGTGCTTCATCAGGACAGTTAAACCTCCACCAAGCACTCAAAATGGGAGTCCTCCTTAGGCAGGACGACAACGTGCCGCAGGCGTCACCGGTTTATGTCGGGAGGAAGGGAGGGAGACGGGGAGGACATGGAGTGCTGACGGCCCCGCTCCGTTGCCAAGAGAATTCCTGTGACATTTCCCATCACGTCGAGCAGTCCCAAGGGAGGAGGAAGAAAGGCTATGAGGAGCAGGACGAGGGAAGAAAAGGGGCTTTCTATCTCATAAAGTTTCCACCGCCGATCTCTCGCTTGTATCGGTTGGTGAGGTGGTCTGCCTGCAAAGTGAGTTTGGACAGAACACCAAAGAGTCCGCGCAGATGAAAGTGAAACTGGCGCTCCAGGTCGGCGTTGTCGTCCAGGGGCAGCGCCCCCGGGATGCTCTTCTGCTGCTGCTCCTCCTGCTTGACAGCCATCTCCAGAAAGCTGGCACCGCTGCTCATCTCCCGCTTGAGCAGACCCCACTCCATGTCATTCTTTATAGACTTGAGGAGCAGGTAGTGCTCGTACATGTCCCTCTGCTGCTTGCTGGGACACTGCACAGCGTCATGATCGGGGTGGTGCTTATTGTAGTAGTTGTTGTTGTTGGGTTCCGTGTGGCTGGCCGCCTGCTCCTCCAGGGGCATGTCCCGCAGAAGGCTCGGCACCATGATGGTCTCGTCCATGTTATTGGCCGCCGCGATGAAGCGGTGCATGACGTTAATGAGGGAGTGCTTGTTGGCGGCCGAGTCGCTGCTGATCTGCATCATGGCTGAAGGCTTCCGGGGCTTGGTTACACAGTGTGGCTGGCAGGTGGCGTTAAGGCTGGAGCTGCAAGGGTGGTGTCAAATATTGATCAGATGGCCTAAACAGTCGATGTATTTTCATTTTTACTTTCAACTATAAGCTGACATCAATCCATTTTTATGTGCAGTATGACCTTGACTTCCTGCATCAAACAAACTAAGGGTGAATGATTCGACCTGGAAAAAAAATAACTTACCTGAATTTTGTGATAGCTTGATTGACTGCCTGTTGGGACACCGGAAGAAATATATCCCAAGTCCTTAATTTTGAGAGCTCCGTTGACCACCAGGCGTGAAGGAAACGGAAAAATTTCCTTGTCTGATAAACGCCTGAATTCCTTTTATACGCCTCACAGCCGGCGAGTTGCGGTGCGGCGAGCCAAATCCCGCCCACCCGTTCGTTTGCGCTGATTCCATTGACCGGTAAGGTGGATAAGGGCGGGCCTTGAGAGCGTATGATCTAGTTTAAACCAATCGTGAGTCACCAGACTTGTGTCAATCAAAAGGTCTTTCAGCAGCGCAATTCGTCGTCAGCATCTTTGAACATTGAACGTAGAAGCTAACAACCGGCACATACATATTTTTATTTTTTGAAATCATTATTTTAATTATTCATACTCTGGCCCGACGACGGCTCTTTGTCACACAATGTCTCCACAGAATATAGTTGCCCACTATCGCTTTCGAACGTTACGTCTCACAACTAACTTTTGTAGGCCGCTAGCGCCACCCAGTGTTTGGTTCATCGCTCATCCTTTTGACGTTTCAAAAACGCTGTCACGTTTAAATTAAGTGTTCTGAAATTCATTGATCTTTCCCCAAAATATGAGCCGTTTCGTGTGTTATGTTCTCACACAGTACACTACATTACAGTACATTTCACTTAATGTACGTTGTCGACACAAATTACTTTCAAACGTGACGATGGGTCAGGACGTCATCAAATGTCATCAGACTCAACAAAAAAGGCAAAACGTTTCCGATGTGACTAATACAATACTACTACTACTACTACTACTACTACAGTACCACTAATAATAAGTATTATGAACTTGATTGTCACTTTAAAAATTATATTTCATTTCACGTTGTTTTTCTTTCAGGGGGGCCCTCAGAATGTCTTCCTGTTCCCCCCACCAAATCAACGCCCATGATTAGTAGTAGTCCTTAAACATGCTTTTTTTGGGGGGGGGGGGGGGGTAGTTTGCAGCGTTGTTGAATTGCAATGCATCGTCCTTAGAGCATTGTCTATTTTTTTTCAACTACCGAATCATAATCAGCTCACCCCAACAAGTTAGATAGAATGGAATAAAAACAGCCTTTGTGACGGTCGAAAATTAAATACATCTCTTGGACAATATTGGAACACATGCAATTATATCTCAAGTTGTCTGGAACAGTGCAATGAAAAATAGGATCTTAAATCACAACGATAACTTCATCCTACGTCTAAATGCTCAACTTGAAACCAAAAGTCACCAGACACGTCTTTTGGCAACAATACAAAGATTGTATTGAAATATTTTTGCCGTTATAAAGATAGTTAAACTCATATTCTACTGATAGTGTGCATAGATACTAATGTAACAGTAGGTTTATCATTTAACATGTGCAAAGCCAAACATTGTGATACAGCCTTTGTATTGAAACCTTCTTTATTGCACCTCATATTTTGGACCATGAGTTGAGTTGATAACATCCACCATATCTGAGCAATAGAAGTTTACAAGTGAACAATGATTTAAGTGTATCATTGAGGTTAGTACAGGGGTATTTTTGATCCACTCACACAATGGTATCCATGGGGGAAATTGAGTACAGTGTTGTTATTCTGCCATAAAAAGTACCAATCTAACTGTATTCAGGTGATTCTTTTAAATGGAACACATTCGCGACCAAGCACTGTAATACTGCCACAGGAAGTCATTTTGTTAATCTGGATGATGTTCGTGCATGGTCACATGAGATCTGGGAATACAGTACTGCATCATTGTTTCAGGAAAGATGCAAATGGCAGCCAAGCTTTTGGAGATGTATCCACTCTGGGATGAAGCGATTGTAATCAGGCCTCCAGAACGCCGGTCAATGAGGACAAAGAATTTGGGGAAAAGGATTACAATTTTTTCTTTCTGATTAATATAAAACATGTCGAGGACACACAAGTTATGTGAATTCACCTTTTATTATTTTTTCCCCCTTCAATACTTTACATGCATCCAAAGAGGAAAAGCAATTAAACACTGATGACTTTAATATGAAAAAGTGGGTTATTGTTGTTGGCACTTTACGTACGCCATTTCCCCTCACAAATAACCTCATGCACAATCCCTTGTCAGTTTGTCATTTTAGCTGTACAAATTACAAAATAAAGCAAGGCACTACTTTTCCGCGAGAAACAAAGACACAAAAATAAAGTGATAACATTGACACAATGACGTCTAGGCTGAACATTTACTATTACTATAAGAAAAAAAACATGTTGAAATGTTTGGATCAAACTACACTTTCCTCTCAAACTCCCTTTGGGTTATTCCCTTCTGCTCCTCTGCCGGGTCACGTGAGCGGAAAACCCCCCACAAAAACGTTGTTTGTTTTCTCTAAAAAGTTTTTTGTTTAAAAATCACAGGAGGGTCAGTCCTTTAGGGTGGGAGAGGCACGCCAAGTCACCTGGAAAGACATACAAAAAGTGCTGAAACATTTTTGATTGGATATGCTGAAACTGCATGCAATCGGGAGCCCTTTTTACCTGCATGAAGCAGCGGCCTTCTTACACCATCTCGTACTGGTTGTTGGTTATGTATCGAGACAAGCAGCAGGCCAGGAACACCCCGATGAGCTGAGCACAATAATAAACATTCAAAGCATGCGGAATCACATGTGTTCTTATATTTTTTCGAACAAACGTGTACCTCTCTGACCATTATATGCAGCGCGACCTTGACTTACAAGTTTGATCCATCAATCAAATATAATTTCCTCTTTGAAATGAATTACAATGCCAGTAGTCAGTACAGTCCAAAAAAGGGCTGCAAGCACATCGGCGAATGTGACTCTCCTTTCCCACATCCAAGGGCATTACAGTACCTTAATTGTTCCATGTTATTCTTTCAATTTCATTCAAGTGGCAGCATGGTTTAAGTTAACCTGTAACTCAAATTTTGGCTCATGACACCGATTTCAAACAAGTAATTAAAAATTCCATCAAGCAATAGCTCATCGCTGGAAAAACCGGGTCACCCGTAAGTCAAGATACTACTGTATTTATTTAGTGGGGTGTTACGACCTATCACTAGCAAGTACCTGAAAGAAGGCGATTCCAAAGGAGATCCCCGCAATGATATCCAGGTTGGATTCCATCACATTAGTCACCAGCGAGAAGCAACCCTGCACATAGGACTTTTGTCATTTTTCATTCAATTCAAGTAATTATCTACTGAGGTCACGAGATTGTGGGTGAGCCACAGAGTACGCCCTGGACTGGTCACAAGTCAGTTGTCCGGTTCAAGTGGGTGTCAAGACTCATTTTTGTCACGGACCATATTGTAGTTTTTGTTTCCCTCAGTGAGTCCAAAATTACTGCAAAACCATGTAAATGTCCAAACCCATTTTCACTGATGTTGGGATGCTGTGTGAAGCGCAAATAAAACCAACACGATTATTTGCAAATCATTGTCAACCTATACTTAATTGAATACACCATAAGGGCAAGCCATTTCATGTTCAAACTGATTAACTTTATTGTTTTAGCAGGTAATGATAAACCTAGAAATTTATGGCTGCAACGTTTTTGGGTGTTGTTGATAAATGGCCTTTGTTTTGTATAGTAGAATTTTAAATTGCGCTTAGGAATATAGCGCTGACCTGTATTGACTGACATTGGGTTTCTGAAGTGTTCCTGAGCCCATGTGGTGAGATCCTTTACACAGCGATGTTGGTTTTTGATGCAGTGCCACCTGAAGGTCACGGGCATTCAATGTTGGTTTTCGACCTTGATGCTTATATGCAGTGATTTCTTCCAGATTCGCTGAACCTTTTGATGATATTATGGACCATAGATAATGAAATCCCTAAATTCCTCGCAACTGTATGTTGAGGTAACTGTCCCGGAACTGTTTGACAAATTTTTCAGGCAATTGTTTACAAAGAGGTGAATGAACCTCGCCGCATATTTGCTTGCGAATGATTGATCAATTCAAGAAAGTTAATGATTATTTGAATTTTACACATCGAATTCACGTGATTGGGATTGATATCGGCCGACTTAACCCTCATGGATGATCAGTTCCCACAGCTTAAAATCCTGAGAGCAACACCCCGAGCTATTGCAGTGTCGAACATCGAGTAACTACTACACAAAATGACAGAAAGTGAATGGAGTGAGGTTCCACAGGCTGGTGAGGGCATGCGGAGAATTTTTGCACGGCAGTCAATAAAATACAATGTATTCAAACGCTCAGCCCTTCGTTGGATGGACTAAAATGACAACACGTTTTGACGAAAGTAGCAACTCACAGTGCTGTACACTTCATTTTTAGCCTTGTTCAGGTCCTTGAGGGTGTCTGGAGGGCAGTTGGTGTTGACTTTGCAGCAACTGGTGGGGATGCCCTGGTCTTTGAAGTAGTCCGTTTCGGCCCAGTCCGTGTAGTTTTTCACGCCACAGCATTGCAACTATATGTGACCAAACCAACAACACGAGTACATGTGCATTATGGTTTATCCATTTAATAACTGTTTTGTTCCTCAAAGGAGCATTTATTTGAGGAGGTGAGGTGGGCTTTTATTTTTCTTGACAGAAACAACTTTGGGCAGGTCGTCTATTCGAAGGACTGACACCTCTTTGAGGTCATGTGGTAGGTATGTCACCAGCAAGGGTGGGTGAACATTTATGCTCAAGAGACTGCAGTAGCAATTTTCCACCAATAGAGAATGCTGACAGGCCGTGCAACGGTCAAGAGGAGCTTGTACAGTGGAATCCATGACACATGCATGCGTGGTGACATTCTAATGGGAATTTGATATTTAACAGTGCTAAAATGTATCTTATAACTAACTGTTTGAGCCATTGTGAGTGCTGACCATGTTATCTGCAGATAGGCAAAGTTGCTTGCTCGTGCGCCAGACTTCATTCATTCTGTTATCTGTGAGTGCAGCTGTCCACAAGAGTGACAGTCCTGTGTGGTCTGACCTGAACCCCTCCCAACAAATGAAAAATGGGATAAAAGGGGAGGGAGCACCCGACTGCTCGGAGGAGGCTCCATCACAGATCTGTCAATGGTGCTTCTCCATATTTGTTGTAGCTGAAATAAATCTCATCATTTTACAAAGACTTTCGTTGCCTTGGTTTTCCTGGACTAGACAACATGACATGCCAGTGTCATCAATTTATTTACAAAATAGTGAAACTGTGCTTACTTCAATAACAAAATAATTAATTTGCATTTTTTGTATTAATTAAAATGAATTATTATGAAGCAAACATTCAACTTAAAAACTATTGAAAATGTGGATGTAAATCGTTTCCCAAGAATAAAATCAGAATTCAATTGCATTGAATGAAAAAAATAAGTAAAATTCAATTTGAGGAATAAAACGGCTGTAACAAGCAACAAATATGACAGGAATCTTGATCATGAAAATGCTCGGCCAGCCCGATTCAAGAAAGTAGGACTACTACTCACAGTCCTCTGGATGGCGTCCACTGCGGTTCTGCTGCTCTCTGTGCTGTTGTAGGACTTGACTGCGTTTTGGTATGCGGTGCCTAATTTTTCCTTTATCTGCAAAAGTCCGAACACACACAAAAAACGTGATCGCATTCTTGTCTTCTACTTCATTTCACATCATGCCTATGCTACCGAGAACTCACTTCATGCCTGAAGACGAAGCCTGATATTCCAGCCACTAGCTCGGCCAGGAAGACCACGCTTAAGAACATGGCGTACTGTCCAAAGAGAGAAAGTATAAAACAACATTGTGTAGATCATTCAAAGCATTGTGGGTATTTTGGTTTGAAGTTTGGAGGATGGGGCGTAGTTCCCTCCCCGCTGACCAGTTTGAGCATCCACGGGCTGCCGCGGCAGGTGGCGAAGCAGCCGAAAAGCCCAAATATGATGATGGCGGCGCCGGTGCCGATGAGGACGTACGGCGCGTTTGTGGTCTCATCAGAAGCCAGTGTGATGTACGCCTCCAAGTTGACTTTCCCCCACACGCCCACTGCTAGCAGGATCATGCCTGTGAACTGAGGAGCAGCAGCCAATAAGCATCACCGTAATATGCGGACGTGTGTAATTATGACACACAAGGGATGACCTGATACCAGACCGAGTACAAGTACTTACATTTGAGTACATGCTGATACCAAGACCCGATATTTGCTAATGCCATTACATCTTGCAATTTATTTGCAGAGTTCATCCATTTTATTGAGCGGAATTTGTAAACAAAGTGTTTTCATCCATGTTTCCCTAGAAGAATCTGTGTTGTACTCTCTGAGCATTTGTCCGAATATGATTACAGATACATTTCCTCGCGTGACAAACAGTCAAACATGCAAATACAAAATGGAAAAACTCTCGCAGAACCGCTGAAGGCCATAGCTCATGCTCAGATGTCAAACGACACACCGCCAGGCCTCGCCTCTCAAAGATAGTCACTGGGTGGTCACTGGGTGGTACCACCGCACTACGGTTCACTTGCATTACGAAATGTCCTTCCATACTTATTTGTCATGTCCTTGTTTATGATGATACTAATGCAGCGTGTTATACCGGAGATCAATTCCTGGCCAATAAAGATGATTCTGATACCGAACATATCTAACATACAGGCTATCATTAAGTACAGTATTTTCTGTATTTCTTACATGGAAAGATTTGATGATCACACGGCTACAAACTACAAACCTTTATCTGTTTTCTGTAAATCTGAAATTTTAACCAGTTGCAGGCGGATAAACTGTATCGAGACACACTTCCAAACGGATTCATTTTTTACTATGTGCTTCCAGCTCAATTTGAGGCCGAGGTGTCATTGTGTTTTATTGTTCTTGTTCCTGATTGTAAAGTGTCCTTGGGTGTTTTGAAAGGCGCTTATAAATAAAATGTATTATTATTATTATTATTATTGTTGTCTTTTAATGTCCAGGCATTACTTCCTTTGAGGTGTGCGCATGCGCGTGTGCGCGTATTTAAGCAGCGGCAATGGTGGGGTGGGGGGGTGCACCACTGCCACCACAACAGTCATAAAAATGACAACAGAAAGCATTCTTGTGAACTTTGGCTGACACACAGATAAAACCAGCAGCAACAGCAATTATTATCTTTTGAGTGAGTATAAGCGCGATATGCACGTAGTGTTCCAAACATTCTGATTGATATCTGCTATTTTGTTCACACATTTAAGTAAAAATAGTACACTAACAACTTCCTTTCAATTGTTTTAAACTTTTCTGCTACTAATGTCAACATAATCCTTCTTTTGGACGAATTATATATAAGGCGTCATGTGATTGGTCTACTAAACTGATTCTTTTTAATTCTTAATAAAGGACAAAACACAGCAAAAGCTCAAGTGTGTGCATAACTCAGGAGGTCATCACCTACTAAGGATGTTTTGCATTTAAATAAACCATGTGTGTAATTCTTTTTATTGTTTAGTTTTATAGTAAACTCCCAACTGGGGTGTCATTAAACACCTTAAAGGCTGTTTAGATTACAAAATATAATTGTACCAGACTTAGATATAAATGTTTTGGTCTTATAGGTTAAGATGTCACTAAAATAAAGGCAGATGAACCATACATTAATATGAAAGAGAGTAGCTAAAATTTGAGTTAACTTACTAAACCCTTTGACCTGCAGTTTTTAAAAAAACGTTTACTTCAACAATGTCACAAAATTCTACCAAACAAGTGTGGAGAAAAACAAGTCAGGGAGTCAAAAGTGTAATTTTTCAATATGCGTTTTTTTGGGGGTTAAATATGAATTTGACATTTTTCAAATTACGAACGCCACCGTGAATGTGCAAACCCGCAGGGTTCGGGACCACCAACAAGGTCAAGAACCAGAGCTCGAGTCTCTTTGATCAATGTGATCGAACATAAATCCTTCAATGGCTTGTTTTGTTTTGTTATTATTTTGCCTTATCTTTTGTACATGTGGTGCCACAATAAACATGAATGTCTTTTGATATTGAACAGAAAAAAAACAATTTTCTTTAAGAAAAAATGGAGCAACGGTATCGTGTGCGCGTAACCAGTGACGTCATCGGGGTTTAAATCTTCTCTTAGATTAATCGCCAGCGCCTGTGCTCTCAAGTAACGGAAACAAAATCATCGTAGTTTTGGAACGAGCTTTACATAAAACTTTACTTAATTTCATGAATTTATAACGATAAAAGTTCTTGTTTTGATTTGCGCTTGTTCGCATCTTTGTAGCCCGTTGTTGATGTTAGCTTGTTGTCCTGTAAATTCCCCCAACCCCCTTTCCTCCACATCGACATGGTCGCAGCTCACCCAGAAAATCAGACTGTAGGAGATGAGGAAAGTCTTCAGGCAGGTGATGACCGGTTTCGTTTGAAGCCGACGTGAGGGCGGCGACATGTTTGGCTTCTTTTATGTGACTGTGAAGTAAAAAGAAAGACAAAAGATCACTTCAAAGCAGCCCCGAAGAGAAGAAAAAGTTGGTGAGGGGGGTACGTTCTAAGCAAGCTCAATAGGGAAGTGACGTCATCGTCGGCCAGATTACTTTTCCCGACGGAATCAACGGTAGTAAAAAAAGAAAAGAAAAGAAAAAGAAATCAAGTTAACTAGTATATTTAAACTTGTTCCTCAGCAACACTGCTTTCACAATAAACTCATTTTATGCGAAATATGGCAAATTTGAATAATCTAATTATAATTTACCGTGTCTATTCAGAGACTGATTTGAATATAATAAGAGCTCTGAAAGAAATTCAGACAAATGAATTTGAAATACTGTACCACCGTACAGTTTAGTGTTAGTTTAGTGTACAATACTGCACCAATAGAGTGTTTTATGCCGAAGGCGTAAAAATCTCTGGTGTTTTACTTCAGGGCAGTGCCAAAAATTACCGGTCAACTTTCAACCTTTTTTTTCTCCGGCGGTTCTGTCAAAATTAAGTGGGTGACGAGTTAAAGGGCACATTCAACACCCTTGATCTTTTAATCATGCATTAAATCAAGGGTGTCCTTTGAAAACTCAAAGAAAAAAATTCTAAATCGATTCAGCAATATTATTAATTAAAATAATGCAACAAACATTAATGGGAAAACTTTTGACTACTTTATTCTGAAGGTTGTCACACTCCCTGTTGGGTGTTCGCTCGTTTCTGTGATTTGACTGTCAGATAATCGCTCGAATAACAATTAAGAATTCAGTAAATTGCTGTGTGAACATGTATATTTCAATATTAACCCGCAAATAACACGTTAATGATTCCAAGAATCACTTTTTTATCTTTAATCGACGCGCCGTAACGTCATTGAGTGACAAGAGACAACAGCGCCCCCTGGTGGATTAATACTCGCCACTGAAGCGAGAAGCTATTGGGCTGAGCGCTGCTGAGACAAGACAAAAAACTCTTATTTCCCACTGGAGAGAAACAACTAGGGGCTTTTTAAAAGTCGTTGCGGTGTCATTTTTCAAAGTTTTGTGGAGTATGCCATTGGTGATAGTCTGACTTGGGACGCCAACGAGAAGCTGCGCACTACTTTTTCCCTCCCAGTAGTGTCATCCTTTTTTTTTTAACCGACCAGAGGTTTGACTATGACCCGTGTCCCGGTGCTCTTTTTGTTCTTGTTATATCTCACAGGTGAGTCAGTTAAGCTCTTATAATGATAATAACGCATAATTTGCCTGTGAATATGGTCTGACATTGTCTCTCAGTCAGTCAAATGTATTGACCGTCTTTAGTAGTAACATCTGTAGTAGATACAAATGTGGTCAATATTTTTAAGACTCCATCCCATTTTAGGAAAACAGGATTTGGAATTCCCCAATATATCAGGGGTAATAATAATTATCTGATGAATTTTAAATAAATGAAAGTGGAAATGTGTGCGTGTTTATTTTTTTTGTTGACAGGATTGTAGCCAGAAAATTTACAGTGGGGTGGCAGGATACATACAAAACAATACATCTTTATTTATGTAGCACTTTTGCAATCGCTGCAGCTGTAACAAAGCGCTTTATAGAACCTTTAACATAAAAAACAGAAATAATATGAGACATTACCTCAATGAGGAAGTGACTATAATGCACATGTTCACATACACACGTCTATACAGTATATGCATGCCCACCCACTCTGTAACTCAGAAGTCAGTGTTTGTCATACCATGCCCAGTCAAGGTTTCATGAAATGCACAAATATACAAAACCTTGCCCAAAACACACTTATAATACATGCAGCATCAAGTCTAAGTAAAAAGCAATGGTTTGGTGAGCTTATTTTACTTGATTAAATGCCATTTTATTTGCCTTTGCTTTGTTTTCCTGTACTATCTCGTGGTCTACTTCTGACTCATGCACTGATTTGCAAATCATTGTATTCTGTTTATGTTTAACACAATGTCCTGACTTTACTAGAATTGGGGTTCTAAATGAATTGTGTCAGAGTAACAGAGGGTCTAATAATGCTGCATCCATGTGAAAATGACAGGAAAGGGTATCAAAATATTTCCCCAGGTGTGGGGTTGCCAGGGGGTTTGGCCAGATAGTGACCAGGGGTGCAGGGGTGGCCACGGCCACTCCTGGCCACCATGTAGCTCTGCCTTTGTTAAGCGTTTGGCAGCACCGTGTACGCTAGTCATGATCGGAACATCTGCCTTACAGGCAAAAGGTGTCAGGTTTGAATCTTTGTTCAGGGCAGAACCTCCTTTGTCGTGTTTACATGTTCTACCCATGCTTGTGCACGCTAAATTTCATAGAGTATATTTTACTCTAAAAAGACAGTATTTGGTCTCGGTCTAAACAGTCGAATTTACCCTTGGAAGAGAGAAAACTATTCAGAGTAAATTTTAATCAACAAAGTGGATTAATTGTACTCCAAATGATCAACTTTTATTTGATGAGACCAACAAGTTACTCAGACACACTTTACCTCATGTAGTGGAGAGATTTTGATCCATTCTGATGATTTGCTGGGGGGAGGCAATTGTACTCCAAAATGTTGGCAGGGATGTGAACAACACTTTTCTGTGATGATGTGTTTTATGTGATTTATTGATTTGGAATTGAATTCCGCCAACATACTTTTGCAACATAAGAGCGTAGTGTGCTTTTCAAAATCGAACACAATCTGTTTCATGAAATTCCATGTGTGTGAATGCTGGAATGTTAGCTTCTGCAAAACGAAGCTTGTGTGGCTGAGATTCCTTGGTATCATCTTAACATAAACAACAGCGTCTCTGCATGGTCAAAGAAGCCTATTGGCTCTGCGAACATCTCTACCCAGTTACATGAGGTTTTGTTAGAGCCTTTCTTCCATGTGTCTCTGCTTTCCTTGTTCTAGCTGTGCGTGGGACCACAGAGGATGGTGGCTACGATGACGTTGCTCAGGAAGATGACGATCTTTCAGACTACACCAGTATGTATGGAAATAATGCACGCATACATTCACTTGGGCCACACACACACACACACACACACACACACACACACACACACACACACACACACACACACACACACACACACACACACACACACACACACACACACACACATCTCTAATCCTCATAAACACTGTAGCGTATACCTTTGGGTCTCACACAACTAGTTTGAAAATCAGAAGCCTGTAAACTATTTTTCAATTTATAATAAAGGGCTAATTAGTAACAAAAAACTGATGCGATGCCTTCCCTTTTCCACCAGAACTTCATTGGTGTCGTTCTCCACGTCTCGTCAATGGGGAGTTATCCTGCCACTCCCCACGAGGCCGAGCGTATCGGACCACCCAGGGCACCCGCTGCAACATGAGCTGCGACCGAGGCTATCGCCTGATTGGCCGGAGCTCCATCCAGTGTCTCGCCAACCGCCGCTGGTCGGGGACCGCCGTCTGCCGCAGTGAGTGGGAGTTGCTGTTAAAAAAATAGCACAGTTTAGTACTGTGAACCCCCCAAATTCACTGTGGGGAATATCCATCCATCCATTTTCTGATCCGTGGATCCTCACATGGGTCGCTGGGCATGATGGAGCCTATCCCAGCTGTCTTTGGGCAGTAGGCGGGGTACACCCTGAACTGGTGGCCAGCCAATTGCAAAAACAAACAAGAACTGAAAGAGGCTGCAGAAAGGCCTGGAAAAGAAGAAAGCAACAGCCTGGTGAAGTTAATGGGCCACAGGCGTTATGCAGTTGTTGCAAGGGTTATGCCACCAAATATGAAATGTGATGAATTCACAAGTTAATTTAACAATGTCTGTTCCAATACTTCTGCTCACGTGAAAAGGATGTGGCTTCAAATTAAAGGTTGTTTAACACATCTAGATATTAATATCATTAAATAAAAGCTGCGGCAAAGCTGGACGACTGGTTAGCGCGCCGGCCTCACAGTGGAGAGGTTCGATTCCGGCTCCGGCCTTCCTTTTTGGAGTTTGTACAGTATGTTCTCCCCGTGCCTGCGTGGGTTTTCTCCAGGTACTCCGGTTTTCTCCCACATTCCAAAAACGTGTGGCAGGTTAATGGAACACTCTAAATTGTCCCTAGGTGTGAGTGTGAGCGCAAATGTTTGTCTATGTATGCCCTGCGTTTGACTCGCGACCAATTCTGGGTATCCCCCGCCTACTGCCTGAAGACGGCTGGGATAGGCTCCAGCACGCCCTGCAACCCTCGTGAGGATAAAGCGGATCAGAAAATGGATGGATGGATGAAAAAACTAAACCTGGAATTTTGAACTTTTGTTTGATAACATCTTTTTATCCAAAATCCAAATGTCTTCAGTGTACAATAAAAACAAAGGAATCAACCTTGCCATTCCAGTCCTTTTGGAGGGAACAGTCGCATGGACGCAATCATGACATCACAGTATCAAGCCGATCTTCATGTTTTCTGCAGAGATGCGATGCAGCGTGTTGCCCCTCATTCCGCACGGCAGCTACACATGCACTCAGGGCTTCGTGGTGGACTCCAGGTGCGACTTCACCTGCGCCCCCGGCCATCGCATCGAAGGGGAGCACACCCGCACGTGTCAGCACGGGGGGACGTGGAGTGGGGCACAGCCCATTTGCTCAGGTACTCTCAGACTCACACTGTGCTTCAACTAGAGGTACAGAGTTTTGGGTTGAACAAAAAATAAAAAACTCTGCTAAGTGTTGATTCAAATTCTGTACTTGGGTAAAAAAAAAGCCACACATGGAGGCATGAATCGGGGGTTTGTGGCACTCTTCAAGGGTATATAGCTACAGAAGGCAGGTCTTGATGTGAGGATGAGGGTTCTTGTCAGCGTCAAGGGTTAGGTTTAGGGTAAATAACAAAGGATCTTTAAATCCTCCCCCGAAGACCAGTTGACCACCCAGGCTGGTCCTAGAGAACCAGTTGTCCTACAGACAAGCACTTCAAATATGGGCAAACTATGAGTGATGAAGAATTTAATTGCATCTGACAGCCTCAATCTGCAGCCACAAAATGGAGCTGAACTCAGTACATCTGCTTTGCTGACGTCCCCCCAGCCCCCAAGCACAGCTCTCCAGGGTCTCACTTTCACCAAAATACACATATTTCCTCCTACGCTGCTAATGGAATCCAAGACTGTGGTCACTTAATCTTCATGTTTCCCTGAAGCAGAGGCTCTGAAACTGGGGTCTGGGATCTTAGACTATTGCCCTAACTACAAAAAAAAGAGTAAATGAATTCACTTCCCCTGTTAAATGCAAGGAAAATATGTCACATTTTTTCCTCATGTTAATTATAACCTCACACGATATTTTTTTCAAGTGCTAGGGCATGGATGAGCAGCCTACTGGCCGCATTCCACACCAAAATTATATCCCCACGTCACATGTAGATAGTATTGGTATTATGCATAAAGTTGTCAAATGTATTGTATGGCCACTTTTTAGTTGACTTTGTCTGTCACGGGGGTGCTCTGGAATGTAACCTCCACAATACACCAGGGATTACTGTATTCGTTTTCCATAAAATGTGTTGTGGATCTCCAAATGACTTCAGATACAGAACCTCCCAAAATAAGGTGTCCGCTATCCAGAATCAGGGTGGCAGAACCTGGAAAACTGACTGCCAGAGTGACTTGGGATGCACCAGTTGCCACGGACACGGCTGATAAAATGCTCGAGTATGTCTCTGTTTAACTTTAGGACCGTTTCTGGATTCAAATGGAAAGTTCAACTTTGTTGCTTTTTTTTCTTTAGTGTGATCCTAGTGGGCCAGGAGCCCGGCAGTGAATTTAAGGAGGGACCCAATATTATTCGCTACAAAGTCTACGATCAAGCCAGAAACCGAGCAGCCTGCAAGTTTATTGTCCGTGTTGAAGGTGAGCAGATTCCACATTGAGAGCATGTCAGATGTTACCACCTCAATTAAACCAACCTTCGTTGAGCTAAGGCATATTCTTTAGTCGTTGACATGGATAAGTTACAATGAGAATTATTCTTGGTGTGTGAATGATTTCTGACCAATTAAGTGAAATCATTTTGGTGGCACAGTGAGTGAGGAGCGCTCAAATAACGCCACAGTGACTGTGTTCTGACCTTCTAGTGAGAAGATGCCCTTCACTGTCTCCACCTTTCCACGGTTCCCTCACCTGCTCCTCCGATCTCACCAACCACGGCGCCGTGTGCGAGTACCACTGCGACGGTGGTTATGAGCGCAGTGGCGTGTCCAGTCGGGTTTGCCAATTCGACCGCAATTGGAGTGATGGGCCTGCGGAGTGCGTTCGTGAGTACGAAATACACATTAGTGGCATTATAACATTCAGCGGTACCATTTATCCATTTTCTCGAGTGCTTGTCCTCATTCGGATCATGAGTGAGTTGCGGCCTATCGAAGCTGACTTTGGGCAAGAGGCCAGCAGCCACCCAGGCTACCCATCCATCAATTTTCTCTAGCACTTGTCGACATTAAGCAGGGTTGGCTCTGGGTTCTGAAACCTCTGAGCCCAAGTCGATAAACGGTTTATAAAAAATCTCCGAGTCACATTTAAGTGTGGTTAGTCACAGCCCACCTGTCATTCTTATCTTTGTTGTTGTGAGCACTAAACCAATAAAAAAAAACCTTTTGTCCATGATCCATTTTTAAAATGAATCGGCTAATTAATCAGGTGCCCGAGTTTCTTTTTTTCTGCCAAATATCAGAGGAAAAAAAATCACTATTGGTCGGGCCCTAATCAATTCCATAGTGGCCACCGCTCAGATGTCATAGCTTAATTGGACGGGCTTGGGTCATTAGAATCAAGGAATAGCCATCGGTAGAAATTAGACAAATGGTCTCCCCCAGGTCCCTATTGACAATTGGCATTGTACGTTTTAGCGATGGAGATTGAGTCAGATGTGAAAACCGCGTCGGCTCTGCTGCGTCAATTTTTCCAAAAGAGGCGACTTCTCATCCTGTCTGCGCCCGACATCGCCGACCCGGAGTACCAGCTGCAGAATATCATGATACAAGTGAGGAAAACTTTTAACGCGTCTCAACTTGAAATTGAAAGCCCCTCACAAAAGGCGGTGACAGATCTCTCTTGCTTTTGTCCTGCTCCCAGAAAGCAGACTGCGGCTTACAACTTCGCCATGTGACGCTGATCGAGCTGCTGGGCTCACCGCCGAATGAGACGGGACGCATCAAGGACAACAACTTGACCTCGGTAGTCGTTGAGGAATTGAGGTAAAGTCGAGAGAACATGGATTCCACTTTAACTTTAGAGGTGTCTTCACACTCAAATGCTGAGATGCGACAGACAAGAAACTAATTTAGTAACCTGTACACGCGCACTCACTCATTTGCTCCCTCTCACTAACTGACTTTCACACACTCTCATAGTTTTGCATTAATTCCTCACACATGCATCCACTTCCAATCTCTCTCACACTTACTCATGCACACAATTTCTCACATCTCACACTCACACACAGTTATTGATTTGACCTGAGCACAAAAACGGCAAATTTACAAGATTTTCTGCTAACAATGTCGGTTAGGCTAGGGGGAAAAAAAATACAAAAAAATGAATTTGCTAATTTGATTAACAGAACATCAATTATGATCAAAATCACACCAGACAAACACTCATTCATAGAAGTAGAGGCAAATCTGTTTTTCCACTGGGCAGTCCAATATGTGTTAAGGCACGGCTCAATTTTCCAGACTAGAAAATGCTTTCAGTGAATTCCCCCCCACAAGACACATTCATACACATGAATCCCACATCTGACTCAGTGCATAGTACCACCAAATAAGGGATTTAAACATTTTTCCCCGCAGGCTCACATTCCGAATCTCCGGGCAATACTTCAGCATGGTGCTGGTGGACAAGCTCGGGCTGGATCGGGAGCGTTTCATCAGCCCCATAGCGTCGGAGGAACTCTTTTCCTACATTGACAGCTTCTTGCTGGACGAAGAGGAGAGGGAGAAGCTGGAGCTCCACAGCGACTTCTGCGAGTCAGAAAATTAAAAAAAAAAAAAAGTGGCCGAGTGACAAAGTGATAAGCCCATGGGGTCACATGATGATCAGGCCCCAGAAAGCCCGGATGGACTCAGGAGGAAAGTTACATTTCGTGCTTTCCATGCTGTTGATTTCGCCAGAGTCTACTTGACAAAATAGAGCACAACACACATTAACATAGATACTTTTTTCTTTCAACAAAAGTACTAGTAATACACTACATTTACATTCACTAAAGCACCAAAGCTTTCAAAGTGACTAAATTTCATTAAACTTGGTCAGCAGTTTAATCTCTACCTGATGAGCCTATCGTGTTGGTTCATTACAACAAAAGACCATTTCGTGTCAGAATTTGCCTCACTTTGTTATTTTATGAACTCTTGTATAAATTGACATTGTTGAGCAAGAGTCTAATTTGCACATTCCCATTTTTCCCTAGTTGACATTTGATGAAAAAAATTTGTTGCTATGCCAGAGGTGAATGTTTTTCATGCAATATTACACCAAAGTAAAACAGCTGCTCGTAATGCAGAGGTCAAAAGAGATACTATGGAGCCAAATGAAACGATTCATAATGGTTTGTCATCATTTATTGGCTGAACAGGATAGTAACAATAGAAATTTAAAAAGTCACATATATATGCAACAAAGATTCAATAAACCTATAACTGCGTTTGATAATGATAAACAGCAATACCTATGTAAAATATTCAAAAAGCACAGGTTACATATGACAATATAATTTGCTTTGACACCATCATGACTCTTTATGACACCATTTATATGCCATGCAGCTACTATTAAAAACAATACAAGAGTGCAAGTGTTCTTAAAATAACTTCACAAATTGAGTATGCGTTGGCACTTTAGTCATAAAAAAAAAAAAACATGTCGGAACTTGAGCCCAGCGGGTGGGAAGGGAGTGTCTTCTCACGGCCAATCAACGGCGTGTCCCATCATGTCGCTAGGTGAGCTTCTGTTTTTGCAAAATAAACACCATCGTATGTGATCAAACTGTTTCTGGCCCGTCATTGCACTCTGTCCAAAAAGATTCCGGCGTCCTCATTTGCCCTTCTTCTTCCTCATGGTGGTGCGCAATGGAAGAGTGCCCTCTGCCCAAGAGTCTGGGTACTGCATCATCTTCTTCCACAGACTGACCTCTTCTCCAACGGAATCCATCTCCACTTCCTGGTTTCCAATTTTTACAGTGCCTAAAAAAGGGGGATGTTAAGTCAGGGTGCACAAACATTTGGGTGTGGATGTGGGATGAGCGTCAAAGGTTGTCTGGTGCCCCCCCCCCGCCCCGACCCACTGACCTCATGCCTGAACTTAAAAGATTTACAGCACATCTGGGCAAGGTAGTGCCTGTGGAAAAATTAATTGCCGACCTCTGACTTGTAATATGAGGCCGTGTGAGTGCTAGCTGATTTAGCATGTTTCTCGAAAGGTCGGGGTCCCGTGGCCGATATTTTTTGCACCAGACTGCTTTCACAAAATTTTTGATGGACTGAAGCAGCGTTACGTGACCATGATGACCGTCCTGTCGGCGGTGTCCCCAGCATTTGGCCATTGCCTCCTCAAAACATTATGTAGGTACTGCACATGTAGGTGCTTATAAAAAAAAAAAAAAAGTTTATAGTGTTCAGTCCCTATGCCATGCTATTTAAAATATTGAAATTGCATATAGATCACAAGACGGCAGCAAAGCACCAAAAGAACCCACCTCAGCATAGTTCCTTGGCACCAAGCTGAGCACACGTAACTCAAAATCACAAAACCACCTTTTCGCATTGAAATGCCATTAATCCCTTCCAGCTGCCCAACCCTGATTTTTCCATGGGGGTTTGTTCAAAGTTGCAAAAGGTTGCGAAGACATTCGCCAACAGCTTTACTTCATTCACAGCCAGGTTTTCTTGTGAAAATTTTTTTTGCCGCTCAGTTGGGATACGGGCTTAAATGAAGTTACCTACAATATTCCAGTTGACTGAGATGCAACCGTACTAATGTGCGGTTGGGTTTGTTGTCAGCGTTTTACCTTCGCCGCAACTGAGGCGCACTCCTCCGAGGAACTCATTGCTCAACATGGGTTCTCTATCCCACACAGTCAGTTCCAGACACATGGTCCTCAGCTGCTCCAGCATCAGCTCCTTGTAGACAAACGTGTGACCGTAGTGAGGATTCAGGTTCTTCTTCACGACGGGTGTCTTTCTCTTGGTAGTCTTGGACTTAGACGGGAACAAGTAGCTGTGAAAACACAGCAAAAAGGGTCTTCAAAAACAGTTGATATCGTAAGAACGTCTTGGAGTTTTGTTTCAGTCTCACCCTTTCACAAAGCTATCCGACGTGCCTCCTCCTCCCTTCATGGCCATCAAATTCTTTGCCTCCTTAATCAAGATGTGGAGCTCCCCACCTTCCACCTCCACTACTTTTTTGCCTAGGAGGGGGAGACAAAACTAAGTTTAAGAGCAGCAAAGTGTGCCCCCCCAAAAAAATATTTTCTCATATTGTACAGCAGCTTTACCTTTGAATTTCTGCAATCGAGGGCCTTTCGGTGTGACATACTTCAAGGAGATCATCAACTCTCCTTTGAATTGAGTGAAGGCCGACGCTGGTATGCAGCACGGAGCCTTGGAGAACATTGGATGCATTTTTTGATGTCATGACAGCAGAAGTAGGAGTATTTAAGCCTTCTTTACATTGCAGAACTTTTCAAAATGTGTTGGATGGATGACAAATTATTCAAACAGTGGTGACTTGAGAAACGAGTTTAATTCATTCTGTGACCACGCGTGTAATTGAAATGAATGGAAAGGTCGTTCAGCTGCACCCTTCAATTAAAAAAACCCCCACACATACATACACATATCTATAAACAGTATATGTATGTATGTGTGTGTGAGATGCATTGTAATGAGGCAAAACAGCACGACTTAATATTGCACTTTAAAAACAGCCATACAGCAATGACGTAATTAAATTGAATTCAACAGTTTGTCACGTATCAATTGAATGGTGAATGTGTTGCTATTTCTGGTGTGCCTGCTCAAGTGAGTCGAGTCAACCCACACTCTACAGCACTCGTATCAAGTCTGTGCTTGCACCCCCTGCCCCACTCCCCGCCAAAAAAATCTGCAGAACCACAGCTTGCATTTAAAAAAAATTGAAAGTTGAGTCACTCCTAACTCAAGGTACTACTGTACTTCACGAAAAGTCGTGAAATTTAATGCCATTAGCGTAACTATAAAGTACAGTATTGCTGTCAAATGTCAAAACGGATCTTGTAACCATAAAAAATAAAAAATACAAACAAGACTAAAGAGCAACCCAGTGATAAAGTGCTGACTATAGAAATAATTTAAATGGTTTACTTTTGTCATGAGGGCCATACAATCCTCCTGCGGGCAGTCCAGGTCATAGCAGTCCAGAGCGATCTCCACCTCTCCAAGGAAAGGGTTGTTGCCTAGGTGGCCGTGATGCCACACAGATATCAGCATGCTTCGAGTTAACAGCTGATTGCGCCGAATGTTGTACTAATCGTGGAGCAGACAATGGGACAAATGAGTTCAAGGACAAGATTAAAACCCATTCACTCCCCAAGACATATTTTTGCATTTTCAGACTCCACACATTCAATCCCAGGTACTTAGCTTTTTTTGAATGTTTTTTTTTCACCCCAAGACTTTAGGTTAAAAAAAAAAAAAAGGTCTGAAAATGGCTGCTCCTGAGTGAATTAAAATATAAGAGGCAGGTCCTGGCATATTACTGGCAATTTTGCATGTGAACATGTGGCTCTAAACCTTGGCTAACGGCAGTGCCTACTTCAATCATCATCATCATCATCATCCTCCGACCGTAATCCTCAACAGGGAACACAGGGCAAGTCCTGCTGCAGAGTATAATTGACATCACACAAAACAGGTTTCTACCACACGACTAGACCCTGCCCAATCGTTGCGTGCTTCCGTCTAGATTCAGTCCACTGACGCAGATCCATCAAGGGGGCGGGATGAGCAAATGTCTAAATCATGTCGGCAGAGGCATTACGTGCTTGTGCATTACAATAGGTGAGCCGATGTATATAGCGGGAGGGGGGGGGGGGGGTGTAAACACTATATCCAGCCAAAGACTTTTTCAAATGCTTCACAGCAAGTCAGGATCAGAATCAACATTGACAAGCGCTACTGTAAATAAATAAATAACCCTAAAGGTCTCCGTAGGGGTTGTGACGAGGAGTCGTATGGCAACCTGGTTAAGTGTCAATAAAACTCAGAGAACAGGAAGTGTTCGTCTCAAGAATACCTTGAATGTTTCTTCATAGACTGGGTCGCAGGTGTGCCTCTTGATAGTAGTCTTCCTTTTGCTCTGGCGAGATTTGTCAGGGAGGAGGTAACATTTGACGTAACTGGATGGAGGAGAGAGAGAGAGAGAGAGAGAGAGAGAGAGAGAGAGAGAGAGAGAGAGAGAGAGAAAAAAGAGCAAACAACCCAATTTTCTCCCTGCGAACCTCTCACATGACTGCATTTCTCGAGGTGTTTGTTGACACAGAATTTCCTGTTCAGCACAACTTGTTGACTTAAACATACAGTAGCAAACACAGCCAGAATGTGTAAAAAGGAGGAACTGTGTAGGTTTCGCAGCAATCTCAAGTGTTTAAACACAAACAATATGAATGGTTGCATTCGTGGACTGAAATGAAAATCACGTCATATTTACGGATTGGAAAACTGCCGAAGGCCATCGCCGCAGGCCAGTTTGCGGCACTCCTTGATTAAAACCTGCAGGCTCTGGGTGGGCTCATCGTAGAACATGGAAAAGACCACCTCCCCTCTCACGTCCACACTGTAACTGTCTCCGGAGTCACTGTAAATACTCGTCATGCTCACGCTCTGACAAGGAAAAGGTTTCATTAGACAATTCCTGTTTAAGATTGTCATGCCTTCAGACTATAATAAACCCCCACTGCTGTGATGAGCAAGAAACCATGACCAAAATACTCTCTCAGTCGAGACACATCATTTCAACATACAATTGTGCTTTGGGCTTCGCAACCACTCGTTAACTCGAACTTCATTTGTAGAGCGATTTTCATACACGACGGAGTAACTCAAAGTGCTTCACATTATTAAAATCACAACCATGAAAATATACATATCACATAGGCCCTCACACGCAATAAAGTGCCAATTTGACAGCCCAAGTAATTATCTTTGTTTTGTTGGACAGTAAATTTCAAATGAAAGTGGTAACAAACAGCACAGAGCCTCGGTTTTTTTTATTTTTTTTAAAGAATTGTTCATTATCTGCCAAACTGCTGCCTGTTGTGAAGGTAATCGAGTTCACTGCCAGCATAGATGCCTGTTAAACATTTGGATGCAAAAAAAAACAATCAAACAGAAAACATCCAATGGCTTGTACTGTATCTCCAAAAAGCATGCAAATGGGGTCACTAACTGAAGGAACAATTGTACTTTCTTATCACCAATGACTACTTTCCCCATTTGTCAGGGCTTTGACACCATCTTAGAGCACTACTATTGCATTGCAAAAACAAAAAAATACACACACGCACGCCTTACCAGAACAGATTTAAAGGGGCTGACATTAAACATGTAAAATTTACCATTGAACTTGCAGAACTGGCCATCGAATTTCTGTGAGTGTTAACCAGGCTGTCAATATCCTCCTCTTCATCATCCTGTCAAAGTACAAATCAACAACCACATGACCACAAACATGGAAGTAAGTTTTCTAATAAGGTACATTCTATATTTTACCTTGAAACATGAGCGTATAATGGCAATACTCACTTGCATGTCTAAATCCGGCACAGACTGGCTCCTGTTTCCCATCGGTACTGTCAATGTGTCTTGATTATCACGCAGATCAAGCGTTGAATGGTGTTCTGACGCAAACGTGCAGAGCATTACTCATCATCCATTTTACTCAGAAGGGAGAAAACAAGATGCTTACCAGTAGTATTTTGAGTACGAGTGACGCTCTTCTTGAAAAGTTTCTGAACATCCAACTCAGGGCTGGGACAGACTTGTTTTATTTCTGGATTCTATGGTAGCATACACAAGTAAAATAGTTCGCGTTAACTGCACATGAACATCAACCAAAAGTTACCAGTGCTCTCGTCAAACACACAAGATGGCATAGGTGATTGAGACCTTAAAAACAGATGCATTTCAGAGGGCGGAAGGTGGACCTTTTGTTTTTTTTGTTTTTTTTAACGTATGGAACAGACATGTTATCAAAACACCTGGGACCTGTATTACATTGTGAAAACATGAAGCAAATGCCTCCGACTGTCAGACTTACTTGCGTGTCCAAACTTTGTTCAAATTGGCTCGTTTCATCCATTACGGTCTCATACATGTCAGGTTGATCACAATCTGTTGTAAACATGAGTTACGACCACATTCGCGCAGCATTGAGGGCAAACCAGACAAGGCGGGATAGCAGTGGTCATACCAGGAGGATTCTCAATGTTTTTGACACTCTTCTTGAAGAGTTCGTCACCATCAAACTCTGGGCTTGAACTGGCCTGCTTCATTTTTGGGACCTATAAGGACATAAATGGCTAATCATGTTCAAGAAAGAGAAGCTAGAGAACGCTTACACAGATACAGACCAACGTCTAACTGACACTTCAACGGTTTTAGCTGCTTATTACCAAAAGAGTGCAAGCCAAACATCGTTTCCGCACGCACACACTTTTCCACTGCACAGTACCAGCTGAGTTGTACTTGGGTCACATGGGGGGGGGGGGATTGTTTTCTACTTCAAAATAATACTTAAGGAAACTGCAAAAAAAATATACTGCAGAACTCATTGGTCGGAATAAAAATAAAACAACAACTGTGTTCGGCATTCACTTCGAGTCAAGAGGAGACTGAGGGCACCAAGAAAGTGGACACCATCAACAGATCACCCTTATATTAGTTCTGCACACCTGGCAACCCAGCTGACCAGTAACGATAAACAGCACCACATAGTACTACCTTTTGACAATGGAAAAGCGTCAACAGCTCGTCTTTGACAAGAATAGGTAACCATGCAGTGGAAAATGTCGCCTAACCTCAAGTTAAACAATAGAGAATTTGAAGCTTTTAACAATGGATCCATGAGAAGAATTTCACAGGTATGAAGTACGTTGGTGATCGACTTACTTGTGTGTTCAATCCTTTTACAAATTGTCTCGGGGCTGGCACTGGGATCGCTTGTGAGTGAGGTTGATCACAAACATCAGGCTCATTTTCGATACGTGCTGCCGTGAACATGAGTTCAAATTAATTTCTCTTTGCTTTGTAGGGAAAGCAATACCAGAAAAAAAAATAGTGCTTACCAGGAGGATTCTCAATGCGTTTTAAACTCTTCCTGGAGATGTTCTCAACATCAAAATCTGCGTTTGGACTGACCTGCTTTATTTCTGTGACCTATAGGACACACAACTAATCATGTTCAGGACTAGGTGGAATCGTGTCTGAAGTGGTGCCTCCCAAAGGAAAATGCTTTTATTGCCTTTATAGAAATTTGCTTCCCCCGCACACCCTTACATTTTGTGATTGTGATAGTAACAAAAACTGGACTTGCAATTGACCAGGCAGAGTATGGGGTGAGGTAAACCAATTGGTCACTTCCATTAGAAAGAGCCTGCCCCTAAAAACAAGGCTTACTTACTTCCATGGCCAAACCAAGTACACTTTGCGTCTTGATGTCCGCCAGGTTCTGATATGAATGAGATTGATCAGAAACTTCCAGCCCAATATTGGCAGGTTCTGTAATTATGATAATATGACGAGTTATAACCAAATTCTCGCTGCATTAAGGGAAAACAATAGCAGGACATAAATGACGAACCGGGATGATTCTCAAAGTTGTTGACTGTCTTGAAATGTTCGTCAACATCAAAGTCTCGGCTTGGAACGGCCTGCTCTATTTCTGGGACCTTCAGGACAAGGACAAAAGGTTGGTCATATTTGAAGAGAAGTTGAGAAAGAAATCTGAGGCAAACATCAACCCAAGTCTACGCGACAACAATTTAATATCGGTTAGCGCCTTACTAACACACTAAGAGTGAGAGGAAAACAGAATTCCAAGTTTTATCATCAACACAAAATCAACATTGGTATGGCCGGACCATTAATGTAAATTTAATTGGGATCTCGATTTTGGCTTTTCGATATTCAAAACGTTAAAGAAAAACGAACGTGCGGTTTAATTCCAATTTCCCAACGTTGCACAAGTACTCTCAATGCACCATATGTTGCTTGTGTTGGAGTATGTGACTCTGCCAGCCCTGAGCATGCTTTAAGCCATTGGTTCCCAACCACTAGTCGGCAGACCGGTACCGGGCCACTTGGGACCGGGACACACAAAGACAGACCGGCGAGGTGTGAGCAAATTTACTCCATAAGATGTGGCGGAAATGTGCGCGATTCTAGGCAATCGGAGTTCCCCTTCTGACATTGGTTTGCAAGTGGAAATCAACAGAAACGGCCAATAAATGAAAGAAGCAGCAGTAAATGGAAAGTAATGGTTACAAACTGACCAAACGTAGACGCAGTTAATAGGCAGCCATGACTTCATAAGATGAAGCTATTTTGACAAATTTCTCTCCGAGCAGGATCGCCAGAGCGACGTGGAGGAGGAAGCTGTTGTGCCTCGTATGTTGTAAAAAACAAGGCAGTACAAGAAACCCGAATCATTTGAAAAAGTAGCAACCAAGTGATCAAGTGGAAAGCATGAAAAAGTGAGCAGTTTGCACAGTCTGCCCACATAAAGATGAGCAGTTTAATTGCTAATAAGTAGCCGGCAGCTACTGGATGAAAGCAGCAATCAATTGTGTCATTGTTTGATCAGTCACATTTGCAAATAACAATGTAGCTGTATGTAGGATCATCACTTAAAATTTATTTTACATTATAAGGTGTATTTATTATTCCTAAATGGTCTATTGCTTTGTAGTTCACCGTTTTATTTTATATTTGTTGTACAGTGGAATAACTGAAATGAATGAACCAAAAAAATCTATTCCTTTCGTCCAAATTCAAGGATACAAAGATCCAAGCACTTTATTTTGGTGTACCAAGACGCATTTCCACATTACATCGCACGAAATATATTACAAGGTCCCAGATGAGCCCGGTAATTCCCAAGACTAGTGAAAATATGAGATCAAATAAGTATAAAATATAAGGGTCAGGGGCGGGGTGACCATGGTGAATTCTGCCGAATGGCCAGCGTATTTCTGGGCCGGTCCTGACCATTACACCGACTAGCAGTCGTATGCTTTAAAGGGAATGGGTAGTCATACAATGAATAATGTCACCAAATTTCCCCGCGCTCCCACAAGATGTTCATGAGCTAACTAAAATGGAGAATTCCAACGGGCAATTCATGAAAGTAATTTAACA
Source organism: Hippocampus mohnikei (assembly GCA_026261675.1). Lineage (NCBI taxonomy): Eukaryota > Metazoa > Chordata > Actinopteri > Syngnathiformes > Syngnathidae > Hippocampus > Hippocampus mohnikei. The sequence goes on along the minus strand of JAKGUB010000557.1, from coordinate 20,689,777 downwards.
CTGCAAATGAGATAAATTACTGATCTACTTACTTGCATGTTCAAATCTCGTTCAGATTGTCTCTTAGCAGCCACTGCGACCTCATACGAGTCAGGTTGATCACAAATATCCAACCCATGTTTGACAAATTCTGTCATGAAAATTAGTTAAAACCATATTGTTCCTGGGTTGTGGGAAAACACTATCAGGGCAATGTGATGCTTACCAGGGGGATTCTCAATGGGTTTTACACTCATCCTGGAGAATTTCTCAACATCAAACTCTGGCTTTTGATTGGCCTGCTTTATTTCTGGGACCTATAAAGGACAAATAGCTAATGATGCTCAAAGAGGAATAGATAGAATAGTGAATAAAGCCCTGCCTCCTTGATGATAACTTAATTGTGGGCACAAGCTCCCCGCCACATTCTGCAATCTTTACAGTGAAATTTACAATTTACAATGAAAGCAGAACTCGGCCTTGGCACAGGGGTATTTGTGTGCAACCGTTAGATAATTGCTCACTTTCATGAGAAAGTGCTGTTCCCTAAGACCATGACTGACTTACTTGCATTTCCAAATCTTGGTAAAATTGGCTCTTGACATCCACTGGGACCTCATATGAGTTAGGGGAATCACTAACACCCAGCACATATTTGTCACATTCTGTAACAAACATGAGTTACAACCAAATTTTCTCTGCATTATCGATGTGTGGGGGCACGGACAATAAAAGGCATATACCAGGATGATTCGCAATAGGTTTTACACGCTTCTCGAAGAGTTTATCAACATCAAACTCTGGGCTTGGTCTGGCCTGCTTTATTTCTGTGACCTAAAAGGACAAAAAGCTAGTCACGCTGAAAGAGGAGTAGATGGAACAAGTGTGTGAACTGCTGATTCGAAAGTCTATATGCTTTCATATCCCTTATGGGCACTTGCTATCCTAAAACCTCCAAAACAAACCCACCCCCACTTTCTGGGCTCTTTACAGAGATGAGAGTCATACTCGCCATTGGCCCCAAAAGTATATAGGGCACAAAGTTGCTCGTTTGCATGAGGAAGAGGCAGCCCCTAAAAATAGGGTTTACTTACTTGCGTGTCCAAACCTTGGACAAATTGTCTCTTGACGTCAATCAGGGTCTCGTATAAGTGGGATTGATCATAAACATCCATCTCATTATAGACACGTTCTGTAATTAACATGATGGATTATGACCAAACTCTATACAGTATTGTGCGGGGGGGAAATGCAGTACAATAAAAGGCATACCAGGACGATTCTCAATGGGTTTTACACTCTTCTCAAAGAATTTATCAACATCAAACTCGGAGCTTGGACTGGCCCGATTTATTCCTGTGACCTAAAAGGAAACATGTCTCATAACGCTTCATGAGAAATAGAATGAGTAACTGTGTGAACTGCTGCTTCTCAAATCTACATGCTTTCATATCCCTTATGGGCATTTGCTATCCTAAAACCCCCAAGCAAACCCACCACCACTTTCTGGACTATTTAAAGAGATGAAACCAGGACTCGCCATTGGCCCAAAAGTATATGGGGCACAAAGTTGCTCGTTTGCATGAGAAAGAGCCAGCCCCTATAAGTAGGCCTTACTTACTTGCGTGTCCGACCTTTGGTCAAATTGACTCTCAACGTCAATCAGGGCCTCATATAAGTGGGATTGATCATAAACATCCAGCTCATTATAGACACGTTCTGTAATGAACATGATAGATTATGGCCAAATTCTCTGTGCATTGTAGAAGGAAAAAAATGCAGGACAATACAAGTCATACCAGGATGATTCTCAATAGGTTTAACGCTCTTCTCGAAGAGTTTATCAACATCAAACTCAAGTCTCGGACTGGCCTGCTTTATTTCCGTGACCTAAAAAGGACAAACCGCTAGTCACGTGCAAAAAGGAGTAGATGGAATAAGTGTGTGAAACTGCTGATTCGAAAATCAAAATGCTTTCATATCCTTTATGGGCACTTGCTTTCCTCAAAACCCCCAAGAGTCCGCAACCCCACCCTCACTTTCTGGGCTCTTTACAGAGATGAGAGTCGTACTCGCCATTGGCCCAAAAGCATATGGGGCACAAAGTTGCTCGTAAGGAAGAGCCGGCCCCTAAGAGTGGGGCTTGCTTACTTACGTGCGTATCCAAATTTTGGACAAATTGTCTCTCGACGTCAATCACGGTCTCATATAAGTGGGATTGATCATAAACATCCATCTCATTATAGACACTTTCTGTAATGAACATGATGGATTATGACCAAATTCTGTCTGTATTGAGGGGGAGGGGTCGGAACAAGAACACGAAAGTAAGAGACTAATGAGATGGTTTCTCACTGCTTTCGATGCTCTTCTTGAAGAGTTCGTCAACGTCAAAGTCTGGGCTTGGAATGACCTGCTTTATTTCTGGGACCTACGGTTGAAGGAAAAAAGGCTAATCATGTTCAAAGAGGAGAAAATGGAGAAAGCTGGGGCAGAAATAGAACAATGTTTACTTGCCAGCATCACAACTGCTCCTTGTTATCATAAGACAGAGGAAAACATTCCCAGATTTATCGTCAACACACAAACATAGCATTGGGTAAACCCGGAACTTACAATAATCAATACTGGATCAGCTGAGCTGTCCTCGCCTTTGTTAGCAGTTGGGTTTTCTACTTCACAAAAATAGTACCATAGTCTTTCCATGCCAAATCACCGCAAAAATGTGAAAAATTGAACCAAGCCGATTTAGATTTTGATTAAATTTACTGTATGTGTTGATAGCGACGGCATAACACTAAATCTCAAATTCTAGGTCAATCGACAGCCCATCAAATTTTAATTAGTTCTGCAAAAAGGGGCGTGGCCACTTTTTGGGGAACCCTCATATCTCAGGAACCACTTCCTCAATCGTCACACAACAGGTATTGTTGGAAAGCGATTACATTTCATGAAAAATAAATGAAGGTCAAATTACTGGCCAAAAGGTCAAGTTACTAAAATATGCATCAATAAATTGTAAAGATTTGAATTCCCTTTCCAGCAATACCCGTTTTGAAAAGATTGACAGTAGTTCTGAAATACAAGGGTTCAAAGGCGGCCACGCCCATTTTTGCCCTACTAATTCAAATTCGGTGGGCTGTAACTGCGAAACCCCTGACCTCAAATTTGAGATTTCGTGTTGTTCCATCACTATCAACAAGAAGAGCAAGTTTCATTAAAATCTAAATCCGCTTGGTTTACCCATTGGGGGATTTGGTCATGGAATGACCCACCAGTAAAAACTGCCAAAAACCATGCCGCATTGAACGTGTCGGTCAAAACGAGGCAAAGGATCCCTGCATTCACTTCAAGGAGACACCTCTGGTCAAGAGGAGAAACTAAACCGCAGCAGCAAAGCAGACACTGCCCAGTTCACCCGAAGGACATGAGCTCAGCAAGCCTGAAATCCCCACAAAATAGAAACAGTGCCTCCCAATACCATCTTTTGCAAGTGGAAAAGTGTCAATCGCAAGGCAACCTGCAATGTGTCGCCAAAGATGTTCCCTTGAGGTCAAAAGTTAAAGAGTTGAAGCTTTTACTACAAAGTAGACAATCAGCAAGACAAATATAAAGTAAATAACTGTTCTACATGTATGACCAAAGCTTTTACAAATTGGCTCTTCATGTTCACTGGGACCTCATACGAGTCAGGTTGAACATAAAAATCCAGCTCGTATTTGACACATTCTGCCATGAACAGAAGTTACAAATTCTTTCAGCATTGTGATGTAACAAAATTGGACTTGTGTTTTACACTCTTCTTGAAGTATTTGTCAACATCAAACTCTGCGTTTCATTTCTGTCACCTATAAGGACTAATGGCTAATCATGTTTAAAAGTAGCTGTTGTATGAGATGTTGCGTCCTTGAGGAAAATGCTTTGACATGTCTTTGGGATATTCCACATGTACCACTGCAATAGACCAGCACAGAAGTCTCTGTTGCCAAAATGGAGCGGAACGTGAGCGCCTCAGTGAATGGGAGCAAGCTGAATGGCAAGCCGTACTTTATAAAGCAAATAGTGCTTGTTCAGTTAGATGGCATCCAGTACACATTCAGACTTGCATATTTATTTATTTAAATTTGACAGGATTGAAAGATCAGATTCCAAAGATTTTCCAGAGTCTGTTAAAATTCATGTTCTCATTGGTAATATGTTTTGGAATACATACACGCTCCTTCCTCCAAGTTCTCAACCACAGTCCGATTACTGGTAGCTTGAGGCATCGGGGGTGTAGTTACTCTAGCCACCACTAGGGTTATCTGAAGTGGCGTTTTAGTTGCCGACAAGCACGCAACACCAGAGAGATACTGTACAATTTCTATGATCTTACACAACACACTACATTCAATGGCGATCAATGTTTTGGATTTTTACACACAGGGGGTGTGTATAACATGCCGTAGAGAAAGGCTTTGCCATGCTGGGCAGCTTGGCATGGTGGCAGAAGTACATATTATACTATAGGTGTTTTTTTTTGTTGAACTACATTTGTGTACCTGATGCTCTCTGCTAAATGTTTGCTGTAGCACGCCGGTTCAAGAGGTTTCAGCATAGAGCTTGGAGTACTTGCCTGGCAACCAGAGTTAATCACGCTTTCCTCCCTGCCGATTGACTTTGCGATCCACTGGTCACGGATTTCTTTATCCTTTGGAAAGCTGATTAAACTTTTGCCCCTCCCTTCACCATTAATGCAACCAACAGCCACACATTGAATGAAGCATTGTTTAAGTTGGGCATGTCCACCTGCGGTCTTCGAGGGCCACTGTCCTACCTGTTATCCCACCTCTCCCTGGTGCACCACACCTGAAGGATCAGCTCATCAGCCAGCATGAGAATGATCCTGATTATTTGAATCAGGTGTGTTGCGGCCAGAAGAGATGGAAAACAGACAGGACGGCAGCCCTTGAGTTTTCCGCCCCCCCTGCTTTAAGTGATGAAGTACGTGGAGAGCAACTGAACATGAAGCACACAACCGCATCCCACAATAGCCACAACATTTTTTTGTTTTCTTTGATGTCACAACTCTGGAAATACCCAACAACGCAAGATTCAAACCGCAAATGACATGTTCTGAATTGTTTTGAGTAATTTAGCTGCGCTCTACCAATGATCGAACCACTTTTAAAATCGCAGTTATACATTGTCAAGGGGTTCAAGAGGTCTCAAGAAACGAGTCACAATCTTTGGTGTTTGACCTTTAACCTGACATGTGTCACAGAGGGTCTTACCCGCCGTGTTCGTGCAGTCTGACAAAAGGACACAAAATTGGAGCACCTTCACTGTAATCTCCCCAAATACCAGTAGGAATATTAAAACGTGCACTCATGCTAGTGCGACTGTATAAAATTTCCACCAGCACACATTGAAAAGTTGGCCACATTTACTAGCATATTGGTCGTAGTGTCGAGCCCTGGTCTGAATTAGATACTGAATTTCTTCATCTCACAGGGACAGACATTTCCACAACGGTACACACGATCATGCACATTCCTGTTGACATGTCTGTACAACCGCCTACTTGCATGAGAAAAGTGCTGGACCCTAAAAACGGGTTGATTTGAGCTCAACAAGAAATAGTGATGTCAAAATATCATCATAATTCTTAGGTATTTTGATGAAGCATGTTTCAGACAGTTCCCAGGTGTTTTAATGACATGTTTGAAATTGTGGAGAAAAGAAAAAGGAAAAAAAACATGTTGCCATAAGCATTAATGAAATATATTATTATTGTACTTACTTGGGTGTCCAATACTTGTCCAAACTGGCTCTGAACTTCCACTGGGACCTTATATGAGTCGGGTTGCTTGCCCACATCCATACCATCATCTGTTATGAACCAGATGGCTTTTATCCAAATTGTCTCTGCTTGTGGGAAGACATTAAGAGACTTACCGGGAGGATCGTGAACATGTCTGATGCTCTTCTTGAAGAGTTTGTCAACGTCAAACTCCTGGCTTGGAATGGCCTGATTTATTTCTGGGGCCTATCAGGACATAACCCGTAATTAGGGTGAAAGAGGAGTAGATTGAGCGAGCTGGGAGAAAAATAGAATATGACAACACACTTACAGCTTCAGCTTCCAAGCTATAACTATGAATGCTGATAGCATCTGGTAAGAGAGTCACACTGGACTGGTTGTAATGCGGTGGGAGAACCGCTCTTCTGGATGACAAAAAAAAACATATCAGTTTGAAATGCATCCAACTACACATGATATAATATAGTCCAAGTTCGTATAATTATCTAACATCAGCACCAGCAGTGAGTTTACCTGGGCAGGTCTGGGGTTACACGGCCTGACTCGGTGCCTGTTTTGCTGCTAGTGAGGCTGGCGAGTTCTGACAAATCAGTGGAACTCTGCGATGCCTTGAACAGGTCACCAATCCCTTTTCTCTCAAAAGACACTGTTGAAGCAACAGATCCCGAGTACTCACTGGGAGGACCATGAGAGAAAATTCCATCCTCTTTTGGTTCAAAAGATGCTGTTGAAGTAACTGAGTCTGAGTTCTCACTGGAAGGACTACAAGAGAAAAATTGGAATAATGTTTGGCAAACCCAAAAATTGAATATTTTATCATAAAGTACTCAAAAAGTTAGGGATATTAGGGTTTTGGGTGAACTTTCACATTGTTCCGACACATTTAAGATTTTAAAATTCATTATTAATATCATTCTGATACTTTATAAACCATTACGTCCCCCCCAAATTTTATACGTCAGGTTAATGCTCAAATTGGTGAGCAATTATCAGGGGTTAATAACGTGGAGGCATGAATTACCACGCAGCATAATCCATTAATCCCCGATAAATGTACACCTCGGAAGGCATCAATCAACCTGATTGGACCACAGTCTCTTGGCCAATTCATAATTTCAAACTTTGTGCAGTGAGAACAGCCAAATTTTACTAAAACTTTTCCCTTGTAACAACTGATGACTTGACTATGAAGAGTCATCCCAATCTAATAACTAAATGCTATTCAGTAATCCAGAAAAATTTTGCAACACACAGCAAACACCTGTTGTGAGTATGGCCAATCAGATTCTTGGTAGAGGACAGCAACTCCTGAATAACTGGACGTGTTTACTCCCAAAAATTAACATTACTGTAAATTCACCTGCATAGGTTATAGGGCATTTTAAATTGATTCCATTTTCACCCAAAAGGTGAATATCCTAAACTTTCTGTGCATAGTGTATGTGCAGGAAGAAATGGTGTTGTACCGTTTGTCGGTGGCGCTGACTTTGTGCCTGGGGACAGGAACAGGTGGACCTCGGCTCGATTCCGAATTTCTAAGTAGAACATCTCCCATTGTCGCATACTTTTTCACTTTAAAAAATAGACAATCAGTGAATCACACGCCAAGTTATTTCCTCTTTTACTATTTGACTACAACAGTATTCCAGCCACTTTTGCCATGTTGGGCTTGGCGTGCTGTTTACATTCCTAGTCAAACAGTCAGAACCCACTTCCTCTTCCTGTACTCACTCGCGGGCCTCTTTCTGAGGCTGCTTCTCACAAGCTCGTGGCCAGACATGGTGGAGAATCGGTTGACCCTCAGATTGTAGAACCAGTCTCCTGTACTCTTCCTTATGTCACTACAAGACATCATAGTCATACTTTAGCTAATAGATCTCCTGCCAGCTTGTAGTGCTGCTAACTGCTATTTGGCTTCAATACTTTAAATGTACCCCTTTTTAAAGTATTGTAAACAAAGTATGAAAACATTCCCTTACGACTCTTTGACGCACACACTGCACAGCCAGGATCCATCCGGGAGGTTGGCTCTGCATTTACTGCACACGAGGTGATGGCAGCACTGACAGTGGTTGGAACTGAATGCCAGCAAACTCAGAGAGCCATGACATCGGGCGCAACTCCGCTGACTGTATCTTATGCTGCCACGTTTGGCCCCTTTCCTCTTAATTTCTAGCAACTCTGCCTTCAGCTTCCTGCAAAACAATGGGGGAAACAACATGCAATCAACCTGAAAGTATGCCGGAGCAAAAAAACAAAACCCAAAACAAATAATAAAACAGCCCCCCCCGCAATAATTAACAGGAATAGAGTATGTTGAAAAATTGTGACAGGAGAGGGCAGTGCAGCTTATCTGTTTGTGTATACAAGACAGTACTGTATACACAATACTACACACTCCTTGACTCCTAAAAAAACAAAACAAAAAAAATACATTGGCTTTGAAGCTATAGTTATAGCAAATATGGTGCCCATCCCCAACAGGTATCCCCCCCCAAGTACCACGTATGCAGCCTGTGAGTCTGCTCAAAAAAATATTTGAACATTTTTGCACGTTGTTATTTATCTGTTTCGTACCTTATGAAATTATTGCTGATAATTATTGTGACAAATAATATTTGTGTTTTCAACAAAACTGTATAGGCAATAGGGGAATAATCCGTTTTTAAAAAAAATGCTACGTCAGCAGGGCTCAGTCAGGTCGTATCCCTTGTCGGGATTTAACATACGCCATGGTCTCCGCTTTGCTACAGCGGTCCATTTTTTCTCCGCCCTTAATCTCTTCTCAAATAAAATTAGGGCTCTCACTGTTCAATTGGAAATACAGTTGATTCCCTTTCTCCATTGCTCGTGTCTCATTCAGACCTCTGGATTTGATGTGCCATTGTTGTCGTGATTTCCACTGTGCTGATTTCAGTGGAAAACGGACCGCTGTAAGGTGTCAGGCGCAAGACTAGCATTCGACAATGTGGAAAAGGCGCCGAAGCATGAAAACCTAACTCCTTACCGGATGCGCTGCTCCTCGGCTTGCCTGAGTACCTCGTCCCGCCTCAGCACCTCCAGGATCAAATCCCGCTCAGTATCAGAGAGGAAGTCCAGGTCAATATTGTCAATTGGCTGAGGCATGGTTGCTGTTGGTGACTAAGCCAAAGTCAAATGAGTTACATCCAGTTCGCGTGATGCTGGAAAAAACAATTACAGGGAATTATATAAACCAAACTACCGGTACAAATGCATCATTTACTGGGCAGCTGTGGATTTAGTACCGCAAAGAAATTTTTTCATGATTATTTTCGAACCAATAACTGTTAATACGCTGTGGTGTATGGTCAGCTCCAAGAAGACTTTCTCTGGTTCCCTAAACTCCATCATAAGCACCAATTTCCATTACAAGCTAACGTCCATTGTTTGTTCCCTAAAATTTTATTCCCAACAGTTTCTCTTCAGTTCGTGTTCAGTTAGCGTTTCTGTCTGCAGCACTGATTCCAGTACGTGTTTTATATATTTGTCCAAACAGATTCCAGCTACTGCATTGCAACGTCAATCTAATCTACCCAGGGGATTCAGAATCAGGAGTGCCGGTTGATACAACTTTAGCTGCATGTGCAATGGCACTGCATGTTTAACTAATCACATTTCAAATTCGTCCTCACAAGCACAGAGTGCTGGCTTTCAATAACTATCGGATTTTTCTGTTCTTTGGCTGGCCAGCGCAAAACACGGCAGCGGTGCTCCCATTTATATTAGGAACATTGATGCACTTCATATCTTTTCTGTTACAAAATAAACAAAAACAATGTTACTAAAGTAATGTATCGATTTACATTTCTTTTATTGGTTTCATTAATGTTAAGGGAAATATGGAGATGTGTACTTTGAACAATTTATTAGAAAAATGTGTGTCGTCATTGTGTAGCGTTGGGGTGCACAAAATGTTTTTTGTTACAAAGGGGTGGGGCATAAAAGAAAAGAATTGAGAAGCATTAGGCAAAAGACTCTTACGAAGCATTCACCCTTAATTAATTCTGACAATTGAGAGAAACCACACCTCCTCTGACAATAAGAGGCTTCTTCTGAGTGTCATGCGATCAGGATTTAGGATGCACTGGTAACGCATTCTGGCTTAACCAACTTCACTTACAATGACAGATGATGAAAAAGGAAGTTAAGCAGGATGTAATATTTTGAGGCCTCTACCCTGCTGAAAGGTTGTTTGGCATAGAGTAAGCAAAAATAACATCCTTCAGTCTCGGTTCCCACCCTCTAAAGATACGGAGATCAGCAGCCATTTAAAATAAACATGTAGCTTTCAGTGTGAAATGGAATGGTCCATTTTAACTGCCTCAAGGGAAGCTACTTTTAGAAGGTAAGTGTAAAATTGTTTTAAGGCCAAGAGAAAGGCGATGCGAACATCAGGTAGAAAAATACCTGCAAGGCAGCTTATCAACCCAGGAAGGAAGGACGGAAGCAGTGCGTGCAGTTGCCTACTGAACAAACGAGAATTTTCCTTTTATGTCCCCTAAAAGTGGAATGTCTTTGTTTATAAATGCAAGAAACATTTACCACTTAATATATTTCAAAACGAGACAAAGCGCCCGTTTGTCTTGTCTGACGATTAGGTCAAAAGCTTTAGAAGGAAAAGAAAATCGCAACTCGGATACTAACACAGGACTCCAACATGGTGATGTTATTCGAACTGAACCTACATTCAAGTTACTTCTCATCATTTAGTCAGTAAAGTGGAAATTATAGATGAATAAGACGTGTTTGTTCACGGTTGAAAATACCACAGGAGAACTGGTTTCACTCGGCTCATTACATACACCTGTTGCCGAAAAGTCAAGCTTACGTCATCAAAGTTCAAAAGGCAAGTTGTTATTCTCTATAGAAAATCCATTTAAAAAACAACAACTTTACCTTGCAATAGTTTTAAAAGCTCAGCTCCTCCGACTAGTGCAGATCCATAGCCTTCGCTTTCCTTCGCCTCCACTGAGAAGAAACGCAGAGCAAGAGTGCTGTTAGGGAGTGAACAAACAGGAAGATTGGACACGGACACCTCTGTGCGCGTTTCCACTGTAAATTCATCCCACTGGGAACAGGAAGCACTGTTGTGACTTATTAACATATATCAGTAGTTCTCACATTTTCTAGACTGAATTGCCTACCACCGAAACAAACAAAATAAAATGGAATAACATTGAAACAATATTATAGCGTTCACCAACGTTAAAATGCAGTACCATGGGTCAGTGTGCCCAAATTGATCAAAAACAAGGAGGCGTTTATTTAGTAGAATATGATGCAGTTTCAACATGAGGGCTTATGTGTAACAAAATCAAAAACATAACACCTGTACTTGATGAATCAATTAAAATTTAGTCCACATAAATTAAAAGTGTAGCGAAATAAAAGTACTGTATTATTACGTTTTTCAAAATCTAATCAAAAAAGTTAAATACAGGAATGACTCTTTTATTGCGGGGTTATGGTTCAGGCCAGCCTGCAACAGATGAAATCTGCAAGAAGAGGCCGAAGATTTATTTCAAAGCTTCATGCAAATACAGTACTACCATAATACTGTATATAAATGTGAGGTGCAGTGTTGTTTTTTTTTCACTTGGGGGCGCCATCCTCATGTTTTACAGGACTGTAATATCTGTGTCCATCTGTGACTGAATCCAGGCAACTTTAAAAGGCGAAGCCTGGCCTGTTGAGGGGTGTCTTGGTTAGCTGTTAATTGGCTAAACCGTTAGCGGCTAATAGTTTAGCCATTCTGTTGACTGACAGTTGTGGCAAGAGGCGGTTTTACTTAAAAAAAAAAATTTTTACAACCTTTGTTCAATACCTCCTTAATATTTTCTCATGAAAAATCATTGAAAATTGGGTAGTTTAGACGTTTTTTGTGATCATACTCTTTAAAGCCATTTTTAAACAGCAATATTTGAGAAAAAACAAATCACCTGGAGCCTTCAAAATGTTTACACAGTATATCTGTTACTTGTAGCCTCCAGACCTGGAATGTCAGGGGTGTAGCTCAAGTATAAACAATGATAGGTACTTAAACCTTTCCCAAAATTTGGCTTGTCAAAATGAAAGGAAAATTTAAGTTGTTTATCACACATTTTTGCAGAATAAACACGTCTATCACTTTTGCCTCTACATCTGGCAGTAGGTTAAACAATCTCCAACATGCAGTCTCTCTTAGTTGATCAGTTTCACAAATATAAAGGCTCAAAAAAGGAAGTAAATACATATTCACTGCTATGTGTGTGTGTGTGTATACTGTATATATATATATATATATATATATATATATATATATATATAAAAACACACACACACACACACACACACACACACACACATACATACACACCAAAGCTATCTGTTTTTAATAATCAGACAACTCAAGTGAAACTGTTCACTGTTTTATGAATGACATTGAACTTAAGGAGCAGGACTCAGTGTTTTATGTACATACTGCATGTATGATTGTACGTATTGTTATCTCCATTCAGGCTGGTCTGCACTCCAAGTCCAACACAACATGATGCACATGAGGTGCATATGACTTCACATGTTCAATGTGTTGGATGTTCGTTGTCCATGTGGTGGCAGTGAGTTTCTTCAAAAGACATGCAATGCGGTTCGCGGTGGCGTCAGCCCAGGCCTGCCACGCCTCTCTGTCAGCTCTCTTTCCGGATACGCTGTTGTCGGCATCATCCACTGCATGCGAGGCCACGACATTTGCTGATGTAACGTTTTGATGAATGTGTAAAAGACCGCCAGTTGTTTTCTTCAGCAGGCGACAAGCGACAGGCCAGCCGTCCTCGGAGCTCGGAATGAGGCCCAGGTTCACCCGGTCTGCAATGTCACACAGCTGGACCTGAGAAGAAAACAAAAATATCAGTTTTATTTTTATAAAAACATCCATCTATTGTCTATAGCACTTGTCCTCTTTCAGGTATTGGGTGACCTGGAGCCTCTCCCAGCTAACTATGGCAAGAGGATAGCCAGCCAATCACAGCACACATGCAATATTTCATAAAAGTGAGTTCAGCCCTCATATTTTTGTAAATGTTTGATCTTGTCATGGACCAAAGCTAAAGAAATTAACTTTGCTACATTGTAAAATAGTCAGTGTAAAGCTTGTATAACTGTAAATTAACATTCCCTTCAAAATAACTCAACAAGCAGCTATTTTGAGCTTAATTTGGTTGAGACATTAATTCAGATTCAGATTCAGATTCAGAAAACTTTATTTAACCCCATGGGGTAATTTGGACTTAACAGGCACGCTCTGCACAATGGCTGTGTGTTGAGTTAGTTTGAGCACACCTTTTGTGAAATACTGTCAAGACACCCATTCAAACCTTCAATGAAGCTAACATGAGAGGAAGCCAGGGAAGAACTTGTAGAAAACCCATGCAAGCATTGGGAGAACATGCAAACTCCACGCTGCTGAGATTTGAACACTAAAAACAACAACAAAAACTGTATTGTTCTTTGTTTGATTTACTAACTTGCATAATGAATGAAAAGGGGAATTTTCCAATCTAGATAAAAGTGACATGTATGACAATATTATTATGTGTTGTTTGACTTTCAAAAGATGCCTTAAGGATACTAATACATCTCAGTTCTGACACAGTTGGAAAGGCTTTTTATTATTGTGATTGTTTCTGCATAATACTAAGAGCTGTTTCTATCATTCTGTCCCACCTAGGCTAGATAGCGTTACCAAATTATGAGCATCATTGTATGATATTGATATTCGACAACTACTCATCATACTATGATACACTGTTAGTGAACTTAATACTCTGTCATGTTAGTTTACAGGGCCGAATAATTAATCGAAATGTACCGGTAATTGTGATTTAGATTTTTGCTTGTCTGGATCTTTAAATTATTTTAATTTAATTGAAGAAAAAACAACTTATGTGCAGAACGGCTTGGTGCGTTCGCAAGTTCCCGACGTTGCGCAAGTGACCCCAATGCACCGTGTTGTTTGTGTCGTAAGCGTGAAACGAGTCTGAGTCTGCTGTCTTTGAACATGATTTAAACTGTATGATGATCCCCAGTGGGAATTAAACCATCAAAATTATTATATTCCTTTAAACAACAAATATTCACAAACAAATGTTGGAGTAAAACATACACACGGGTAACCTAACAATATTCTTAAGGCACAAATTCTTCCCATTATGTGAAAAACAAGTCATATTAATAGAGTTCAATCGCAACTTTTTTTTTTAAATCTCGTGTATATCGCATGTATGCACAGCACCACCCTGAAGATGCCAACACACACACAGATGGAAAGGCCGAATTTGTTTCAATTTTTTTTTAATCGCTCTTATTTTAGCAGATTCTTATTTTAGCAGATTCTTATTTTACTTTGTTACTAATTGATTTTCCCATATTCGTTTCAAGTTATAATTAAAGCTCAGTGATCAAGGATTCAAGGAATTTTACTTTTCTCAAAGTTCAAGGATACAAAGATCAAAGGATTTTTTTTTTGTATTTCCAACGCACATTTCCACATAATATGGCCCAAAATGATACCCAAGGTCCCAGTTCAGCCTATTAAGTCCCAAGACTTGTGAAAATAAAACTAGAACAGCAATAATAAAAATACAATAAAGAGATGAGGGAAATGCTTATTGAGAGTTTGAATGTGTGCAAAGATGCAGTGCAGCAAAGATGTGGCTGCAGTTGATTGAAAATGCAAGAGGTTCACTTTCACACAATATTTGCAAGGTCATTTTGTACTTGACAAAAAGACTAAGAGTTCAAGATTCGAGGGTTCAACAAACAGGGACGAATAGGTATGAGGCTATGATGATAGTTTTGACTAGTTGAGTTTTGATCGTTAAATAAAGACTCCTTTTCTAAGTCATTGAATCATTGTTTCAATAATCATGATTTCATTCTCAATCAAAATGATCGTGATAACGCTTACTGCCCGAAGTCAGCTGGGATGGGCTCCAGCACGCCCGTGACCCTTGTGATGATTAGCAGTTTCAGATAATGGATGGATATTATTTTTACCATTATCATCCAGCCCAATTGTACAGTCCATTGGGGCTGTACACATACAAGATACAGTACATTACTTGTCGATTGTCCCCTTGGTGAACTGTACAGCGGTCATGTACTCGGTTGGTCACAACGTTTTTACGCAGTGCCTCAACAGCATGTGGGTTCCACTCGCAGGCATGGACATGTGCAGCACCCGTGTGGACCAGATATGGAAGTGTGAAGTATCCTATACCTAATAACACAAACAAAGTAGCAATTTAAATGATGCGCTGTTGTTTTCTTGCCATCCAACTGCGCAAGGCTGCAGACAACAAAAACAATGCTGAACAAAGCTCAAAAAGTCAGTCAAGATATTGATAGTGACTTGGTGCTTTATGGAAAACTAACTACATTTTCCTTACCTGCATATAAATCAAACACAGTCTCACCCCTGCAGTCGAACCCAGCAACCCGTAGCTTCTCTGTTATATTTCCGGCAGAGAACATGCATTTGCTGACATCAAATTCATACCTGCAATTAGACAGACAGACATCAGAGTCATAATCTGACAGGTGACGAAGTCAGAGAAGACTCAAAGCCTGGTGAAGGTGAAACATCTGTTTGCATGACAGCCCGGCTACGGTGTGGATATACACTACCCAACTGCCTAGCCTTGCAGCGATGGCCGAATATCAAAAGATCATATCATATTGAAGTGGAAGTCAAGTCAAAACTTTTCTTGACAATAATTTAATTCAATTTAAGAGCATGGGTGTTTGAAGGTTTACAATTACCGGTACTGTAATATCTGTGCTAATTTTTAGCCGATCCTGAGTGTGTTGACATAAGCTACTTGACTTTTGTTGTTTAATTCTCTTTGTTTTATGTGACAAAAATTACATTTTGAACAACATTTTATTCAAGTGGAATTTAAAATAATTTCCCACATTGGGCACACAAAGGTCAATATGCTTTGCAAGACTTTAGGGATACTGTATGGTGGCTTGTATTGAATGCCATTACATCGTGAGGGTGGGCCTAATATTCTTGGTGCTGAGCATACATACACCCCACAAGTAAACAACAGTCGTAAATAAGTTGATTCTCACAGTGTGGGGAGGACACTCACGTAATGCCATTGTCTACATGTTTGACCCAGTTGTGCTCTCCCAGGAGCACAGTCACTTGAGGAGATCGAAAGCCGTCGCTGGATATTCGGCTCATCCTCGCCAGTCGTTTGGCTCCTAAGCCTTTGGCTACTGCGGGCCATAGCTGTTGATCTAAAATAAACAGAAGAAAAAACGATTGTAATCCAACTGGTGCTCACTGAAATACATAAGAACACTGGAATCTGGCAATATTACCCATTTTCTTCCATAAAGGTAGGGAGAAACAGTTTTGCCCCAGCAGGACTAAATCTCCATGTCGCTGGAAGCTCCGAGGGAGATCATCCTTCACCTCCTTCGTCCAACTTTCTCCATGAGATTCCAACAACTCCTGCAGAACATCTTCAAGCTTGTCACCCCTCCTCCTGTCTCGTCCCTTCTTGGAGAGCATAGAAGGCTGTGGACGAGAAAGGCCAAGTTAGAACTGTATTTTAATTGTATTGCGTTAATAAAATGAGTGTTTATTACCTTGCACCAAACAACTGTCACATCTTTGAGAAAGGCAAGCTCATTTTGCAGTAAACATGAATGTAAAATTGGCACAAGGACGGTCCCAGTCGGCTCTTTTACGATACATAAACTTCGGTCCAGGAAATCTTGGGACTGGAGGTTTTCCCTGTGTATAATACACATACATAATTTTACCATTATGAGACGCCAAATAGTTAAACAAAAAAGACAACAACGATTACCTCAGTCCTAAACGCAAACCGATCGCTCATGTGGTCATTAATAGTCATGCTAACTGTTAACAACGTCAAGCCATTCTTTTACTGTAGTTTACCTTAATTTCTGTGCACGGCATTGAGACACACGGAGGCAAGGCACCTCTTCTATTTCCAAATACATTTACCTTTACAACATTAAAAAAATGACACATACAAAAATCGTAAACACGCTTAGAGCAGAAAATATGGACACACCAGTGTTTGTTTCCAGGCGGATGGTTGAAAACGACGGACTAGTCAGAACTGTACAGCAACAACAGTAATATGTTTGTTAATTTTACGGCTAATGCTACACGAGAATAACTTATGTATGATCTTTGTTAATTCAGTATGAATCAACCGAAAAATGTATATGCAAAAAATTGAACGAGTTGCGCATACTTTGCCGATAGAGGTCGCAAATCGGCTTACCTCTGGGGAGGTCAGTGACACTGAGCAACTTCACAAATATAACATACTTTCCTCTGACATAAATGCGCATTATATATTGCTTTAAAAAGAAGTGTATTGATATGCATACATTTATGACATCACACATTCCCATTTCTCATGATATTGACTTACATTAAATATTAACTTCATTTTTACAATAACTACCGGTAATTATTAACTTCCTTTTTAATTACTTTTATCCCCATTGGTATGGTTTCAACATTTTTAGAATTATGCTACTTGCTGCTGTTTATTTGCATATTATCTAGGTATGGGCAATAATGCAATGTCAGTATATATCGCAACAGACGTTCAATCAGTCTCAATACAAATTGCACTCAATATAATATTGAAAAAAAATCAGGAATTAAACCCCGACCCCATCATTTTGCGTGCTTTAGGCAGCGGCTACAGTATGATGTTAGATTTGTGCACAATTTCAAGCACTGAGGAGGACAGTGGAGCACTAAAGTGTGTATTAATAGCATTTTGAATTGCATTTTTCCTCGTTAGTTGTGTTTGATTACATTTTTATCTTCAAACATCCATCCATCCATTATCCGAACTGCTTGATCCTCACTAGGGTCGCGGTGGGTGCTGGAGCCTATCCCAGCTGTCTCCGGGCAGTAGGCGGGGGACACCCTGAATCGGTTGCCAGCCAATCGCAGGGCACACAGAGACGAACAACCATCCACGCCCACACTCATACCTAGGGACAATTTAGAGTGCTCAATCAGCCTGCCATGTATGTCTTTGGAATGTGGGAGGAAACCGGAGCACCCGGAGAAAACCCACGCAAGCCCGGGGAGAACATGCAAACTCCACACAGGGCAGCCGGAGCTGGAATCGAACCCCGTACCTCTGCACTGTGAAGTCGACGTGCTAACCACTGGACTACCGGGCCGCCCTATCTTCAAACAATTAAATATATTTTTTCTCATTTTAAATATTTTTTAAAATGCCTGCCCGCGTGAGTTTTCTCCGGGTACTCCGGTTTCCACCCACATTCCAAAAACATGCATGGCAGGCTGATTGAACACAAAATTTTTCCCTTGGTGTGAGTGTGAATGGTTGTTTGTCTCTGTGTGCCCTCCGATTGGCTGACAACCGGTTCAGGGTGTCCCCCACTTACTGCCCGAAGACAGCTGGGATAGGCTCCAGCACCCCCCGCCAACCTAGTGAGCATAAAGCGGTTTGGAAAAATTAATGGATGGATAGATATATATATATTCATTCATTCATTCGTTCGTTCGTTCGTTCGTTCGTTCGTTCGTTCGTTCGTTCGTTCGTTCGTTCGTTCGTTCGTTCGTTCGTTCATTCATTCATTCATTCATTCATTCATTCATTCATTCATTCATTCATTCATTCATTCATTCGTTCATTCATTCATTCATTCATTCATTCATTCATCTTCCGAACCGCTTGATCCTCACTAGGGTCGCGGGGGGTGCTGGAGCCTATCCCAGCTGTCTCCGGGCAGTAGGCGGGGGACACCCTGAATCGGATGCCAGCCAATCGCAGGGCACACAGAGACGAACAAACATCCACGCTCACACTCACACCTAGGGACAATTTAGAGTGATCAATCAGTCTGCCATGCATGTCTTTGGAATGTGGGAGGAAACCGGAGCACCCGGAGAAAACCCACGCAAGCCCGGGGAGAACATGCAAGAGAGAGAGAGAGAGAGAGAGAGAGAGAGAGAGAGAGAGAGAGAGAGAATGAAATAACACTTCCGCATCGTTTTTGATCTTGGGCCGACGCTGTTGTTGTATTTTAATGTTGGTGATAATGGTTATCCTTGGAGCGTTTATTATTTTTTGAGGTGTAAAAGGTTTGCGGACGTTGGCCAAAAAGGTTTTCAGTAATATGGTTGCCATGTTGAGAGACAACTTCTGAGCAAAATAACAACAATTTAAAAATTGTCTGGACTGTGATACAACAAAAATAAGGAAAACAAATCAGCAAAATCACACCCCCAACCAAAAAGCTAATTTAAAATATAAACATTATATTTTATATTTAAGTTGCTCTTCTCATGGGCTCACCACCCATGGGAGGGGCCAAAGGGGTCGGGTGCAATGTGAGCTGGGCAGCAGCCAAAGGCGGGGACCCTGGCGGTCTGATCCTCGGCTGCAGAAGCTAGCTCTAGGGACGTGGAATGTCACCTCTCTTGCAGGGAAGGAACCCGAGCTGGTGTGCGAGGTAGAGAAGTTCCGACTGGATATAGTCGGACTTGCCTCGACACACAGCCTGGGTTCTGGTACCAGTTCTCTCGAGAGGGGTTGGACTCTCTTCAACTCTGGAGTTGCTCATGGTGAGAGGCGCAGAGCAGGTGTGGGCATACTCATTGCCCCCCGGCTCAGTGCCTGTACATTGGGGTTCTCACCGGTAGACGAGAGGGTTGCTTCTCTCCGCCTTCGGGTGGGGGGACGGGTCCTGACCGTTGTTTGTGCATATGCACCAAACAGCAGCTCAGCATACCCACCCTTTTTGGAGTCCTTGGAGGGTGTGCTGGAGAGTATTCCGGCCGGGGACTCCCTTGTTCTGCTGGGGGACTTCAATGCTCACGTGGGCAATGACAGTGAGACCTGTAAGGGCGTGATTGGGAGGAACGGCCCCCCCGATCAGAACTCGAGTGGTGTTTTGTTATTGGACTTCTGTGCTCGTCACGGATTGTCCATAACGAACACCTTGTTCAAACATAAGGGTGTCCATATGTGCACTTGGCACCAGGACACCTAGGCGCAGTTCGATGATTGACTTTGTGGTTGTATCATCGGATTTGCGGCCACATGTTTTGGACACTCGGGTGAAGAGAGGGGCGGAGCTGTCAACTGATCACCACCTGGTGGTGAGTAGGCTCGATGGTGGGGAAGACGCCGGTCCGTCCTGGCAGACCCAAACGTATTGTGAGGGTTTGCTGGGAGCGTCTGGCGGAATCCCCTGTCAGAAAGAGTTTCAACTCCCACCTCCGGCAGAGCTTTTCCCATGTCCCGGGGGATGCGGGGGACATTGAGTCCGAATGGACCATGTTCCGCGCCTCTATTGTTGAGGCGGCCGATCTGAGTTGTGGCCGTAAGGTGGTTGGTGCCTGTCGTGGCGGCAACCCCGTACCGTTGGTGGACACCAGCGGTAAGGGATGCCGTCAAGCTGAAGAAGGAGTCCTATCGGGCCTTTATGGCCTGTGGGTCCCCAGAGGCAGCTGACGGGTATCGACTGGCTAAGCGGAACGCAGCTTCAGTGGTCGCTGAGGCAAAAACCCGGGCGTGGGAAGAGTTCGGTGAGGCCATGGAAGCCGACTTCCGGACGGCTTCGAGGAAATTCTGGTCCACCATTCGACGTCTCAGGAGGGGGAAGCAGTGCACCACTAACACTGTGTACAGTGGGGATGGGGCGCTGCTGACTTCGACTCGAGACGTTGTGAACCGGTGGGCAGAGTACTTCGAAGACCTCCTCAACTCCACCAGCACGCCTTCCTTGGAGGAAGCAGAGTCTGGGGACTCTGAGGTGGGCTCTCCTATCTCTGTGGTTGAAGTCACCGATGTGGTTAAAAAGCTCCTCGGTGGCAAGGCCCCAGGGGTGGATGAGATCCACCCGGAGTTCCTCAAGGCTCTGGATGTTGTGGGGCTGTCCTGGTTGACACGCCTCTGCAGCATCGCGTGGTCATCGGGGAGAGTGCCTCTGGATTGGCAGACTGGGGTGGTGGTCCCTCTTTTTAAAAAGGGGGACCGGAGGGTGTGTTCCAACTACAGAGGAATCACACTCCTCAGCCTCCCTGGTAAGGTCTATTCAGGGGTGCTCGAGAGGAGGGTCCGTCGGGAAGTCGAGCCTCAGATTGAGGAGGAGCAGTGTGGTTTTCGTCCCGGCCGTGGAACATTGGACCAGCTCTACACCCTTAGCAGGGTCCTCGAGGGTACGTGGGAATTCACCCAACCAGTCTACATGTGTTTTGTGGACTTGGAGAAGGCGTTTGACCGTGTCCCTCGGGGAGTTCTGTGGGGGGTGCTTCGGGAGTATGGGGTACTGAGCCCCCTGATACGGGCTGTCCGGTCCCTATACTGCCGATGTCAGAGTTTGGTTCGCATTGCCGGCAATAAGTCGGAATCGTTTCCAGTGAGGGTTGGACTCCGCCAAGGCTGCCCTTTGTCGCCGATTCTGTTCATCACCTTTATGGACAGAATTTCTAGGCGCAGCCGAAGCGTTGAGGGGGTCCGTTTTGGTGGCCTCAGTATTGCATCTCTGCTTTTTGCAGATGATGTAGTACTGTTGGCTCCTTCAAGCAGGGCTCTCCAACTCTCACTGGAGCGTTTCGCAGCCGAGTGTGAAGCGGTTGGGATGGGGATCAGCACCTCCAAATCTGAAACCATGGTCCTCAGTCGGAAAAGGGTGGAGTGCCCTCTCCGGGTCGGGAGGAGATCTTGCCCCAAGTGGAGGAGTTTAAGTATCTTGGGGTCTTGTTCACGAGTGAGGGCAGAAGGGAGCGAGAGATCGACAGGCGGATCGGTGCAGCGTCTGCTGTGATGCGGACGCTGTATCGGTCTGTCGTGGTAAAGAAGGAGCTGAGCCAAAGGGCGAAGCTCTCATTTTACCGGTCGATCTACGTCCCGACCCTCATCTATGGTCACGAGCTATGGGTCGTGACCGAAAGAACGAGATCCCGGATACAAGCGGCCGAAATGAGTTTTCTCCGCAGGGTGTCCGGGCTCTCCCTTAGAGATAAGGTGAGAAGCTCGGTCATCCGGGAGGGGCTCAGAGTAGAGCCGCTTCTCCTCCACATCGAGAGGAGCCAGATGAGGTGGCTCGGGCATCTAATTAGGATGCCTCCTGGACGCCTCCCTGGTGAGGTGTACCGGGCATGTCCCACTGGCAGGAGACCCCGGGGACGACCCAGGACACGCTGGAGAGACTATGTTACCCAGCTGGCCTGGGAACGCCTTGGGATCCGCCAGGAAGAGCTCGAAGAAGTGGCTGGGGAGAGGGAAGTCTGGGCTTCCCTCCTAAAGCTGCTGCCCCCGCGACCCGACCCCGGATAAGCGGCGGAAAATGGATGGATGGATGGATTTAAGTTGCTCATCAAGAGAGAGGAACAAGAGAATAAAAGGCACCAAGTAATATTTGGAATTACTTGCTGCAGTTAAATCTCGTCTCAGAAGAACAATAATTTTGACAATTGCATCTTTCTGCATTTTCTGTGTAGATTATTTTAAATTTTATGGTGGGGCCAGAAAAATTTCCTGCAATTCTGCAATTACGCATATAGCTACGTCACAAGTCCCCCCCCCCCCACTTAAAATATGTGCCTTGGTTCAATTAAGATGATCACGTTAGAGTAATTGATGCAGGTGTACCTACTACAGTGGTGCATCTTATACAGCATATCTATCATGCTGGCCCTTTAAGGGGAGACACTTGAATCTAGGCGTGTTTCCTGCTGCCATTGACTCAAACGGTGAATCTTGCGGGTGGAGAAGCGCACACTAAAGCAGCTATTTTCGGTTTCCTTATGGGTACATTTGAAGTATTTCATCTCATATGTTGATGAGAAGATAGTGATCGTTTATTGGCGATTGAGGCTCTTTTTACATTTTATTTTATCGATGTGAAGTCGCTTGCCTGGTCAAGCGTTGACAACTGAGCTGGGTCAAGGTTCGCTCCTCCACGGGGTGGATTTATTATTTGTGGAGAGGCGGGTGAAACATCTGCAGCGAGCGCCCGTGGATGAATGTGTAATTTCTTCCAGCAAGGGCGTGAAGGAGCCGAGGTTGTTCTTCGCGTCGTCGTGGGAATGAGTTGCCGCAGAAGAGGAGCGCAAAGAGAAAATCAAGACTGCTGATGACAATGTGACTGCAACGCTTCTCTCTCGCTCTTTTTTTTTTTTTTTACTCGAGAACATGCAGAGATGTGTCACGTTGCTCAGTGAATAACATCTGCATTTTAAAAATATATAGTTGAAGTGTGATCGTCATGTCGGCGGTGATGATAAGTAGGAAGGTGCGGAAATGGGAGAAGCTGCCGGGCAAGAACACTTTCTGCTGCGATGGGCGAGTGATGATGGCCCGGCAGAAGGGAGTCTTTTACCTGACCCTCTTCCTCATCATTGGGACGTGCGCCCTCTTCTTCGGCTTCGAGTAAGTCCGATGTCATTTTAATAACCACCCTACACTTACTTTATTGGCTGTAGAATTCTCCCAAACATCCACAATGTTCCAGTCAATGGGGAATTGAAAGGAATCCAAAGTTTAATGTTCTGAGAAACACATTTTACTTCCCCTGCCAACCCACAAATTCAATCCAGAAATTCCAGACAGAAGACAAGTAAGTGGTTAATTAGGTTACTTCTGTCTCAATTTCTCTGACAAATCTCTACAACACCAAAGTTATTCAATTTGGCCTCCTACACAAACAAGCAATTATAGGCTTCACTTAGATCAACAAATGTTTGCCATTTTTACACCAAAGTAGACCATAATTTTTTCATGTTTGTCTGACCCGAGAACACTCCGAAAGCAGGGTACACACACACTGACAGTTGGGCCTAATTTTAGCATTTTAGCCAAGGATGCATGTCCTTTGGAAGGTTTTCTTGTATAGTGTGTGCTGACAATGAATTTTTCCCCTACGTCATCTGCTTGGAAAACGGTCTGGGCCGATAATCGTATTTGTTAAATCTTATCAAAATTGTTTGAAGATGTCTCTGATAGATTATCCTGCAGGGTGGGGCGTGTTAACCACATTTTTTCCTCCCTGAAATGCTTTGTCCACTAGATCTTACAATGTTTCTCTTAATTTACAGTCATTCTTGGGTTCTTCATTTTTATCAACAAAATTGATGAGCTAGCAGTAGATTTGTTGTGCATGTCCAACATATTCAGTCTCTCTGAAGGTTCATGCCTGACCACTCTCATTGAGGTCTTAAATATTTAATCGCTTTCCTGTGAGACAGAAAGTCTGGCCTTTATTTGAATGTTTTCTCTTCCTTCCAAGATGGTGGAATCATCTATTCTTCAAACATAGTCGAATGAAAACTGTCATGTTGCTTTTAAAAAGATCAGTGGTGTATCAGTTGGATTCACATTGAAAAAAGAATGAGACAAAATATGTAAACTCGATGTCCAAGTTGTTTTTTTTAGCAGAAAGACTAATTCGATCTTTTGATTTTTAGATGAAACTGACAAAAGTGTAAACCACAGGGCTGTCAAATTGTTTTTGAAAACGAGACCAGTAGCCCAACTGGATTTTTATACTGCATTCTGCAAACAAATATTAACCCTGCCAGGAGGTTTTTGAAAAGAAGAGCAGTGTCTCAGACTCTACAAATAGGATTGTTGTATTTCACAAATATGGCTGATTGTTTTAAACACAGTACAAAAAAGCCTAACAGCGCAGCATTGATTCCGAAAAGGAGGCAATTCTTGCTTGAATCCAGATATTCAACAAAATTGGACAATGAGGTGTCTTCCGCTTGTAAACTTGAGCCCCCTCAGGTATTTTTTTCATTTTAATTTTTTTTAATAGAAGAGCAATGTCACAGTTGGACTCTTCTATACCACACAAATGGGCAATTGGGTCTTTGAGTGAATGTTTGTTTGCGCGTTTGGGACCTGCCCATCCCTTTCTTCTTTTCTCTTGAGTGGCCCCTTGCCTTTTTTATTTTTTATTTTTTTGCGTGTTGGCATAAGGATCTGTTTCGTGCAAAGAAACGAGATGATGAGGATGATGGTGCCCACTCAGACTGGGCAAGGCTCTGCCCTGACTAATGACTGGAGGGTTGTTAGTGTGCCACGTTCATATTACAGCCCAGCTTAATTATCTCTGATGGAGGGATACATATTAAGGCCTGGGTGTAATTACTAAAGTCATCAGTAGACCACATGCAAATATATTTGCACGAAAATACCCCGAGGCTTAACGTGTCAGCAAAAGAGCTTACAGTGGTGCCTCAAGATATGAGATTCGTTAGTTCCACTCACTCGAACCTCAAATCGTCTTTCCCCTTCGAAATGCGTGAAAATGCCATGAATCCATTCCAGCCTTCCGAAAAAACAACACAAGCTTTTGTAATGTGTCATTTTAATGAAAATAAATAGCTCTATGTAATGTTGGGCTTTGTTGGGCTTAACAAACAGTAATGTCACAATTAAATAAGAAGGTTTTTGTCACTTGGCGATTGTGCTTTTGCCTGCCTTGGCGCCATTCTTGCTGTATAAGTTAGACAGATGGATATACTGTACTTTGTAAATGGATTTCTGGACAGTATAGACGCCTCATCTCCTTTCAACTCCTTGCAGAGGATAAAGAATATTTGGCCTTGAGTGCTTTTACAGTAAAGTGAAATTTTAAATGTGTTGCGCCACTGTTTGTGTTCAAATATCAGTTGCTTTAAAGGGTTATTTATGCATTTACCATCATGTGTTTGCATTAGCATTAAGATAGTGGGCTAAAGGCAGTATCTTATAAGTCAACTAAAAAAAATGTCAGCCGAATCATGGGTCGTATCTCAAAAATAACTCGTAAGTTGGGTCACTAGTATCTTAAGGCACCGCCGTATTTATATTGAATAGTATGTGAGCATTCAATTTTTTTTCTATTCTTTTTTCATGTCTTAGAGTTCACCAAATCACCATATTATGTGCAAAATTGAGCCCAGAGCCCCACGGGGCCATGGACAGAAGAACAGAGCAGACAGTGTCCTCCTGACTGGCTTTGATCCAACTTCAGGCGAGCCGACATCTCTCTTTTGTTTGCAGCTTTAGGGCACTGTTTTTTTTTTAGGGAACCTTCCTTTATCCTTCCTTAGTTAGTGTTAAATTGTGGAAACAGAAGACTGTGGGTACACAAGATGAATCGAGCTATTTGCAGCAGATAGCCAAAATGAGAATGTGTGTCCAGGTTGTTTGTTTGCTTTCTGGGATGAATTGATTTCTTTGCAGCTCTTGTGGGCTTAAACTGTTAGTTTTATACCCTCTGGCATTATGTCGATCCTTCTCTTTGGAAGGTTACTGATGCTGTGTTCCAAGAAACTGTGATCGTCTCAAATTGACGTAAATAAAATGCAGTTCGTACTTGCAAAATTCATCAACCTCTATTTTGCCATTTAAATGACACCATTGTACTGTGCTGAAAACATCTACTTTTGTTTACACTTTGCCAACCTCAGAATGAACATTATTTAACAATTTTTGTTTCAACTTTAAACATGGTAGTCTTGCGTGTACATAACCAAAACAACAATGGCCAGCTGAATGAACCATTACGCCTTCAGTAACCTCCATTGAACCCCACATTACTTCTCAAAATACCGTATATTGTATTGTGTCCAAGAAACACATACACCAATGAAAGGTATGGAAAATAGTTTTGGAAAAGCCCTGCGAAGACAAATAGTTGTTACGTCTGTTTGTAGTGTTTTGTTGTATAGTGACATCACCAGTCACAGGCTTGGTATACATTTTTTAGGTGGTCCTTAGTTTTGGAACACAAACGGTGCAGTAAAAATCTAGACAGACAATCTAACAATACACACAATCTTATCTTCTTTCAGAAACTATTGCTATCACGTCAGCTTACTGAGTCACTTAGTTGTCAAACTCTTCTGCATTATAGCGCCTTGCTGGTTGCCTAGGCATTCATACCAGATGGAGCACAATGTGTGGCTGCAACAGATGAATGGCATTTCCATTCATGTCAATGGAGAAAGGGAAGACACGAATTTCTAGCACAGTCATGAAATGAGTGAAACACTTTGTCAAGGAACCAGTGTATGTGTAAGGCATAAGTCACGAATCAAACACTTTCAAGCCTGTCTCAAACTACTATGGCAAAAATGAGGTGAATATGGCAAAATTTAATGGGGACTCAACTTGAATTGAGTCCCCATTAAATTTCAATCAATTTGAGTCAAGTAATTACTCGTGTTGAGCAAGTCATAAATCACGTCATAAAATCTTGCTCAGTATTCGCAGATGAAGCACTGCACATTTGTGTCTGTGCTTGCATTATTTAGCTGTTGCGGGAAAATTCTTCCAAAAATCAAACATACTACTGTTCATTCCTAGTTATCAGCCTTATTATTATGATTGTTATTTCTTTTTATGCCAAGTGAATCCTCACTTGATCTGCTTGGACATTTGTGCGTGCGCACACGTGTGTGTGTGTGTGTGTGTGTGTGTGTGTGTGTGTGTGTGTGTGTGTGTGTGTGTGTGTGTGTGTGTGTGTGTGTGCGCGCGTGTGTGTGTGTGTTCGTGTGCGTGTAAAGCATGTTGACCACATACAGCTCTTGGCAGAAGGATCAAGCAATGGTAGCATGAGGACAGTGTCATATGTCTGTCCGCCCCAGGATGTCAGAGCTTTTGTGAGGACATTCATTCTTTTTCTGTGGTCACTTGCATGTGTGCATGTCACCGGGCGGAACCTCTCGTTGTGTCCGGCTGTCTACTCAGGGTGTGTTGCTTGAGGAGGAAGAAGAAGAAGAAGAAGAGGAGGAAGAGGATGAGGAGGCGGCATTTAGAGCTGAGCCTGCAGAGAGGCTGCGGATCTTGTAACAGACACCGGAGCTTCCCTCAGCATCCAGCCGCACCCTGTCTCACTGCCGGCCAATAGGAAAGTGGTGGCTGGGTTTAGCTAATTTAGCAAGAACTTGATTAATGACCCCTTCGGAGTCCATGCTCCATTTATCTGACACACATTTGCAGGCTTTGTCACTGGTTTCCTTTCAAGGTTTCATTTGTATTTTTTTTTCACTACATTTGTATGGATTTTTTTTCTCTTAAAGGGATGCCAGATAAATTGAGCAGCTTTCTGCACCGAAAAGAACACATACTGTTTTTATTTCAATGTGGGTCATATTAACTGATCATTATTCTTTTGATGCAACCACTCTAATCCTATCTTTAATCCTAGAAAAATACCAGTGACCCTACCTCGCATGTATTTTTGCTCTCATATGGTATTTAAACGTTGCATAACCAGCAGGACGGATTTAAACGGGAGAACAGATTGTATCCTCTATAGTTTAAGACTACCCACTTTCACATCCTCTGGATTAGTTTTTCAAAGAGTTATGAAGGGCGCCTTCAAACCAAGATATTTGCGAGATGGATGAACTGCCAGTTTGACATTCACATCATTGGTTTGTTCCGCATTGCTTGTGCGACTTTTACACCTGAGCTCACAAAAAGCCTGGTGACAACTCTGATAAAAACAGTATTATCATTTCATAAGCCTAACCGCTGTTATGCAGGTATTTGCACAGTCTTTGAATAGTTCCAAAGAGCAATGAACATAGCCACTTTATTCTGCCCGTATCTTTTGCAATCAAATACAACAGCTGCATGCTGTATTTTCCCCACAGATAATGCTGGGCTTTGAGGCGCTGCAGTTCTACACAAGGGACTCGTATAGTCATCGATTCTGATTATTTTTGGGGAAATGGAGGCTGGAATTAAGTCTGGAAGCATTTGAGGTCAATTGGAGTGCAATAACCTTAACCCTGGAGAACCCACGGGGTCTAATTTGGCCCCTATAAATTCTGCTACTCAAATGCTACCCTTAAATCCTAAAGGGTCAAATTTGGCCCAAATCCTAAATTAGGATTAAAGCATTAAATATTTGACAAAACATATATTTTGGTGTTCAGTGAACATATAGAAGTCATTTAATGTATAATTCATCAAAGAAGAAAATGGTTCTTGGGTTTTCCGGGGTTAAAGGACCCAACCAACCAACGATCCGAGGGCCACTTGGTACAAGGCTGCACAGATTAAAAATAAAAAAAATACCTAAAATCATTATTGGAGAGGAACACGTTTTGTGACCGGGAGTGTCCATCAGTACCCCACCAGACGAGGGTTTGTCAATCTAATGGTTTTAGAAGAGCATATACAGTACAGAACATTCTGTCACAAAATGTTTGCTATCACCTGGGCGAGAATGTTCATCTGCCCTTACGGCTGTGTGGTGGTCTGCGCACAAAACATCGGGCGGACCATGAACAGGTCCACGGCATGGGAACATTTCTTTGAGACAGCTGGCCAATAGAACAACTATGACATCAGCTATGACAAGTCCAGCTTCAATACATAAATCAGTCAATAAATAAACCAACAAACAGTGAAATAATTATCAATCAAGTTAATTTAATGTCTATTCTTATTCTAT
Organism: Hippocampus mohnikei; assembly: GCA_026261675.1. Lineage (NCBI taxonomy): Eukaryota > Metazoa > Chordata > Actinopteri > Syngnathiformes > Syngnathidae > Hippocampus > Hippocampus mohnikei. The sequence continues at coordinate 20,660,487 of JAKGUB010000557.1, read as the reverse complement.
ACTTTTATACATTATACATATACACTGTATTTGCAATTGCTTTTCTGTGGAACCTCTCCTTAACTGTTTACTGCAAACTCCTCTAAGATGCCGCCAAAGCCCTGAGAAATAGGGAAGTAGTAATTGCTGTTAAGGAAATATGTTAAGTCAAGTCAAGTCAAGTCAACTGTATTTATAGAGCACTTTCAAACAGCCATCGCCGCATACAAAGTGCTGTACATGGAGCAATTTAACATATACAATAAATAGTAAAACAAATCGGTAATAAAGACAGTAGAAAGCACCAAAGAGTAAAACCAAGAACAAATTTAAGTCATGCTGAGTCGAAAGCCAGAGAATACAAGTGAGTTTTGAGGAGGGTTTTGAAGATGGGCAGTGAGGAAGCTTGACGAATGTTCGGTGGGAGGTCATTCCAGAGAGAGGGACCAGCAACAGAAAAGGCTCGATCCCCTCTCAGCCTCAGTTTAGTTCTTGGTACTTCTAATAATGTCTGGTCCGCAGACCTGAGGCGCCGGGCAGGTGCGTAGGGGCGGATGAGCTCAGAGAGGTAAGGTGGCGTGAGATTATTTAGAGATTTGAAAACAAATAAGAGGATCTTGAAAATAACTCTAAAATGTATGGGGAGCCAGTGAAGGGATGCCAGAGTAGGAGTTATGTGCTCCCTCTTACGAGTACCAGTCAAGAGTCGAGCAGCGGCATTCTGGACCAGCTGAAGCCGCTTAATGGAGGACTGGCTGACTCCAAAGTAAAGGGCATTGCAGTAATCGAGCCGGGATGTGACAAAGGCGTGAATTACTGTCTCAAAGTGTTCATGAGAGAGGAGAGGTTTTATTTTGGCCAGCTGTCTAAGGTGAAAGAAGCTGGATTTAACAACGGCACCAATTTGCCGATCAAATTTGAAATCACTGTCCAGTTTAAGGCCCAAGTTTGAGACTGTTGACTTAAGATAAGGAGACAGGGGCCCAAGTCTACAGGATGGGATGTACAAGGGCCACTGGGACCAAATAGTATCACCTCTGTCTTCTTTTCATTGAATTTCAAGAAATTTTGTGCCATCCAGGTTTTTATTTCTTCCAGGCAGGACAGGAGTGGCTTTAATGAGAAGGCGTCTTTTTGCTCAGTGGGACATAGATCTGGCAGTCATCTGCATAGCAGTGGAAGGGAATGCCATGTTTCCTTAAGATGGAACCCAATGGGAGCAGATACAGCGAGAACAGCAGAGGCCCCAGAATTGAGCCCTGTGGAACACCACATGACAGGGGAGCAGTGCGTGACTCAGAGCAGCCAAGGCTGACACAAAAGGTTCTGTCAGCTAAATAGGACCTAAACCACTCAAAAGCACTACCGCCAATGCCCACCAAGTGCTGCAAACGAGTCAACAGAATACTGTGGTCCACTGTATCAAATGCTGCAGTTAAGTCCAATAAAACTAGACACACGTGGTCTCCATTGTCATTTGCCAGGAGGATGTCATTAGAAACACGTAACAGGGCTGACTCCGTGCTATGCATCGTCTTGAAACCTGACTGGAAGACCTCCAAGATGTTATGTTCATCCAAGAAAAGTTTCAACTGCATGTGCACCACTTTTTAATGTTAAAGTGACATTCATGTATTTTGACTGTTCCAATATTTTTGTCTTTCGCGTCGGAGCGAAGTTTAATTCGGCTTGTTATATGGAGTTATGCAGAGTCTTTGCTGCATGTTTTTGTTCAACAGAGTGACTATTTAAGGGATGTTCAAGCTAACAAACGGCGGATATTCATTAGTGCTTCACAAGAGCTATTTGTAGTTTTGAAGGGGACGTTCAAATGAACTAACAAAGGTTGTGTGAGGTTTTAGCTGCTGTGAGTACACACAGCTCCACTCTCATCACATATTTACCAAGGTGCATTCGCAAAAGGACAGTAGTTATCCCCCCCCATTCCTGTTTTATTCCAGCCTCTGCCCTAGAAAAGAAGCAGGCAGTCAGAGTGTACACATGTTTATGTGACGCTGTTGTGTCAAACTCGCGGCCCGTGTCCCGGCATAGCCAGTTGCATTATGTATCACGTTGCAATGACTCTGGCAAGGCTTGTAATGGTGAAGTAGTAATAAAGGTTTATGAGTCACTCCGGTATGACATTGTGTTTTAAACCTTGCTTCAGTGAGTGGTCTTAATTACTTATGCCTTACCTTATTTTGAGTGGTTTTTTTTTTTCATTTTTGTATTGTTTGCAAGAAGAAACGTGTGATTAAAGTCCTTGGTATATACACCTTAACCACAATCAGACAAACACGTGAAAGGAAGGAGCATCGATGTGTCCTTTATAGCTTTATTGGCTGCAATATAAACAGCTGATTCCAGAATTTTCAGCAAAGTGTTGACCATTACCTAACAAAACATTATTACGTCATACGAATCATATGCAAAGTTCAAAACATTACTCCAAGATTTTATGCTAGCTATAAAGATATGGAAAATAGGTCCTTCACCAAAGTTTCAAATAAGTAACACTAGCTCTATATGTGTGTGTGTGTAATCCAAGCACCACATAATAAGTAGCAAGTCGAAGCAGTGTGACACGCACATGTTTTACTTTTAGATAATAATTAGTAGCAAGAAACTTCAGTGCCTTGGTTTGGATCAGGTTATCCATTTCGACTGTCACATGCAGCTGGGCTGGGGCAGTCGTGGTGGCTTTAGAGTGCCTCATTGTTATATTCCAGCCAGAAGTCATGAGGAGGCATTACAAAGATGTTGGGCAAAATGGCATCCATTTTTCCAGGATATGGAAATGCTATTTTGTTGACAGTTGAGCAGGAAGTGGTTTTGCTGTATTCAGCGGACACGCCCAATGGCATTTGAGAGTGGATACAATTATTTGGTTTGCACTTGACTAAATTGGTGAAATACATCCAACTTTGCGCAAGAGGCACAAACAAAGCCCAAGTAAGATGGGTGGTGAAGAAGATTCACTGGTGATCAGATCAATAGGCCTTGCAGATGACATCATCCCCCCTCAGGTATTGACCGGGCGATTAAGTTCATTTTTTTTTTTCCTGCTCTTTCGGTGAGTCATCAATCACAGTGTCACCATAGCATCGAAGGCCTGCTCCTCGGCTGCCCAGGAAGCGCTCGCATACAGGCAGGAAGTGCGGCCTTGATGGGAATCAATGATAATGTGTGACTCAAATGACCACCAGTCAACTATGGCCATTACACTTCATCAGTGAGCTGCTCTGACTAACAACCCATGTGTCATTTAGATGCTCGGTCCAGAGGAAATGACTTGAGCTCTGCTTGTTTCCTATTGTGGGAAAATAAGAGACAGATCAGACCAGTTCCGCAGGTGTGTGTACTGTCTGCCAGCATAAACTGGTGGACTTTGCTTTTTGGTTGTGGTTTGCTGACTTTCAGCTTGTTTCACGCCCTTTTATTTATTTACAGTAAACCCGTGTTTAGTGCAGGGGATACATTCCAGGCCCACATGGAATTGGTCAAAATCTGCAATATGCAGTGATTTTAAAAAGTCTACACACCCTTGTTGAAATGCCAGGTTTATCAGGTTTAAAACAATGAGAATAAAAGAAATCATTTCAAAGCTTGTTTTTCCTCACCTGTCATGTGAACTTTAACCTGCACAACTCAATTGAAAACTTTTTTTAGTCTTACCAGAGATGATGTAAAAGTAAATAACCGAAATAATGAAATGACTTTGCACAAACCTCGAAAGGGAAATTTTACTGTGTTCCTTTTAAAGTGCCCTTGTTTAATAACCCCAAATAAAGTCAAAATGTTCGAGTAGGCTTTTCCTGACATTTTTGTTGTTGTTTTCTAGCAGAAGCCGAAAGGTTTTGTGCTAACACTGACAGACAGCGTTTTAGAAATCCTCCCTCCACCTTGTCTCAGACCCCAGGTTGAGGGTTCGAAGACTTCACATTTGACTGGCAAATAAAAAGCCCCCAAATGAGGGTGTGGGTTGCGGAGAATCTTCTTGTGTCGCAAAAAGAATTTTATGGAGTCTTTCAATGCTCATTAGTCTCGCCAGATATTTATTTGTGTGATCGTTAAAGTCCTCGCATATTCTTTTCCCAAAGTTGTCACTAGCATGCAATGTTAAGCTCCTTCATGAGCCTCCACAGTGCAACTTCTACAGAATGAGGCACAATAGCTTGAAATGAAGTAATAATGTGACATAATGGCTAAATGATTCCAGTTATTTGGGAGGTAATTGCAGCTCTTTGCACTGCAGCTATTGATGTTTGAAAATTTGCAGTAAAGGCTGGGATAAAATTAGCAAAGCTGGTACTAATACACGATAATTACTGGTAAAAGTAGAATAACCGATTCAATTCTTTGCTCCCAGAATGTGTACTTCCCACCACTGGATTCCAATCAACTCTGTGTGTTTTCCTTTTTCTTTGGCTTTCTTGTTACCGTTGAACTGATGTTAGTGGACAATTTTAAACAGTTCCAAGGTGTTTTAATAACATATTTCTGTGTTATTAAAATTCCCAAAGGAGCTTTGTCACAATTCATTGCTAATCCGTGCAACCATCAAATACCAATGCAGCTCTGCTTACCTTTTGGATTTGCTATGATAGCAGGGGCGTTGCATGTGGATGTCTCTGCCTGATAATCCTTCTGAGTTAATTCCATGGCCGGACTGCAGTTGCCTCTTGAAAGTAGCTCTGGATATTCACCTTGCCAAGCTGATTATGTCATGGGTGGAGAAACATGTGTGGTGGCAACATCATGTAAACTAGTCCCATTGTTACATCACAATTCGAAAACATTTCCAACGGTTTGATCACAGACACATTTTCAGAACGAGAGGCAAATAAAAGAATGATTTGGTTGTTTAGTTTCACGCTTGATGTGCAAGCAGGCACTCCAGAGATGCAATAACTTCTAAAAAAACCTATTAAAAAGTACATTTTCCACAATAGATCCCCTGTAAGACCATTTCATTGTTTTTTTTTTTGTCTGTCATAACAGCGATTTACTTTATTTCACACTTTCGTTAGAACGCTCAAAAGGTGCCCAGGGTTCTGGAGCAGTTTCGTTAGCTTCATTTCAAGCTACTGTATTGATTCAGAGAGGTTTTTTGTTTTTTTTGCCCTGTGATTTATGCTGCGTCTCCAGTCCTCCAGACTGTGAGGGCAATGTGGCATGATGTTATTTATTCCCAGCTCTGACATTAAGATGTCCCAGTTTACGACCTCATGACCAGAATGGCAGTTGACCATATGCATGGTGTGTTGATGTCCTGCCTTTTTACACTCCATATTTATGGATGGCAGGAAAAGGTCTAATGCACCATTTGTGCCCTTTTCTTTTCCTGTAGGTGTCCGTATCTGGCTGTCCACCTGTCCGCTGCCATCCCAGTCTTTGCCGCTGTGCTTTTCCTCTTTGTCATGGCCATGCTACTGAGGACCAGCTTCAGTGACCCCGGTGTCCTTCCTCGCGCTCTTCCAGAGGAGGCCACATTTATCGAGATGGAGATCGGTGAGTTTATATGGGTTTTAAACACTACGTTAGCTTATTTGCAAATCCTTTTCCATTATAACAGGGACCTGACTAAAATCGTAACGCCAAACATTCAAACCTCAAATAATCTTTTCCCATTAAAATGAGATGTCATGAATCTGTTAGATTTTCTCCTCAAACCGACAAAATACTGTTCCGTCGCGCTGCTTCACGTCGTCTCCTGTCAGTCAATTTACTCGCCTGCGTGAGAGGTGGAACTCACACAACCCCCACACACAGCATGTACAATGTTGAACCAGAGAGGGTTAGAGTACTCGGATATATTCACTGACGGCTGTAGTTGTTCAATAACAACGTTGAACGCCATCAGTGGAATAAGTTCCAAGCCAAATGCCACAATAGAAACATTTTGCATTTAAGACAGATTAACACAGTTTGCCCACCTACATCGATGAGCTGGTATTTATCACATTTGTGTGTAGAAAGTCTGAACACAACGAACCTCAAAGTCCATTTCCCGGCGGCTTGCATGTAAGGATGCCTTTGCCCAACAATGCAAAGAGAAATGTGACAGCGCAAAATGATACACAGCCACAGTTGGCATTACTGTCTTTGGCAGCTTTATAGCGAAAGAGATGCAGCCAAGGAATGCTGCAGACTTGACAGGGAGTGCAAATTCCCTTAAAAATGTAGATTTCCATTACAGTCATTCCAGCCTTGTACACAGGTGTAAGCGGACATTCTGAAGGCTTTGATAAGACATTTCTTTGTACTCTGCCACAACAGATATGTGGCTGGATGTGTTATGTATTAATATTTAACTGCACTTTTTGTGAACAGAACTTTCTTTACATTTTTTGAAATCGAAGATATATTCTTGATTGGTTTACGTTTCAATGTCAATTTTCAATATTCTTGAAAATTAAGTTACCTACACTTAAAAATCATTTGGATTTGAATTATTATGGTCTAATATAATTTTTAGTGGGATAAAAAGCATCAACAGTACAATAATTCATCGTGATGGTTTCTGGTAAAATACACCATCTTAAAAAATGTTTTATTGCTACAAGCCTAGTAATAGCAACAAATGCTCGACAAATAAACTCTAATCCCCATCTCTCCAAGCAATTCTGTTGCTCAGTCCCATGACTGCCTTTTATGACCATGGAAGTAAACCACCACGCAATATTTCTGCAATTTCCCCAACCCCTGCACGTGAGGGTGCTCTGTCTTTTTCTGTGTTAAAGATTCACAGGGTCCTACAGCAGCTATCTTGCTTCTCAAAAGCGGTCGCGGGTGGAGATCCGCGATAGGGGATGGCTGTTAAAGACAAGGCTGAGCCACTTGCTCCTCTGAGGGGGGACAGCTGGCACTCGACGCTCCCCCCTCATCAGCACAGTGACTCATTCAGCTCGCCACATGGCAAAAAGAACCCCCAAAAAACAAAACACGGTTTAATTATTCTCATTATAAGCTCCTGCATTTTCAGCCATTTTAAGAGGTAGAGGAGAACATGAAGTGATCGTGGTGGCAATTTATTTAAGTGAAGCTTTCTGTCTGTTTCTTTTTTCTAATTTCTACTGAAGGAATGGCATCAAAAATGTGAACTAGAAAAACAGCCACCATGACTATTTAGATATTTTAACAATTTTAAAATAGGCTGGTTTCAGTACCGGTATTGAAAATGGATGGTTCAAGGCAAGTATTATATGTTCCTTAATGGAATGGATAATTAATGTCTGCCTGTATCGATCCTCATTTTTATTTTAACTGCTTTACTAAGTTAAATTGTCTGTTCATTAAAATGGTTAAATGTCCTTCATAGGGAAAAGGGTTCTTAATCATTGTATCCTTTTTCGTAATTAGTACAGCACTCCCCTCAAAACATTCAAATTTGTCTTTGTGAAGACCATTCAATTCAGAAATGCCTTAGCAGCTACGCTATCGCAACTGCTGGTAAATCTCCAGCCAAGGTGCTTTGTTAGCAATAGCACATGGCCCCCAGGGCGAAGGATAATATGGAGTATGGGAATAGCATCCTCTTGGAATACGCAATGCCACTGGGGGCTCGCAGACTGAGCTGTGCTGCCTCAAGGGAGTGGCACATTTCCTGTGACTCAATCATTTAATGTATCCTCGACTGGTTTGTCCTCAGTGCTACTGTATTATACGATGCTACACCACTGTAACAAATCTCAAGGTTGATAATTGCCTCCAGTTGACCTGCTCTGGGAGTGGAGGATGCAGGTGATGAAAATATAAAGCAACATAGGACAAAAAACACAGAATGGCCACAATGTTGTTGTGCACATGCATAATCTAGTTTTTGATAATCTAGTGTGGTACGAGCACTCAATTTTTGCTGCAGTGACCTTGAAAAAAGTAACTTAGTTACTCTACTGATTACCTGATTTGATGACTTCATTTTAAATGTGACCACCATTGGAAGTTACTTTATTAGTTCCGTTGAGCAAATGCTGACAGCCCTGCTTAACATAAAAATGACAGTTTTGTCAGTGCTTTTGGAAGTGCATTTTTAACAGCGACCTTTAAGGACAACAATATCTTCCGAACCGCTTGATCCTCACTAGGGTCGCGGGGGGTGCTGGAGCCTATCCCAGCTGTCTTCGGGCAGTAGGCGGGGGACACCCTGAATCGGTTGCCAGCCAATCGCAGGGCACACAGAGACGAACAACCAACCACGCTCACAGTCACACCTAGGGACAATTTAGAGTGCTCAACCAGCCTACCATGCATGTCTTTGGAATGTGGGAGGAAACCGGAGCACCCGGAGAAAACCCACGCAAGCCCGGGGAGAACATGCAAACTCCACACAGGGAGGCCGGAGCCGGAATCGAACCTGGTACCTCTGCACTGTGAAGTCTACGTGCTAACCACCGGACTACCGGGCCGCCCACAACAATATTTATTAATTTATTTTTTTATTTATTTAAAATCACATCATTTCAAATCATTTCAATGGGGAAAATGGATTTGATATATAAGTAAATTGAATTACGAGCTTGGTCACGGAACAAATCTCATCTCGTAAGTCAAAGTACCACTGTAGTTCTAATGCAAGTGGACCATGCATCAGTCTCAACTGGAGACTTATTTCCGCAGAGGCCGCCAACGGCAATGTCCCCAGCGGTCAGCGACCGCCTCCTCGAATCCGCAACATTGAGATCAACAATCAGATCGTCAAGCTCAAGTACTGCTACACATGCAAGATCTTCCGGCCGCCGCGAGCATCTCACTGCAGCATCTGCGACAACTGCGTTGGTGAGCGTCAGCTGATCCGCTTCATTGAAGTGGTTTATTTTTGCTGTTGAAGAGATTGATGTGGAACTCATTGATTTTGACATTAGTGTGGCGAAAAATAGCCAGTGGTGATCTCGGCATTCTTTTTGCTTTCACGGTGGTGATTTCAGTAGCTTTATAAATAGAGCTACAAAAACACAAACTGACCCTATCATTCATACAAACGCTAGAAAATTGGGCTTCTGTTTATTTCTTGAATCATGAGTGCCTCTTGTAAACACGCAAATACATATTCGACAATGACGGCTATTGTATCCAAACCTAACCAATCTCAATTTTCATATCGTGTCCATTTTATTGTGCATTCAATTGTTTTTTTTTTTAATTTTACATATGAGAAAAAAAATGTTTGCTCTAAATTCATAGTTCTTAGATTAGCACACACCAATCTAATTCAGAGATCTGAAATCTGTACACAAAGTGTCTATTTGCAGTACATGAGCACAAAATTCATCCTTATCTCCCACTTCCTTGTTTTCAGCCAATCGCACATAATTTGGTAAGAAGTCATGCCCAGGTCCGTTTAGCCCCTAGTTTAAATGGAGAAGCTAACTTATTTTCGGATGAAATCTTCCGCACCTCTCTATGAATTTTACTTTTGATGAACTTTGAATTTCTCACAGAGCTGTTTTTACCCAGCATAATCATATCAAACCCATGACTGGAATTTAAATGTTATGAATGTCTGATGCTGCAGCTATTGAAAACCCAAAGAAAAAACATAAGATGCTGATTCTATTGCATGACGGCAGTTCAAAATTTGCACGTGTGACTTGAAAGGCGTAGATCTTGACAATTAGTACAACCTCAGCTGAAAGCTCCAGTTTATACTTAAATGCAAAACTACTTCCATAATTAATTACACACCAACATTGCTAACAACACAAATTGGCCTCTCCAGTGAGTATGAGTAATAATGAGGATATTTGTTGTCTTTATCTTCCACTTCTCTGTACCCAGTCAATCCCTCCATGGAGTTTCATTTTGGTCAGACTTGTAGCTTTGCTGCAATAAAAGCCTTCTTGGCAGAGGAATCAATGGCTACTCATCCATCCTGTGCTATAAAGCCATCATGGATGTCAATACCCGCTGAAACCCGAGCGTCGGTAAATGATAGCTTATCGGCAACAAACCGCACCGCCCGGTACCGTCTCCTTGCTACACTAATCTTGCTTCATAGCACCGGTGCGCCATTTGCTTCTGTGTTGTGCCATCAATTGTTTTTAGAGCCGACCTTGATAGGAATGTTTGGGCAATGAATAATGCAAGGTTTATGATTTTGACCCAGACAATCGATTTGAAATTCAGCAATGAAGATATGATTGCAGTGCAGACTTTCTGAAAGAGGATCTTTTGAAGTTTTTTGAGGTCCGAACCATGGCTTGAATGCTTTTATTTGCTTTGATTTGGGAGCAAAAATGTGAGATATAACCACTACATGGTGCCAGCAAAAGCAAACGACTGATGCCTCTCCCAGTTCAAGTAATTGTCAAACCAACCATATAACCAAGATCATTTGAAGTTTTGCATTTAAATAACTAAACAACTGTGCTGAGGAAAGTCCAATAGCTTAATGCTAAAACACGATGCAAAACGCCATCTTGATGTTACACTGTCATAATAACCAGGGGTGTCGAACTCATTTTAGTTGCGGGCCAATTTGGAGTTACGCCTTCCCTTGGAGGGCCGTTATGACTGTGAAACCACAAAATCATTACTTGGCCACAACAAATTAATAGATTACTAGTTTCGAAATCAGTCAGGGCGATTAAAATAGTTTGTTCAATTATTGTTCAAATGAGGTTAAACATGAAAACAAAATAATTGCAAAATCTCACCGTTATTTATTACACATGACAATTTGACATTTTGGTACAGATCTGAGCAAGTTGGCACATGTGATTTGCTTTCGCGCGTTACATAAATTGTCCTGGCGGGCCGGATGTGGCCCCTGGGCCTTGAGTTTGACACGTGTGGTGTAAATAATTGATATTTGGAGACCAGCAGTAGCAACACAATCGCAGACGGACAATTTAACAACAGTCTCAGCAAGAGATACAAGCGTTTTGAGTTATGGGCGTGGTCATGGAAAAAAAGTATTATAAACACACACACAAACACACACACACACACACACACACATATGTACTTTATAAATAAATGTGAATGTGTATTTTCATCTCTTGTCCATTTTGCTTTGCTTCTGACTCTTCTTAATTATAGAAAAGTAGACGAGAAAGGAAATGAACAGTAAATATAGCCCGCCAGTAGAAAGCGCCGCACAAGGCCATCTTTTGAAGGAGCAGCCGATTTGAATGTATTTTTAACCACGACGTCCTTTGATTGCCCAAAAACTGGTTGATACACATTCCACATTTTTACCGTTGTTTTGATCTGTGTCCCTTCAGACCGTTTTGATCACCACTGTCCGTGGGTGGGCAACTGCGTGGGCAAGAGGAACTACCGCTACTTCTACTTGTTCACACTCTCGCTCTCGCTCCTCACCATTTACATCTTCACCTTTGACATCGTCCACGTGGTCATGCGTGAGTATCCCGCTGTCGCAAAGGAGGAGGAGGAAGGGGAGGGGAGCGGAGGAGTAGGCGTATCAAAGTAGGAAGGAATGCGACAAGACGAGAAGGGCCAGCTTTACCGACAAACACATGCGTTATGACCTAAAAAAGATCTACTGAGGCTGGGCCTGAGGGATAGCATGATATGCATGTGACAGATTTTTTCACACAAGCTACTTCCTTTTTTTATTTGTATTTATTTTTTTACCCCACATCAATGATACATGAGGATACATTTGTTTTTCTCCTTATTGCATAGTTTCATTCCACCTAACAAAATCAGCACTGTTTAGTGTAGACAAAGTTTCACTTCTGTGTGTTGCTCTGTTCACAGGTTCAGTGGAGGATGGCTTTTTGAGTGCTTTGAAGGAAACACCCGGAACATATCCTTTTTTAAAATTTATTTATTTATTTTTTGCAGTGGATATACTGCAAAGCCAAAAATATAACATGGGAATGAACATATATTTTAAAAAAAATGGTTGCAATGTAGGTAAAATGTCCACACAAAGTGTTAATTTGTGGCCACAAAATGATAAATTACATCCAAAATACACTGGTGCCTTGAGACATGAGTTACTCAGCCTAAGAGTTACTTTTTGTTGTTGTTGTTGTTGCTTTGACTGCAACTCACTTAACCATAAGCAGCTGTTTGGTAAAAAGTGAACATTCTTCACATACGGGAGTGAACAATTGAGCAAAAAGAGGCTTCAAGCTGTTCATTGCCACTTCCAGTTACGCAAGCACCGTGACTGTTGTCACGGTGACTGTTTAAATCATTTTTCATTCTGATTAATTATGTAACTGCGGTATGTATTCATAAAGTACACGAGTGTATTATATTCATTTATTTACTGTTGTTTGAATAGGGTAGTTTCACGAATCATTTAATGCATCCAGGAAAAGTGTTATCTTTTCATTTAGTGCCACACCATCTGGATATGTCAGGACTCATAGCCATTTTGTCCACTGGAGTCTTGGCAAGCTCGGCCCCAATTATCTTGGTTTTGTTGACTGTTGCTGCTTTTAATCATCTTACGCAACTATCAGCCATTTTGTTGTCCCTGGCTGCGCATGCTGTTTGAACAGTCAGGGACAAGTCATTTGTTCTCATATCCTTGACTCAAAGTTCTCACCGTGCTGGAGGTGCTGGTGTGTTTCTTCACGCTATGGTCAGTGGTCGGCCTGACCGGCTTCCACACCTACCTGATCTCGCTCAACCAGACCACCAATGAGGATGTAAGTCTTAAAAATATATTACCGTACCAAACTGTTATTGCTTGTCACCAGTCCATTCTAGTCAAACCACCTTTGACTACACATTCACAATGTGACAATGTACTTTGTGATTTTATTTACATTTCACACAAAGCATGCGCAATTACACGCGGTGTGCTTCTTGGTCCAGTTTACGTATTGTGGTTACATACTGTACTTTCTCAAATGGTTGTTCACACACTGACATTGGAGCGTCAACTGCTGAGCCCATTTGTACGTCGTAGGGGCTGAAACTATCACTGTTAACAGTTTTAGTAAAATATCAAAACATTGTTTTATAAAAATATGAGGCAGGAAGTACAGCATGGCTTGCTCTCAGATACATTTTCTGAAACAGGCACGTGACAAAAGATTTAAATTTAACTTCACGCTTGATGGGTAGGCAGACCCTCTCGACACCCAAATCTGTGTGTGTGTGTGTGTGTGTGTGTGTGTGTGTGTGTGTGTGTGTGTGTGTGTGTGTGTGTGTGTGCACACTTTAATTCTTCACATTTTAACCATTAATTTATGTCAATTTAAAGACCGTTCATTGACCTTAGTGGAACCTGAATGACTTATGTTGTGCATTTGAGCACTGACTGGTGACCTTTCTGGTCAATCATCACCATGCATTACTAGTTTATTGGCCGCATGTCATCATTACCAAGCTTTGCAAAGTCTAAAACAGGGGTGTCCCTTGGAGGGCCGTTATGAGTTTATTGAGTTTATATGAGTTTCCCATTTATTGGGAAACCATGTAAATGTTTAATCCCCTCTGCATATGAAATACACAGCGTACAACAAATTGATGAATAACTTGTTTTAAAAATCAGAATTCAAGAATAATGACTGTTATTGTGGATTACATATGACAATTTGAAATTTTGGTTCAGACTTTAGCAAGCATCATGGAACTTGACACGCTTGATTTGCTTTCGCGGGCCACATAAAATGATGTGGCGGGCCAGATCTTGTTTTTTAATTTTCAGTGTTTCTATGTTTAAAATGAGATTTTGAGTCTCGATCCAGTGTGTGTGTGTGTGTGTGTGTGTGTGTGTGTGTGTGTGTGTGGCTTCACATGCCTGGAAGGATATACGCTGATGGGGCATAAACACGGCCATTTGTAAAGACCACTGCGCTTGTTACCATGACGACGGGACTGCCTCCTTCTTAGGAGAAGGACAAAGGATCAGCAAAGTGTAGCTTGTTAGACATCAATCAATAATAATGAAAACCTCACTTTACTTGGATGATAGTGAGTACGCTTTTTATTACTGAAAGACGTGTTGTTTGGATTTGCATCTTCTATTTCCCACCATCTTTATCGCCATTAATGAAGTAATAATGTGCTCTTTAGTCGCTCTTTTTGCAATCCCCTTTAATATTGAATTTGCCCCACCCTGAGCACTTCACTCGCACAGAGACCACGAACGACTTCACGAGAGAGATTGCCAATAGAGCAGCTGAGTCATGTGACAAATTGGCTGCAAAGCACTTTGAAAGCTAAAAACAGCCTGAAACAGAGGCCAGACACAAACTGGCGATATAAACATCAGCGTCTTCTCCTCTTGTTGAAGTCGAGCTGAACTGATGGGACAACTAAAACAGACAGCCTTCTGGATTACCACATTTAGAAAAAGCTTATCAGGAGAAAATGTGGAGAATTATTGATTGATGGAGTAGGGGTGGGACAAACAATCAATACAACTAAGTGTGTTTTGTTTTAAATTATTGATAGACTGCAGTTAATTGTGCAAAAAAAAAAACTTTTTTAATGGGTCAACACATGGATCCATTGGGTGGTGAGCTTCCAATAAAGGAGAGTAAATGTGTAGTGCATTATTATTTTAGGGTTGTTTGCAGTTATGTGTTTCTAAGTGATTCATTTCACGTGAGTTAGCTTTACAGTGAATGGAAAAACAAGTAAGTCTAGCTACACAGTCATGATAGTGTTTTTCTGACATTAATATAAAAAAATTAGATCATTTTACTCACTTTTCCCCACAGTTAATGACACATTTTATATAAATTATGTTTGGGCTCACTTTGAGGCGCGAAATGTGTACACTAATTTTTTTCAGAATCAACCAATACAATAGCATTCAAACTCATATTAAATGAAAGTCAGCACACACCTGCACCATTTAAAAGGCCTCCACCACAAATAAAGTTCAGTTGTTCTACAAAGCTTTTCCTGTCATTTTTTTTCTTTCTCAGCAGAAGCCTGAAGGGTTTTGTATGAACACTGCTATTTCAAACTGTTCATAATTCCTTCAACCTTGACTAATGCTGCAGTCCAGGTTGGACTCATCCCACTTGGGGCAGGAGAGGGCACTCCATTCTTTTGATTGAGGACTCTGGTCTCAGATTTGGAGGTGCTGATTTTCCACCCAAAGGGCTTCACAGTCAGCTGCGAACCGCTCCAGTGAGAGTTGTAGATCGTATCTTGAAGAAGCCAACAATGCCACACCATCTGCAAAAGGCAGAGATGCAATACTGAGACCACCAAACCGGGCTACCTCAACACTTCACCTGCCGCCAGAAAGTCTGGCCATAAAGGTTATGAACAGAATCGGTGACAAAGGGTAGCCTTGACTGAGTCCAACCCTCACTGAAAATGAATCAGATTTACTGACGGCAGTGCATATCAAAATCTGACACCGGTCGTACAGGTACCGAACAGCCTGTATCAGTGGGTTCGGTACCACAAAGAACTTCCTGAGGGACGTGGTCAAATGCCACAAAACACATGGAGACTGGTTGGGTGAACTCCTGTGCATCCTCAGGGACCCTGTTGATGGTGTGGCATTGCTTGACTATTCCACGGCCGAGACAAAAACCACACTGCTCCTGCTGAATCTGGACAGTCCTAGATGTTCACTCGATGTTGTAGAGGCATGTCAACCAGAGTCACTGTTGACACATAAGCATTCTAGTATAAATCCATGGTGATGTTACAGGTTCTTCAATAGAATTAACGTTAATTCAAATGTGTGCGAATAGAATCAAAGTAAAATTACATGTGTGGGCTGCGTCGATGATGATTGAAGTTTCGAGATGGCTGAAAAGCAAGAGAGTGCACTCATACTCTTGAAATGATTTATTCATGCTTCCACACCTGTTTTTCGCTTTACAGTACTCTGAAAAGGCTGGCCTCCATTTTTTTTCCACCATGAGTAATGAGTAATGAAGCTGTGTAATTTGCACCTGCAGTGTGCGTGTGATGCTGCTCCAGGAGTCATAACAATTGCTGTCAGCCAAGCTGTTTTTCCTTTTCCAGCCCAATAACAGATTCATTGATACCTGCAGGGGAGGGGACTGACTATAGAAATTGTAAAAGAAAGACAAAACCTTAAATGTTAGTATATAGGTTATTAAAATGTTGCCCCTTTCATACTGTACAGCTACAAAGGCAACCAAAATCCAGTGGCACCCTGATATATTAGTGACCTAACTTGCAAGTTTTTCAAGATACGAGCCGTCGTTTGGCTGATTCATTTGATTTGTTTGCTTTGAGTTGTGAGCAAAAAATGAGATACTCTCCGATTGCTGTATGTTGGCAGTGACTTCACCACAAGCAGCAGTTGGGCAGATAGTGAGAAACTCTCCGAAACGAAGCTTCAAGCGGTTTATTGGCACTCTCACTCAAAGTCTCCCTTTTTGCTGGACGACACTGTCTCAAATGTATCAATTAATGATTAAATTGGATCGCATGTTTTGTTTTGCAAGTGTTGTAGCATTAAAGCAGGAGTCATTAAATCCTAGACGAGATCCTTTTTTGTAGGTCAAACCCTCACCTCTGGGAACGATATCTAAAAATAGAGCTCTACTTTTGAATAATTGAAAATGTTTTGAAAATGATTTCTGAGCGTCACTAGCAAGGAGTCACAGATGGCAAATGGATGTTTTGATGTTTTTGTTGTTGTTGTCTGTATTTACATTGTCACATCTCCCAGTTATTTCAATGAACTGCAATGGTATCAGTCTTTTTCATGTGGATTTCACAAATGGACAATAGTCTTTTGTTAATGTCTGTCTGCATGTGTTGCGCCATCGTTTGTGTTCAGATATCCGTCGCTTAAAAAGGGTTTCAAAATTGCGATTATCACTGCTAATCGTTTGCATGTCAATGACCTTTTTCATTCCAAAATTAGCTGAATTACAGCTCGTTATGTGGCAAGACTCGTAAGTTAGTCACTTGCATCTCAAGACACCACTGTACTCACAGGCATACAGTATTTTAGTTAGTACACCTTTTCACTTTTTTGCAAATGTTTTATTGTAGCTTTACTGGAAACATAAGTGAGAACATGCCACTTAGCCAAACAATGTGAAGTCGTCCATGTACAGCTTTTATCTCAGTGTAAATTTGCTGTTCCCTCAAAGTAACTCAACACACAGCCAGTCACGTCTAAACCACTGGCAACGAAACTGAGTACACCTTGAAGTGACCACGTCCACATTGGGCCCGACGAGCCCATTTTCACTTCCTGTCATGTGACTCTTGAGGTGTTACAAAGTCTAGTGTGTGAATGGGGAGTAGGTGTTAAATTTTCTTTTCCAGCAGAACTCAGTGCTACCTAGTGATGGCATGAAGAAGGAACTGCAAAATAGTGGGCAGGGCTAATACTGTATTTATTTTATTTGTGTGTGTGTTCTGACAGATTAAAGGATCCTGGTCGGGGAAGAACCGAGTGCAGAACCCCTACAGTCATAAGAACATCTTTAAAAACTGCTGTGAGGTGCTGTGTGGGCCCGCGTACCCGAGGTATGGCCCAAGACGATGCGTACTGCCTCACATTTTTCATATTCAAATTAGGCTGTATTAAATGGCTTTCTTATTAAGGTAATGCCTGTGGCCATGTGGGTGATATGTCAGCCTTATTCGGTAGACTCAGAGGAGTGACTCATGAGCAGCTTGTCTACTGACTCATTGTCATGACATCGGTCAACATGTCTTCATATTGCTTCATATGCTTCTAAAACTGCTGCTATTGGTGATTGACAGCAGCCTTTTGCATTGTTTGTTCGCACTAAGCTGACGACCTGTAAGGCAAAGTTATGGTCGTTTTAAATACACAATATTTCATTCCCTTAGTTTGATGTTGAGTTTGACAGTAAACTTGGAGTGTCTTGGATCCTTGTTCTTTTTAAAAATATATATTTTTTTTAATTTTTGGATGAATTTCAGCGTATTGTCATATTGAGTGTACCACCACCATACCGTGCTCAAATCTCGGATCAGAACAAACGTTGAAAAACTTGGTTTGTGATGGATCAGTGGTATCTCACTGTATTTTGAATCAAGACATTTTTAATGCATTTTTCTATCCTACACTGACATGCAATTCTGACAAGGAGTGAGGCATATAGCATCAGTCTCAGTTCTACATTAGGAGGTTCGGTTCTACACCCATCCTCCGTCGACTGACTGATTGCTGTGTGTTGCTTCTTAGTGTCTTGGACAGGAGGGGCCTGATGCACGAAGATTCGCCTGTTTCTGCATCGTCTGCTGCACCCTCCTCTTCCTCCTCCTCTTTATCCTTTTCCAACAACAGCAAGCCAGCGCCACCAACCACTGTGAGCATAACATACGCACACACGATTACCCTCCCCCACTCACACAGCTCCCCAAGTCAAGTGCCTCAATAGAGAATGCAACATAAAACAGAATCAATCTAAAGCCATAATGAGAAGATTTGCGGATGAGAGAAAGAAGTGACCTGCTAATCCATTTTGCAGCATGTGCAGCAGCCATTTTGTGTGCTTTCTTATTTCCATATTCCCACTGCCTCGTTTAATGAACAATTGAATTCTACTTAGAGCGTCTGTTGGCTCAGGAGTCATGAGAGGTCGAACCAGCTTGTTAAATTTTAGCAGCATTTTGGAGAAAAGGTAATGCAGTGCAATTAGTTCAAATTTGACCTACAGTAACTTTTAAATCAAATTTAACACATAACACTCCCATGTTGCATTTCGAGTCTGATACACACGGGAAAAACGAATCACTTGACAGTACACTGTAGTTAAACATAATGTAATGCATACGTTTTGTTTGATTTCCGACAAAATTCTTATACTACACATTGAGCAAGTGTACTGTCGGTGAGTCAATCAAGATTCATTAAAGGATAAGATGATTCCTATTCATTAGAAGGGAGAAACGTGCGTAACAAATGCCTTTTTTCCTGTCTTTGCGCAAATGATCCAGCTCAAAAACCCATCAGGGGTCTACAAATCTGTCACATGATTGTAACGATGAAAACCTTTCACTGAAAGTATCTCATACATTTAGTAGAATCGGTACTTACATTTCAACGCCATATCTAAATGAGAAAGTACCACAGTAATGAAAATCATGGAAGTACAGGTACCAGCATGAAAAAAGCATTGGACCCCTTCTTTTCTTTAGTTTCATGTTCATTTTCAAGCCTGTTACCACAAAAGGTGTATCGTGGGGAAAATGGCCAGCTCTAAACGGCAACATTAAATTAAACTCTTGTGACCTATTTTTGTTGTCATCATTATATACAGTATATAATGAACAAGAAATCAAAGAAACAAGGACGGTCTCTTTTTTTTCATGACTGTATGTTGAAGTGATGCATCTTGAATGAGAGACTTTGTATGTGGAGGAGTAGCTGAATTTAGCCTGGCTTTTCGAAGTTATGTGCATGTACACCTACACTTCAGAGTCATTTTAGGGGTCATGTTGCAGCAATGATGACTTGATGTCTTCTGCTTCCAGAAAACCACGGCGCCGCTCATCCCAAATGAGCACACACCCGATGATGCCAAGGCGAGCATCGGCGTCTCGGCAGAGCAGAACTGCTCCTCTGAAGATCTCCCTCCTTCCTTCATTCCGCCTTTGGCTTCCCCCGAGACAGATGCCGAGGCCTCCGTCGCCAAGGACAATAGCCACTAACCGCGTTCCTCTGAGTCCTGTCCGGTCAGGAACTCTCATCGCATCCCGACTGTGCGCTGGTGACTCACCTTCTCTCCTTCCCCCATGTGAGTGACGTATCCTCCTTTAGGGAGAGGAGTGATTTAATGGAACGTCAGTATCTTCCCATCTCCTGAACACTTGGCTTGGCAAGTGTCTCTGAGGGAGCAAAGAAAATGTGTGCATGACAAACCGAAGAAAGGAGCTCCGATCGGATGATTCTTCTTCCAAACTTTGTATTAACTTTAAATGTGAGCGGCTGGTATACACCAACCAAGCGGCCGGCAAAGACATTCTTACTCCTCTTCACGTGTAAATTGTCATTCAGTACAGTCCATTTTTTTCCATTGTACACACATTACATGCTCTATGCAAATCGGCAAGGCTGGACGAGTGGTGTTTGTGTGTAGCTGACATACTTTATTGGCTCCGTACAGGCAAGTTAAACATCTACCTTGTATTCTGTGAACTGCTGCATTCAGTACTGTTACTATAGCAATGGAAACGCCTGTCCGTCCTTCCTTCCTTCTTTCCCTTTTTATATACATAATTGTTCAAGTCGTGTATAATATTCTGTGACACTCGCTTCACCCACACGAAATATCTTCACCTGGTGGCATCCCGCCATTTCTGTGTGTGTGCATACGTGCGTGTGTGTGCGCGCGCACATGCGTGTCTGCATGTTTATGTAGGCGTGTGTGGCTTTTGATGCTCTTAGACCCTGGTAGCAATTGTGCCTTATCATGAACGCAACAGACGTCTGACAACAAAGACACCTGAGAGTTGAATCCGAAATGCCAACATTAAAACTTTAGAAGGCACACATACATCCTCGACAGCTGGGATAGGCTCCAGCAACCCCCGCGACCCTAGTGAGGATCAAGCGGTTCGGAAGATGAATGAATGAATGAACATACATACACGCGAAAAGTTAGTGATACGCTGGGACTTTGAGATACGAGTGACCTGACGAAAGAGTTTTTTGAGTTACAAGCCATCATTCAGCTGATTTGCTGTACTGCCTGGCGGTGGCTAAGGCAAGTACATCCAATGTGGTGGCACAGAGAAGTTAATTGCAACATTAAATCAAGATGCACATTCTCTTGAACTGGGTTTTTAACTCTGTTTTTTTTTTCAAAAATGCAATTTTATAGACATCAATTTTCCCTTATTAAGACACAAACAAAAATTTGGTCTGTTTTTTAGGGGTCTGGAATAATGGATTAACGGTATTTCCATTGATTTCATCAGGGAAAGATGGTTTGAGAGATGAATGTTTTGAATGATGAGCATAGTCATGGAAAGAATTAGACTCGTATCTCAAGGCACCACTGTATTTAGCTTTTGGGTTGAATTTCCGAAGTAAACAAGAAATGCAAAATTCACTAGGAACTACACTTCTATCCCTTTCTGCGAGTCTTGCAGTCACTCTCTCTCTTTGTTGCAACCTGCTGATGATACTCTGACTGTCTTTAGATCAGAGGCCGCTTGTCTCAAGGTGTCAAAATGTGAATGGCATGATGAAGAGGAGTAAATACCAATTGAAAACAAGAAATTTCTTGGCCCAGCACGAATAACAAATTGTGCAAAAATTACTGAAACAGTGAACAGTTTCATATGTACATCCACCAGTTTACAGAAGGTCTAATTAAGTTCACCTGGAAAGTTTTTGTTGCATTTTTGGTTAACCCTGAAATTTGCCCCAAAAGCAGAATATCCATAACTTTTTGTGTACATTAGGTTGAATATGTACTGTATTTACTTTCTTGCTGAGAGGCACATGAAGATTAAGACTCGCGTCCTCCAACTGACAACCACTGTTAGCTTAGCGTACATTTCGGCTAAAGAACACTGTTAAATCTGCCGAAGACTTTAAATGATTTGCTATAAGTCAACTTCAACCTTAATATGCTGTAAAATTGACACGTCGACTAATCGGTTCAAGCCCTGTTGTGTGAGGAGCAAAGAAAGAAGAAAGAAAGCCAAATGACATGAGGTATTCGTGCGCTAGTCTTACTTGTCCTTGAAGGTTTCGGGGGAAAGAGTTCAATGTTGCGACTTGTAATGAGGAGTGCAAACTGTTAATTTGGACAATAATAAAAAGTAAAAAATAAAAATACAACGACAGGCAAAGCCATTGTTGAATTGTACATATGTGGATGTAGTGAAAAAGGCAAAAGCGTTTTGACTTTTTTTCAAGTGGTCCCGAGCACAGCCGTAAACCCATAAATCACACTCGAACCAATCATCTCCCAGAAGTCCATTTTCTTTCTCCTGCCACCCTCCTAAGAAAAAAAAGGCAGCTCAGTTTAACATCTTTTCATTTGCATCATTCTACTGGAGGTTGGCCTCGTGGCCGCTTTAAATGCAGGAAATAAAAACAGAAGTAGGCGGGGGTATGTGAGAGATGAGGCTCGAGTCACAGGTGGGAAAAAAACGTGATGAGAGTCGAGCTCATTTTTGGTGTTGAAAATGTTAGCAAGTTTGTGATTGTGTACTCTTGTGTCATATGCGTGAGAGAGTGTTCGTCTACTATACGTGTGTAGAAGTGCTAAGTATTGGACGCTGCCAACAGATGGGGTCAAAAAAGACCATTTCTCGTGTAGTAGTCATTGGTTGATTTTTATTAGAGCCAAAAAGGAGAATGAATTGCAAATTTAAGACATTTGGTCATTCCTGGCAGCTGTTTTTCTTTGTGATGTGATGTGGATACTTTAAAAATGGATGATGGATATTGGAGCCTTTTCATGAACCCGAAATGTTTTGTTTTTTTCTCTTAGGGGACAAAAGAAGTAATTTGGAAATGGGTGAATGTATGCACCTTATATTTATCACAATATCCAAGCTGATGATTTCTTTTCAAATGTATGATTTTTGTTTGGTTTTGTTTTGGTGATAAATTTGCCATGATCAGACCAGAATATACAATATATCTATGACATCACGTATACAGATACAGTACTCTTTATTTATGTCCACTTTGTTTGGTCTTAACTCTGTATTTTATTCCAGTTACTCCACTTCTTTTTACATCATCAACATGTCGGTTAAATAAACCATATTGTATTAATAATGTCTTTAGCAGTGGCATTTTGAAACTCAACTTTCTTCATAAAGCACACCAAGAAAAAGCCACGGAACAGAGTGCTGTACACACACAAAAATTAAACCGAAGCTATCAAACATTTTGAACAGAAAACAATTGAAACAATAATTCAAGTCAAAAATAGCGAACCACTAAACCTGGCGCAGAGTGTCCAAGTTGAAGGCCAAAGGTTAACTAGATAATTTGGGTTGGAAATTAGAGATGGATTGTTATAGTTCTTTCAGGGCCGATACCGAAACTGATTCTTAGTAGCCAATAGGAGCCGATATGTATTTTTCATATATATATTGTGTGTGTATGTTATTAAGAATCACACTGGCTGTCTCTAAAACCCTTGTGTTTACAATTTCTACAATTTTTGTAGATTTTTGGGTGTTGTCATCTTTAAGTCAAAGACAAAACTGCCGAGTTGCCAGTCAGCCATTGTAATGCATTGTTGAGTGCATTGTTCACATTCAGGCAAACAGTTGTTTCAGTGGCCAAAAGAAAGAAAAAAAATAGGGCACGTAAATGGACCGGAAAATTGGAACGATTTGGTTTCGATGAGCATTCTTTGTTACAAGCGCTTGGAAGACTTATGTTTTTTTTGACCGGATTTGCAAAAAAGGTAGTTGTGATTATCAATGAAAAACTATGGCTGTTGTTTATGAAAACATTCGAGTCAAAGTATTGTACATGGACCTGGATGTAATCCTGTGCGAAAACATTCAAACTATATGAGCGCCTGGATGTAATCCTCCATAATGGTTTACAACTGACAAAGTAGCCTACAACGCAACAGAACTACCTTAGCAATGACAATGTAGAACACCAACCCACTATGACGTGCGCTCTCAGTGCAATGTATACATGGACCAAGTAGGTAATCCCATCATGTGCATTTTACAACATGGCATCTCATCGAATTGCAAACAATAATGCCAGGCTGATTAATGCATCTGATGTCGTGTACCGTTCTTACAATCTCTCAGGGTCTCGTCTCCACTCCATGTGCACAACATTTTCCACATCCTGAGCATCTAGCTCGTACATTTATTGTCCAACGTACATCTTGCCAACAACCTCCTCTTCCTCCAAACACCTGGATCCCCTCGGATACATCTGAAACATCGCTTTCCGAATAGATTTCTGAACGGCTTTCCATAGTGAGCCTCTGCTTCTGTTGTCTTGAAGTGAAGTCATATTTCTGTCAGGATCTCATTATGGGAAAACAATTACTTACATTTACAAAATATAATTATATATATATTTTTCCCCATGCTTTATTTATTGTATGTTGTTTACTTTTTCTAAAATTACTTCACACTTGACCTTTAAGGTGCAAAATGAGAGACGTTCTCCGAGAAAATTATCCGGTTTTATTCATAAACTATTTACAGCATATAGAAGTCATACATTAGACTCTCATGTGATGCAAGCGTCAAGACAAAACTACTGAAGAGTCAAATGCAATTATCGCAGAAGAAGATCATGACAATTGAAAAAGGCCACACTTTCTAGGAAACAATCCAAGCAGATTAACAAAAGTGCAGCAGATTTTGACGGCGCGATGATTGTGTTTATGTCACAACACAACGCCCCCCACTGCTACTATCCCAAAAAAACTTTAGGACCACGATGAGAACATTCACATGATTCGATTTGGAGTCTTCAATGTGCTTCTTGCACACTCAGTTCTTGCAGGTATTGTTGGACATCATTGATCACCTTTTGTTCCGTCTCCTTGCTGGTTCCTGACCGGTCATCCTGAGGCTCCCTTTCCGGTTGGGCCTCCTCAGGCTTCACATCCAGCTGCTCCGAGCTCTCAAAACAGCCCGAATCCCTCGGTTGCTTTGGTCTTGTCTCCACCTCCTCCTCTTCCTCATCCTCCTCCCGCGAACTGGATTCATCCTCGGCTGCCAAATCATTATGTTTATTACAGGAGATCGAAACGTGTGTGTGTGTGTGTGTGTGTGTGTGTGTGTGTGTGTGTGTGTGTGTGTGTGCGTGTGTGTGTTCTTAAAAAGAAAAGTAACGATTAATTAGTGGCAAATAAAAAAGCTTTATCTCCGACTGTTTAACTGTATTGTTAAAACTTTTTTGTTCTATATTACGACTTTATCGTAACTTTTTCACATTTTTATGGTAATATGTGGACTTTAAGACTTTTCTGGTAACTTTGCAAGTCTATTTTGATTAACCCTATGTTGCATACGGGTTACTTCAGTAACTACAACTTTAACTCATATTGGTTATTCAAGTTACCAGTTTTAGTTTTTAAATCCACCGCGAGATGTCACTAGCGTGCGCAACAGCGGGAGGAAAAGGTGAAAGAGGGTCCACAAAATGTTGAATAATTTCTATCCGTGAGATGAAAAGGTCCAAATACCCTATTGTACTTGTGCAGAAGAGTATATAGAACATATAGAACACAATAAATAACAGTTTCTATGTGTTACCTATCAGTACTGCCATGCTTTTTGGCAAGGTAATTGTAGTGACCATTATGCACACAAGTACCCCCCTATTATGTATTTTTTTTCCCAAAATTGTGAATTTATTATGATATTTGGCCATAATCTACCCTAAATTTAAAAACAAACCACAATTGAATAACTCTTGCAGAAGCCATGCAACATAGGGTTAATATTATAACATTTTACCTTGTTAGGGATGTGTTCTTTTATCTGTTGTAAACTGTTCTGGGAACATTGTGACTTTTTTTCTGGCAATATTACAACATGCTGGATTTGATCCATCTTTGCAGCAGTTTTTTTTTTAAGGGGTAGAAAAGAGTTGCTGCAATTCATCTCATTTCACAGCTACCGCAGGGTTAGTGCGTAGGAAATGAAAAAGAAAGTGTGTGGAAGCGAGATGAGCTCGAATTTCAAGATGTCTTACAAATGATTGAACACGAGAGTGAGTGTAAGGCTGCATAAGAGAGCAGTAGAAAGTTTGGTGTTATGTGGCTGGTGGCATAAAAGATTCCCTGCAGGCACACTAACTGTGTCAGAGGGACTACGAGATGACTTTCTGACTGACAGCGCAGACTTTCTTAAAGATATGATGGAAAATTGACTCTTAATACCTTTACAATCCTTGTCAAAGGAAAACTAATTTGACATGTAAATTTTCACACACCAGAGAGAAGAGAAGAATTGCCAAGTAAATAAAATGAGGCTTCAAAATCATTAAATTAGCCATTAGCGGCTTTGTGAAAGCACGTCATTCATTTGCAGTCAGTAGACATCTCCTGCTTTGGAGGGAGTCTCGGAGTCATTAATAACATCCTGCAAAGGCACTGGATTTGCTGCCCGTGGCTTTTTGGAAAAATAGTTGCGAAGGGGTCAGAGAAGTCGCTAAGTATGAGGATGAAGTCGGCAATATTGAGTATAGCTGCTGGCTTTGTTGCAACGCCATTGCTTTGTGCACAGGCATGACCTTCAAAATGCGGTGATTTGAACAAGAGTGGGAAGGAAAAATGACGATCAAGTGTGCTCCAACTCTATCATTTGTGAATTTTAACTGATTTAATAATGATGGTAGATGTCGTAAAGCAACTGATTCAGATTGTGAACAATGTGCATAAGTCTCCTTTTAATTTTGGTTAAACTAGTTGAAGATAGAGACATTAAGGAGGATCACTAAACCTACGGTCTCGGAGCAGGTCTGCAGCGCTCAGGATCTTGGCGCGTTGATCCGGGTCAGTGATGTTCAGTTCATTGAGATGAGACTCCCTCAAACCTGTGAAGTCTTCCAGGTTCTGAAAGCCATGCATGGACAGCAAGGAAGACAACTCCTGGAAAGGGATGGAGGTCATTTGTGAACAAGTAGCTTGTGGCTGGTGATTGTGTTCTATTAGTTGGCCTATCGATTGAACCACATACCTGTTAACCTCGGCTAATAGCCGCCCTTATAAATGATTATGATTCCCCTTACAAAGCAACAAAAACCCTTACACATGCATGCACCGCGCACCGCATAGTGGCTTACCGCGCATGCGCACATCATGCTTTATCAATCCTACCGTACGCAGCGATGGAAAAAAATATATACGATTGAGGATGACTTTTGCTGGTTTGCCGTGACAAGAGGAGCAATCGACGACGGCATTGTCGTTGGCTACCAGCAGGTGAGACGATCTGGACTTGAGCCAAAATGGTCTTTGTGAGATCGGTTCACAATTTATTTATTTTTCCGTATAAAAGTTGTAATACGCCGTACATGATTTGAAAAGATTAAAAAAAACGTATAAAAGAAGAGAAAAAAGAAAAAAGAAGAGATCGCACCATCAGCCCAATGCAGTCCAGCACCTCCTCCAGGGTGGATGGTTTGGACTTGTTTCTGTTGGTCTTGCTGTCACAACGTCTTCGCCTGACAGGGGGGCTCTCGTCGGGCAGGAGATTGATGTATATGAACTTAAAGGAGCCCACCTTGTGGTGGAGTTTTCCTGTCCAGGTGCCCACGGGAGGCTTCTCGATAATGTGGATGATGTCTCCTTTCTGGAGGAGGAAGGAAGCACAATCTTGAGATGTAATCTAACCTATGCACCTTATGCCTAGGCCCCCACGAATCTTTCCGTGATATATGGGCGCGACTTCCGGTATAGCAAAACTGGCGTTTTGTTTCCATGGAAACTGTCCGAGTCCACTTTCCATGACAGTTACAGACTTTAACAAGCCCTCTTCCGGCTAATGTAGCGGGGTAGGAGGATAACAACAAAAGAGGCCAGCGATAAGGTACACTTACATACAGTATTTAACAACTTTCCGTACTCTCTAGCTTCAGACGTGTGGCAATGAGCGTCTCAAAGGCTCCGAGACGTATCAGTACCTACACACTATTAAAGTTTGTCACGTTTTGTTGAAAGAGGTTGGACACATTCTTATATTGAACTTAAATCCTTTTTGCATTTTTGACTGTTGTTGCGCATTTCTTCATCAAGGTACACCTCAAAACTACAAATGGTATCCCTCTTTTGGGATGCAAAAAACAATTGTCTTGCCAGTTTTTTTTGGTGGTCAACATCAAGAGAATGATTTCAGAATTATGTCATCCGGTCGACTCACCTGAAGTTTCAGGGACTCCACATCGTAGGGACTTGGGGTGAAGTCAGTGTGCACCACAGCGCGGCCACAGAAGGGTCCGTCGAAGGAGACGGCATTCTCCTCCAGTTTCATGCTGTCCCTCTGACCATAACCGCTGTCCAGACTCTGTCTGTCACTATCTGAAGAGGAAGGGCACGTATGGACCGGAATACTTGATGACAAAGAAGATCAGTGTTGAGGAAGTCTTACTGCCAGAAAAAGGACAGGTGACAGGACTGGAAACCGTCTCTTCTGAGCCTGTGGAGGACGTTGACATCCTCTGGCCTCCCCACTTAGGGGACACGAGTTCCTCACTGCTCTCCCCTTGAAGATCCTAAGACCAACATGGTGTCAAGTTTGTTATTATTACGGTATTATTATTTACAGTTAGCTGCTTTAAACCTGTTGGTATAAAATAATATTAACTCATTCAATGACTTCAAGGGAAGTTGAGGGACCTGTGACCCTTGTGGCGGCTGAGTGTGTGTGTGTGTGTATCAAATTATGTTGCAGCTGTAAATGGAGAAAAATAGTACTCTGTCTACCATGACTGTAAGTGACACAGGAAGAGGTGGTAATGACTAATTTTTCTGTCAGTTTTTAATTTTATTATTAATAACAACTTTAATGTATTTAAGCATTTCACTAAGATTTTACATGTAGAGTGTACTGTCGTTGTGTATGTATCCGATGACATTCTTGGTTTTGGATCATAATGTTTTGATTTAAAAAAATGTAAAAAAACCAATTATTTAATGTTATTGGAATTATATGCACATTTAAAATATTTCATCATTGTATTTATAGTTTTTGTTACATTTTATTAATCACACATCCATCTAATTATTACATTTAAATTATATTCATTCATTTTGCGATCCGCTTTATCCTCACAAAAGGGTTGCGGGGGTTGCTGGAGCCTATCCCAGCTGTCGTCGGGCAGTGGGCGGGGGACACTCTATCTCGGTTGCCAGACAATCGCAGGGCACACGGAGACAAACAACCATCCGCGCTCACACTCACACCTACGGACAATTTAGAGTGTTCAAGCAGCCTATTTAAATGATATGTATTCTTATCATTATAATTACAATCAACATCTTGTTAATTTCATGCAAACACTTTTAAATATAATGGACTTTTTCAATTTGTTTTTCAAAGTGAAATTCATGCATGCAGTAGATGTATTTGACCACCAGACAGAGACATTACCCAAATGTGCTATTTGGGTACAGTACTGTGTGACTCCTTTCACCTGCAATAGATTGTAGTGACACAAAGTGCATTATTAAGTGTACAGTTTTTCAAATCATATTTACCCCCTCCTCGGCTAGAACCTTCTGCATCATCTTGGAGTTCTTGCGGGTTATCGTGCGGGAGATGACGTAACGCCACTTCTTGCTCAGTTTGCCGCCGCTTTTCCCTCCCTCCGTGACGCTCCCTTCCACCTGAGAAGGGTGGAAGGGACATTGCAACACCATATCCACAGCTGATCGGGACGATGATGACATTTGTTTGAGTTTCTTCCTGATTCAGAATTATGAATGTTGATTGCAACCTAATCTATTTTTCCCCGCAAGGCAAAATTAGCCACTGACAACTACAGTGGGTGCTATAACTCATATTTTGTGAGATCAAATCTGGAGAATTTGCAGTATACAGCATTGATGATTTATTTCACAGTCATTGCTTCTTCTGGTGACTTGCTTTTAGAGGTTTTGTGTTTTTCATCAGATGGTGGCATTTTGGACTTGAAACACACTGGATATTTATGTTGAATCACATTCCTTGCGCTTGCTTTTATCCACAACAGAGGGACGGTTGTCATATTCAGTTTCACGAGATGGAACAAAGTCAGTATCATCTAAATTGCCTCAAAGACAAAAAATAAACTGGGATTAAAAAAAAAAGGTTTTTGCACAGTTGTACTTTAACTTCCTGAACTACTTTTCGAGACTCTGATCGATGTCTGAACCTCGTTATCTGAGATGTTTTTGCCTGGTTTCAGGGGAGCGACCATCTTGGAAATGGGAGTTGGACCAGTGTTAATCTGATGAATCAGAAAAAGTGCTGAGTGCACAGAAAGAACAAAGAACTGCTCCCTCGACTGTATATTAAAACTTGATTTAGATTATTACTCAGATGATCTGAAATTACTTGTCTGTATTCAATTCTGCACTTAACATAAAAAAAACAAAAATAGAGTTACCCCATTGTAGTCCTCAGTGGCTCAAAATGGTTTACCGGTATTTGCACGAACAAAACGCACAACCCAGAGCGAACATAGTGAGTATGTGTGCTTATCCGGAAAAATGAAGTGAAATGTTTGTCAGACAGACTGTTGCGGCTCTCTGCTTGACTGCCTGTCGTCATGCAAAGGACATCCTGTCTGCACGTTACGCTCAGAAGCACAAAAGATATTCATATTGACTTCCAATGAACTGCTGTGTGCGGAATCAGGAAGTTTTGCACTTCTGCAACACTTGTTTATGACCTGCAATTAGGGTACAATGACACGTTTGGAGAAACGCCAACAGTTCCACTTTTCACTCAAGCACTGCTGAAATGTACACTTCACTCTAAGTGCATCTGCGAAATACACAATATCATATTATAATAAAAAAAATAAAATGCTAGTAAAATATATGTGATAACTAAGATCTTGAGCATTTTTGAAGACAGTCAAATTTTCATTTATAATTACGTGAATGATAAATAACATAAAAAGGAGAATCTTGGTTTATTAACATAACATCTGACATATTTTACCTTCTTTTCTTCCATTATTCAAATATGGCCCTTGAACATAACGGTTTGCCCTTTCACGACCTGTCCTGTTTTAAGGGTGCATGACAACAGTATGATTAAATCTTCCTCTTGGAAATTCCTCACTTCATAAAAACTAAAAACAACAACAACAACCAAAACTAAAAAAACAAACTAAAACCCAATCATGTTATCTCCCCCCCCATCCCTTCCGATTGTGTGACAGGCCGACTCACAGTCTCATCGAGGACAAACTCCTTGTCCGGCGTGACAGGTGAGGTCACTTTGGGCTTCATGAAGTCCTTGAAGCTGCTTGACCTCTGCAGAGTGAGCTGCAAAAACATTTTTCTTTAAACCTGCATCACCAATTACTGTAATCAATAGGAACACCATCAGAAAAGTCACACAGAGGCACGCATGCACACAAACGCACGTACACATTTCATAATCTCCGCAAATGTGTGAAGACATGACTTGAATGTGACTTTTTCTTATCTACTTTTTCCAGCTAAAGAGTTCGAAAATATCCACTTTGACCGCAACATGGAGGGACCACAACGCACTTTACGCACATTTAAACTTAAAACACTTTTAAAGAAATGCTAAATGTATTTGAGCATAAAATTTCAAAGCAGAAAATTGATAGAAAACATGATATATGTCTGTGTCTATGCATGTGGCTTTAAGAGGCGTGGCCTGATAGTCTGGCGTGTGATATTTACAATTCTGAGTGTCTCGTGTGAGATGAAGTTGACAGCGATTCCGAGGCATGAGTGTGCCTATTACATTTATGAGGTTTACGTTACTCCCGGTGTTCAATAAATGGCTCAAAGGTGCGTTGGCAAATGTGGCTCTCCTTTCCCATTTGGGAGGGCATTACTCTAAGCACCATGGCGCCTTGAGATACAAGCACTTTATGGTGGTAGTGAACTCGATTCAAGAGAATTACATGTAAGGTATTTAACACAACCACATGGCTTTCTCCGCGAAATACAAACAAATATTTCAAAACGCTATTGACATGTTAAGGATAAACAATCGATAGCCTCTAGGAACAAAGACTAGGATCACAGCGCAGTATCTTACTGACTCACTTAACATAACAGTTGTGGAAGAAGAAGGACAAGCAGGAGTACAATTCGTCTTTGCTTGCATATGAATGACGGTATTACACAACGGTGGCAAAGGCGGGCACACCAGAAGGCGCAGCACAATAAATTGGATGACAGCATTAAATTATGGAGCACATGATCATGATGTGGTAACAAAAAAATAATAACTTGGGTAAATCCCAGAATGTGGAAAATCAGATCCCAGCAGTGTTCTTTAAATAATGCAAAAATAAGAATGACTAAATACTTATTATGGAAGTCCGCAGTGACGAGGGAGCATTGTTGAAGGGTGGTTTTTTTAATATTTAATTTTTTAACTTTAACGAAAACTACTTCTGCAGCCATGATTCACTCGACCAGAATAGAGGAACTAGATCTTTTTTCTCGAACGTCAAGCGGTTAGATTGTG
This sequence comes from Hippocampus mohnikei, assembly GCA_026261675.1. Classification (NCBI taxonomy): domain Eukaryota; kingdom Metazoa; phylum Chordata; class Actinopteri; order Syngnathiformes; family Syngnathidae; genus Hippocampus; species Hippocampus mohnikei. The sequence continues at coordinate 20,628,459 of JAKGUB010000557.1, read as the reverse complement.
TGCGTGTGTGTGTGTGTGTGTGTGTGTGTGTGTGTGTGTGTTAACCACAAAGTTTGCTCTAACGTGCAGATTTCCTTGAGAGATAAAAAGTCTTTAAAAATCCTCTATATGTTTAAACGTCAAATGTGATAGTACAGTTTATTACAAGTATATTTATGTATTTAGGTAATAAAAAAAATACTTCTGCTTCTGCACCCCCGTCACATTGAAACGCACTAGAACAATGAAAAGGCTTTCCTCACCTTTTTCTTCTGCACCTGCTCCTTCTCCGAAGCGTTGGAAGGCTTTCGCCTCAACATTTCGTTGTCGTCGGCGTGCAGGGCGACTTGGAAGAAAACAAGAGAAGTTGGGTGAAGGTTTCTGTTCTTGTCTCTGGGTTGAGAGGACAAATGTGAAAATAGATGCGACAGAGGAGATGCACGCCCCCGCTACTGAAACAAGAGCACATACTAAGGGGAAGTCACATCAACGCATGGCAACAAACCCATTACTGCACATTTCACTCCTGCAGTCAGCACTTCCATAGACGACAAAACAGTTTAGCATCATTGCTAAATGCTCTTGCATTCAGTACCACGGTGCCTTGAGATACAAATTCAGTTTTTTCCTTGACTATGCTCATAAAACAAACCCCTCATCACAACATCTTGCATTAAAATGAATCATGTATCATTAATCCGTTCCAGCCTCAGGAAAAAAATCAAACAAAAAAATAACTTTTGTAATGTGTTCTAAAAACATCCAGTCGTGACTTAATTTAATAAAGTTAAAAAGAATTAAAAGAATAAAACAGCCTTCTGGTGTGCGCACCTTGGCTACCTCGGGAAAGTTTAAGACGGAGGCTTATTGAGCACTCAGATCCTCACTTGGCTTCTTGTCACTGCAGTAATATTAGTCGTTCTTTGCAGAGGACAAAGAATATAAGCATGTTAGTAGTGTTACATCATTACCGTAAATTCTGGACTGTAAGCCGCCACCTTTTTCCCAAACTTTCAACCCTGCGGCTTATACAGTGATGCGGCTTATTTGTGTAATTTTTCTAACGGCCGCCAGGGGCGCTCGAGTACAAAAGGTAAGATTAAGACCGGTCTTTATGACAGTTTAATTCCGACACTGAGGACGGTGACTTCGATGGCTTCAGTTCACAGGAGGAAGATGAAGATGGCTCACCGTGAAGTACCGGTATGTTCTTTTACCAGACCTGTTATACTGTGTTGCTATTCTGTTGCTAGCGTGTTGTTACCATGTTGCTACAGTTTTACTGCCGCGTCACAGGCACCGTTTGGGAAGAAAGTTATATTATTATTATTGTTAAATTATATTATTAAAACTTTGAAAACTCTCTCTGTGTACCGTCTTTCTTTGTAAATATGTTTACATGTTTTAATGTGGGCACATGCGGCTTATATACAGGTGCGGCTTGTGTATGTACAAAATTGGTTTTCCTCTAAAAATGTAGTGGGTGCGGCTTATAATCAGGTTCGCTCTATAGTGCAGAAATTACGGTACATATCTTATGTTATGTCTTCCAGTACCCGAATCCTGAGTTTGGCCAATCAACGGCTCATGTCTCGAAAAACCCGTATGTCAGATAATTTGTATCAAAAGGCAGCACAAGTCATGTTTGTACACCAACAACATGAAAGCCTTCAGTAGAGTGCACCTCATTATGCTTACTGTTGACACATTTTTTTCCTTCTTCAGCACAACGTGAATCATGCTTGCTCTTTTTAAAGCTGTTGCTCATGTCTCCACCCTGTGATTTATCAGCATATTTTCCTCAGCTGTGACTATTTGTCAGCATGGCTGAAGGAAGGCCCATTTCACAAAACCACAGTGCAGCACCAAACACAAACCAGGACAACTAGACGACAGTCCAAATTATTATGCAAATGATATTTTCCTCAGATTTTCCTGACTCGTGAATGGAAATGATATAATTTTCAAGCCATCAACCATCCATCCACCCATCCATCCATTGTCTGATCCGCTTATCCTCTCGAGGCTCGCAGGCGTGCTGGAGCCTATCCCAGCTGTTTTCGGGCAGTGGGCACGGCACCATGAACTGGTTGCCAGCCAATCGCAGGGCACACAGACCAACAACCATTCATCCTCACAATCACACCTAGGGACAATTTAGAGCGTTCAGGCAACCTACCATGCAGGGTTTTGGAATGTGGAAGGAAATCGGAGTAAAAAAACTTACGCAGGCACGGGGAGAACAGTGCAGAAGTGCAGGGATCGATACCAGGCACTGGCCCTCTTGTGTGGAGTTTGCATGTTCTCCCCGTGTTTGTTTGTTTGTTTTTCAAATGGATGCTGATGCATAACAAAGCAGAAAAGGAGACCAGGCACAACTTTTACACCCTACTAAAGCTAGTTATCGTATATTCTGTACCTTCTGCTACTCACTACTACGACAACTACTCCATTTGTCCCTTGTGCAAATGTCGTGCAAATGTCAGTTTAATGTTTCTGTATTTTGTGTCAGGCATACAGTAGGTAGTAAAAGGAGGAAGGGAAGTAGAGTGTAAACCAGGTCTAGTTTGTTTGTTTTTTTGGGGCATTTTTGCAAACCACATGAAGAGAGGATGCCCTATTTCGGCTTCCGCTCTTCATGCCACTCCAGCTCGCTGTACAACCGAGTTCACATTTTGCTGGCACGTCATGAAACAGCCGAAGCTAACCTCTTGTAATCTCTGAACACAACGTTGATACTGGGCACCCTATTAGATGCAGTACACCTGCACAACATAAGGAGATCCAATATTAAGCATGATGTTTGCCTTTGATGATATCAATGCTCTGTTTTATTCGACACCGTCAGAAATGCATTAGTAGAACAGTATGTTCATTATGCTGGTAGTAGTTTGCATTACATAGTATCATAGTGGGAGCCTGGCCCTGCTATTGGATGCTGACCAGACCAGGGCAGCAGGGATAGTTTAGAGCAGGAGTGTCAAACTCACTTTTGTCGCGGGCCACTTTGGAGTTACGTCTTCCCTCGGAGGGCCGTTACTACAGTGAAACCAAATAAATTTTTAATTGTCTCATTGTATTATTACTTGTATACAATAAATTGGTCGATTGCTAGTTTGTGAAATCAGTCCAGTCAACTACAATAGCTTGTTCAATTATTGTTTAAGTGAGTGTAAAATATATGTTATTTATCATTTCTGAAATTTGACATTTAGATTTTAGCAAGTATCATGCAAGTTGACATGCTTGATTTGCTTCTGCGGGCCACATAAAATGACGTGGCGCACCGGATCTGGCCCCTGGGTCTTGACTTTGACACCTGTGGTTTATAGCCTCATGCACATAATACTGTACCATAATTTATACATGTGAGGTGTTGGTATTTTTTTTCCCCTTGGAGGGTCTCCACCCTCACAATATACAGTGCCATAGTATTTGTGACTGAATGAGTATGACTAAAATGTGGTTGACTGGTCTCTTGAGAGATTGTTAGCGAATGGGAGTGGGTGCTTACTTTACCGTAAAAGTTCCATTCCAAGTTACCAAGTCGTACCGAAGCTTCCTTTAGTACACGGGAAGTCAATTATCAAAAACTTTGTTGAAAACAATATGTTGTATATGTCCCCACTACTCTAAACATGGTATTCTGATTAATATTCTGCTGGTGGAATATGAGTTAAACAACAAACTCCACCGGTTTTTATCCATCTCAGGGGCTATTTTGCTGTCGATTGATAATTTGCTCAGGACTCAGGTAAGAACCAATCATGGTTTAGGTGAAAACAGGTGAGCTGTGATTGGTTGTTACCTGTTGACTTCCCCTTTAAGTGAACATTCTCGTCCACACAATCTCTCCTGGTGGCTTGCTTTAATTGCTCTCTCATGAAAAAAGATCACAAAACCCGTAATATGTTTCAGTAATTTCTAAGCTTCAACTAGGAGTGGCAATAAGTTAGTTGAATTGGCTCCCACTGTCTCACGTTTTTTTCTCACAAGTCAAAGCAAATTACACTCGAATCTAGTACAAGTCCCAATTCGGGTCAATTTTATCCCAAGGCACCACTGTACTTCTGCTCAGTAGAATCAGTAAGAATGAATCCAATTGCAAGTGAAACATATTCTACTTTATTTGAAGGATCTGCAGTTTCAGGTAAACAGAACAAAGTAGGGTACAAATACAGTAATGATATGGAAACTAATGTTCTATGTATTAAAAAAAAAAACTTCAATGCTGCATTTGAGTTACCTCAGGAAAGGTATACTTCAAACATGACAAAAAAACAAATACGCTATGCAGTGTGATTACACAAATAGTTGAAAAAGCATCAAAATCACACAAAAGATCATTTTCAAATTTGGAACGAAAATGTCAGTGTCCAAATGTCAGTGCTTCTCTCCCCCCTGATATACCTGTACGTACTATGCGTAGGATAGACACAACACAGCCAGAGCCAAAGTGACGAGGGTGGATGAAGGGGAGCGGATGGTTGAAGAAGATTTGGAGTCCACAAGGGGTTCTGTATGTCTCAGCATCCAGCTCTTCACCTCATGGAGGCCCTGACGGTCCAGCTCGGGAGCCATCAGCCTCCGGATGGTCTCATAATATTTGTTCAACCAGTGCAGCTGGAGTGAGAGTGGAAAGAGCATTTTCAAAAGCAATGGTTCACTATTGCTGAAGTAGCATCTGGTGTTTCATAGAGATGTGAACTAGAACCCTCTTTTGCTCTGTAGGACTATTTGTTCATAACTTTTTCAATAGTACACCTCTAAGTATGAGTGGAGTTCGTGTGCTTAAAAACAACACAATGGCAGCATTAAAATTATTCAGATTAGATGTCTGAGTTTTATTGGTTGTGTGGTTCAATATGGAGCCCAGTATTTACAGAAAGGCATTCATCTTGTTAGCCTAATTCCATCATCGTATAAGTCTTTTTTTTTCTTACTGTAACAATATCAATGGAATGTGGGAGGAAACCGGAGTACCCAGAGAAAACCCACGCAAAACATACAAACTCCACACAGGGAAGCCGGAGCTGGAATTTAACCTCTGCACTGTGAGGTCGACACGCTAACCACTGGAGCACTGGGCTGCCCAATATCTCTCTCTCATCTCATCTCTCTCTCTCTCTCTCTCTCTCTCTCTCTCTCTCTCTCTCTCTCTCTCTCTCTCTCTCTCGTTTTTAAGCAATGATTTGCTTTTGTAATTTACAAAATATAAATTTCTTCAAAAATTACAGATGAAATGGTCAGTTTTGTTTTGATGAAGAGCACTTTCATCTTCACTTGGAGAGAAAAAACTGAGGGCGGGGTTTGAGACGAACAAGCACTCTTACAGCAGGGAAATGAAAACATCTCAGATGTCAGACCACATTTCAAGTTGTTTGCACCTTTGAAACAGGAAACTGATAAGATCCTGATTTAAAAAAAAACAAAAACTTGCCATATAATATAAACTCACAGATATTCTCGGATTTAAAGACGTTTTTTTTTCATCATTCTCATACAATTACCTGAACTGGGCTCAGAAGAGACACGTCAATCAACTTCCTGTCATACGGAACCAAAGACACAGTGTCAAACGTCAAGTAGTTATGGCCATACTGGAGGAGAAAGATGGCGGCAATTACCATACACGACTTATTAAAAATAAATGACTGGATGATCTGTAAGTATACCTTTGTATGGGCGGGCACGACCACTGCAACGTCTTCGATGCGAATGCCAAAGTCATTATCCTTGTAATATCCGGGTTCTATGAACAAAATCAGGTGAATGCTCACAAATGGCCTCATGTACATTTATTTTTCGCTAAGATCAGCAAATGATGATTTGTGACAAAAAAAAGTCTCACCTATAGATGTGAACATGCCTTCTCTAAATGGAATGTTGTTACCCTGAAAACCGACAGGCCCTAAACAACAAATGGCAGAGTCAATTATTATTTATTAAATGTATTATTTATGATTTTAAAAAATGTACCGGTACAAATAAAAAAAAACTGTGGAATCAAATAACAAAACTAAGAACCTACAAAATATGAAAATAGAAAAATAGTACATTAATATTTAGTCGTATTTTTAAAATCATACATACAAGTAATAAAATAAAAAACGGACTATTACAAATCATTCATAAAGAATACAAAAGATGAGAATAGTAAAAAATGAAGGCGTATACCAGCATTTATTAGGTGTGCAGTATTATTTATTATCGGGAATAAATAATTAAAAATAAATACTAAAATAATACTGAAAAAATACAAACTATAAGATTGGACAGAGCTAGTCCAATGTATTCATATTTATTAGTGTATCATTTATTTTGTTTAATCGAACCCTGCACCTCAGCGCTGTGAGGCCAACGTGCTAACCAGTTGCTCATCTTGCCACCCTTGGGCATGCAACGCTGCATAATTTTAATGATGATTGTGAGGGTTATATTTGGAGTGCTTAGTATTTTTTACTTGGTGTTGAAAAAAAATGAGAACTTCTGCGAAAACATATTCTGCCTAAGTAGGTACGAGATAAAAGAGGTGGCGTACACTCATGAACCCCGAAATAATTGCCGACCCCATGTCCTGTGCCATGGCCGTAGTTCAGGCCCACTTCCCACAATGCTCTGCGGCCCAGCATCTCCATGTTTACACCTGGGGACGGACCACAAGCTTATACACTCAGACAGCCTGCTGCAAAAACAGCAACAGCCCAATATTACCATCTAGTGGTTAAACTCAGACTTTAGCTACTTATGAATGAACATTCCCCACCTCTGGTTCCTGAAGGAAATACGGTTCGAGATATTTCCATGTTCCCCATAAGAACTCTGGTGTAGGCCTCCTGGTTAACAACACAGACAAGTCAATATTAGTTTATTTCAGACTACAAAAGTGTCGTAAAAGAAGGCAATTTCCTTTACAGTGGTGCCTTGGGATACGAGTGAATGATTGACGAGTTTTGCGAGACACGAGCTGTCATTAGCGCTTTATGGTGACAGTGAGCGGAATTCTACTCTCTTCACAAAAAGCAATGCATCCTCAAATTGTTTATTGCCACCTGAAGTTTACTGTCAAAGTAAACATCAAACAAAGAGAAGTGCACCATTTGTATCCAAATCAACCACATAACTTTGCTTTAGGAAAGTTTGCTTCGCTTTTTACAAACAATTGACATGCTAACATTTAGCATTAATAGAAGCAAATGATACTGCAAATGGTGACATAACACATGTAGACCGATAATATAACAATATTCATAGGCACATACTCTTTATGCTCTATGAAAAATGACTAATATGACTAATTATCATTTTTTTCACTGAATCACTCAGAGTTGTAGTTTAATAAATACTATACTTTTTGAAATGTCTGTATGACTATATTTTACAGTACTGCCTCCCTGTGGCCAATATTGCAGCAAACGATGTGGAAACTGTTTAATTCTTCACGTTCTATGTAATCTTGTTTTCTTTTTATGTTATCATTAAGTACAATATTATAGAGTGATTTTTTTCCGTATTGAAAAACACATACACATTTTTGTTTTGGGGGCGGAAACTGATTCATGGTGTTTCCTTTCATTTTGAGTAAGATACAGCATGAGCGTTTGGAGTTTATTCAATTCAAGTTGTATCTCAAGTTATCACTGTATTACCATGACAATGTATCAGATTCAAAGTGTTACCTTTTGTATTGCAGTGGGGGTCCCCCAATGGACTGTCCGAGTGATGTCGGTGGTCCCATCTCTGACGGTGTGGAGAGAAGGCATGACACCAAAACAACCATAAGTGATGTGTGTACCCACGTGAATGTGTACATGTGTGTGTTCTTACTCACAGGTACTGGCCACCTGAGTCAACCAGGTACATCTCATCCACTTTCAGCTTCCTGTTGCTTTCTCCTGTTGGGCTACAGCATGAAAAGCTTCAGTAGACAACAAATCAACACTGAAACTTGATTTTAGTGTGTGCTGACTATAATCCATTCCTGAGAGATAATTATTTTGTTTCTTCCTGTGTGTTAATTTTATTAAGGTGAATTGGTCAAAATTCAGATGCAGACCCAAATTTCATTTGATTAGATTGTGTGGGCATACCCAAATGTTGAAGAGGTTCAGTAAGAGGAAACAAAGAAAATGTCATGTTTCGGTTTGTGACCAACAGGTGGCACTGTGGGGCTTTTCCCTGCAGCTGCACACCTGTTGGTCGTTTGGCAATTAGTAGTATAAAAGGACTCCCGACCACTCAGGGTCGGGTCATTGTTGCTGTTTGGCTACTGTCATGTTTGTTTGTTACTGTTTGTCTGCTGCTGTCAGGTTTGTTTCGGTCATGTTTCTGTTATTGAGTTTTTATCTTCAGTCATGTGTTTTGTTTGATACTTTGGACTTTGTTTTGGATTTAGTTTTCTCTGTGTTTTATTAAATACAATTCGTCAGTACACCTTGCTCCTCCCTCGTGCCTGCTTCTTGGGGTCCACCACCACCTCGCAACGTGACAGAAAAACTCCATATTTGTCAGAATTATAATGACTTCAAACAGATGTTATCAGGCAGTGGGCACGTAACAATAAAAAAGAAGGTGCAATGAAATACGGGTGACACAAAAATAATTTTTTTAGAGACTGGAATTGACAAATGTTATTCATTCAATATTCAATGGGAAAAGATGCTTTGAGACACGAGTGTGATCATAGAATGAATGAAGCCTGTATCTCAAGGCATCATGAGGACATTTACCTGTAATGTGCCAGTGCAGCATTAGGTCCACTTGCTGATATAGTCTCAAAACTTGGGCCCTTGTTGTCCTTCTGTTTGCTGAAGATGTTTTTTTTCCTTCTTAATATATTCAGGCTTTCAGATTCTATTGTGATCTGTACCGAGAGTAACGAGACTGACCTTCGACAGTAATTGACATACACAGAGGCACTCAGCTCCGTCTGTTTTCCCGCTGGCACCATGTTCTCCAACCACATGAGAAGCTGCATGACAGCCACAGCATCCCTCACCTGGAATGAAGCCACAATGAGCTATTGAGCAATAATAATATGATTCATTCATTCATTCATCTTCCAAACCGCTTGATCCTCACTAGGGTCGCAGGGGGTCCTATCCCTATCCTATCCCAGCCGTCTTCGGGCAGTAGGTGGGGGACACCCTGAATCGGTTGCCAGCCAATCGCAGGGCACACAGAGACGAACAACCATCCACGCCCACACTCATACCTAGGGACAACTTAGAGTGCTCAATCAGCCTGCCATGCATGTCTTTGGAATGTGGGAGGAAACCAGAGCACCCGGAGAAAACCCACGCAAGCCCGGGGAGAACATGCAAACTCCACACAGGGAGGCCGGAACTGGAATCAAACCCGGTACCTCTGCACTGTGTAGCCGACGTGCTAACCACTGGACCTCGGGCCACCCGATGATTATTATGAATAATAATAATAATTATTATTATTCATATATAAAATTTATTTAATGTAAAAAATGGAAATTAAAAGCAAAATAGCACAATTATATACTACGACTAGTTCGACGAGTAATACTAATACTGTAATAATTACAGGAATTCGTTGTTCATTTTAAATAATAGCATAATAATAATAATAATAATAATAACAAGTACATCGGTCATGTGTTTGGGTGACATACGTGAGCATCCCTCAAGATGCGCTGCTCAGTTTCATCTTTCACAGCCTTGGTGGTCAGCACAGGAGAATAGGAGCTGCTTATTAGTTTGTCCTATGGGACGCAAGTGGGTACAAATGCATTTAGACAATTGAAATCAGACAAGGATGTCAAGAAAATGGGTGACAAATGGCTCATCTCATGTCATACCTTGGCAACATCTACATGAAATATAAGTCAAAGTCAGTAGGGAAAGTAGCAAGCACCCCTAAAATGAAGAATGAATTAGGATTTGGCTGAAAACCAAGAGTATTATTCAGTCATGATAGAATAAATCACCGTTTGACAATGGTTGAGCAATGGCACAAATCCAAACTACTAAAAATGAGTCTTAATTTTTCATCTGAGCAAGACATTTTTGACAAATGTTTGTTTCCAGCCAGTAGTGGACTCTAGTATATGCGATATGTGCGACCACACAGCGCAGCATTTCTGGGGGAGCAGCAACGTGCCCCGAAGGAAAGGTCCGCGCCAGATGCCATTCAATATTGGACTGCCACTGCGTCCAACATTTCAATGTATTTTATCCTATGAAGTGTGAGAGCATTTCAGTAGTGAATGTGAGAGATGTTCACTATATTGCATGAGAGCATTTCAGGCAAGTGTGAAAACATGCTAATTTTGCCTAGAAACACAATTCACATTTTTTTTTCCCGGGTGTCCAAATAGTTTTGTCCATTTTGTATTTGATGGTAAATTGGTCACGGAGAATACAGTTGTATCAGTGGCATACCTCCGGTTTTATGACCTCAAAGAGCGCATAGTTGGTGTACTCGTTGCCGATCCACACTTTGACCCCAGACCCGCTGCTCACGTACTCCTTGAGGTGATCCAAGACGGCGTCGTAGTTTTTCAGCTGGACGCAAAGTGGCCCACCACATGAAGTGTTCAGGTACACTCTCATCTCTTCCGTCACCCTTTCTGTGTGCAAAAAGAGCCTGACGGATGTGGTGAGTAAAAACGCTGATCAAAGCAATCACAAACTTCCACGCATAGTAAACCATGAGAGGCCAGCAGAAACATTATTCAGGGTTACCTCTCACACACACTAGGGAAACACTCACACACACACCTGTTATGCTCTTGCATATATAACTGAAATGTTGGCGCACAGATAACTAAAACTCTCTCAAATACACAACTGAAATTTGGGCACTCACACGACAAACGCTGTCACACAAACAAATTGCTGTCACCAACACCTGAAAAATTACTGACTCATGTAAAACCCCTCACACGTACGCTAATACGCTCTCTCACACATGCATCTGACAATGCTTGACACTGAATCACTCACGCTTACTGAAACTCTCCCACTCACGAAACTAGAATGCTGTCTCACACTATACTGAAAAATCTCTCACAAGCAACAGAAAATGCTATCACGCCCCCCCCCACCCCCCACTGAAATGCTCTTACACAAAAATAAGCCTCTGCCACACACACTACTGAAACACTCTCACATCCAACCGAAATGTTGCACAGTCACTACTGAGACCCCACACAGACTACTTCAATGCGTATTTCAGCAGTGGGTGACACAGCATCACAATGATATGCGTGATGGAGCATTTCAGCAGTGTGTGAGAGCATTTTGAAAGTGTGTGTGTGAGAGTGTTTCGCTTGATTACATCAAAGAATTTCCGTAGAATGTGTATACGTCTTAGAGCTTTGAGGTGTACTATACGAGATGCATGAGAGCATTTCCTTTGTGTTATGGGAGGTAATCCTGAATTAGGTCCTTGAAGACGTCTCATAAGGATCAACAGAAAACGTACCAGATCTCGTCCATGGTCAACAGCGTGTATGAGTAGAAAAAGGGGTTGTATGGGATGTCATTCCCGCGCATATTAAATAGCCCTTGAAAATGAGAAATACATGTTACGTACATAAAGGTTTGTCGTGAGTACGTAATGCGATGAAGATGAGATACATTTAAAAGGGACTTACAGGCTGTCTCATCGAGTGCGGAAAGCAGGACAGCGGTGGGCTGATAAGGATTCTCCTTCATCTGATTTCGGATTTGCTCCACTTTCATCTGCCAGGACCTTTCTGTGAACGACGTGATCTTACATGAGTCAGTTATTAAAATGTGTATGTATATAACATCTTCATCTCTTAAAGCGGAGCTTATGCAACAACGCAAGCCTGGATGCCACAGAGTACATATAAAAAAAACACAAGCATTCATATTCGTTGACAATGTAATCTTCAATGAACAAAATCGTTATGGATTTAGAATTTGGAAGGAAGTACCCAAGAAACCGCATGCTAACATTGTTCTAAAATTCACCTATTGTATTTTTTTTTCTCCTGAACGTATTTTCAGCATGCCACAAGACACCAGTCAATAAGACAGTCCAATTGTCCCTCACTGTATTGCTGTCCACTTTTGACGGCTTCATGACAATGCAGATTTTTTTTTTTTTGTGGAATTGTGATTTTGGAGTCATTATTTTTTCACACGGAGCGCAGAGCAAGACTGGGATGATTTCACACTTAATCATTAAAAAAGAAAGATAAATGCTCAGTGCTTATTGCAACGTACAACTGTCTCAACTAAAGTAAACCTCGATAGCTAATTGAATCTAACCCACCCCCGCTAAACTGAATGAATTGCAATCCCTCCACTCATACAAGGATCGACGACACAGCTGCTGGTGCACTTTCAATGGCCTTGGAGAACAATGGTACCAAAATAAACACAGGCAGATATTCACAAAACGACCTGCCACTTGGCACACATGACAACGAGTCACTCAACAGAGTGGCCAACAGAACTGTCCCCTGCCCTTAATGAACTTAATTTGGATATGCCTCTACAAAGACATAATGACTAAGAACATAAAATGCAACAAAGTTGGCCTAAACCACATTATGCTTCTTTAACATATATAATGTGTACATTTACACAGGTCATAATAAATCCCAGCAAATGACGTACAATAGCTTTGATTGAGTGGCCTTATCCCGTTCAAACGCATACAACCATTAGATTTACGATGCTCTCCATTTCTTCCATTTGCCCATTGCGTGACCCTAAAGGCTAATGATGCTCTAAGACCAGTGGATGCCGCAATAACTTCCTTCCATGTCCGTTCCCACACAGTTAGCATTAAATCTGTCAACCATAAAAACATCACCAGGCTGTTAATGGCTGCACCACATCATTGTAGGTATTTATCAGCACCCAGGTACAGGAAGCGAAACGCACGTATGATTCTGTCCGGCAGGCGGACGAGGCTATCAGGCGAGATGAGAGGTCGCTCCTTCCACACTTGGTCCACCAGGTTGCTAGGCATCGACTTGAGGCTCCGACTGCTCGACTCCAGACTCATTCTGTAGTCTTCCTGCTTTTCTAATGGATGGAATGGCAGATGATTAAGAACCTTGAGGCCAATCAATCATGAGGGAGCTGTCAGTCTGTCAATGTGGCATCTGTGGCCTCCGGTGATATTAATGAGGACTGACGGGGGCGGTGATAAAGACTCACTGAGCGAGAAGAGGAATGGATCAAAGCCAATCTTGCCACCATAAGGTACCTCTGAGATGAGCCAAACTGCTATGCTGTTTATGGACACTGTGAAATGACAAAGATGAGTTAGAACGATTATTACTGATCCACAACACTTACTGTAGACTTTAAAGTAATCGACTGCATATCATCCAGCACTGCATATCTGTGCTGGATGAAGCGAAGCAGCACTAGAAGATAACTACATGGTACCACGTTCTTTGCATTGTGCTACAGTAATTGTTGCTACTCTTAAATTAAAGAAAGAAAACACCATTGAAATGAGTTGAAACTGATGAGTCTGCAATTTGTTAAAATGCAAGATGACAAACATGGTCCTCATATTCGGAGAATCACCATTGGACAAATAAGAGAAAAACAAAGGCTTTTTTTTCAAATCTTCATCATCATTACAAACAAAGTGGAACAAGGAAAAAAAATAATACAAATAAATGTTGGGGCTGCTTTGCTACACCAGGTTCAGGGTAGCTTCAATGTGTGCAGGGTATTATAAACTCTTCAGACTGCATTGGCATTCCAGAGCCAAGTGTGCTGCTCGAAATAAGAAAGTTTGGTTTGGGTTACGTGTGTTCTGGGGTTGCTACATCTTGCTATGGTTGTCGTCATCATGTGCAGAGAAAAACAAAATCTGAGGCCTCTCAAAGTATTCTGGAGCAAAATGTACTCTGGCTGTCAGAAATTGTTGTCTCTGTAACGCCCTGGGGCTGTGGCTGTTTTGCTACATCCAGAACTAAGTATTTAATAAGTGCAAGGTAAAATAAAATATCAAGCCTACTAAGGTATTTTGCCAGTAAGCTTGGTTTTTGTTATGTTCCGGGGCTGTTTTGATAAATCTGGCAGAGGATATCTCTAACGCTGAGGTGTCATCAATTGCCGCCTGCGTCTAAAGTACATCTTGGTCTCAGTTACAGCTCAGAGGTACTCCAGTGACATTGTGTTCAAGCCCACCATCTTTTTGCAGCTCCCAGTTGCAGTCCATCTGTCTCTCCGCTTGGACCCAGTAGCGGCTGTCCGTCCACAGCGCCGCTTTGCCTAGCGTGACCACGGCTGTGCCTGCACACAGGCGGGAGCATTAAATTACAGATGCCAACGATTGCTCGGCAGTCCAGCTCATCTTGCTAATGTATGCAAATGGGGACATGGGAAGGTTGAAGGAATCTAATATTGTGAAGCTTCACTGTTGCCATCTTTTATCTCACCATTTCATATGGAAGGGTGAAGTGAGTTTGCCGAAGCTGCAGGATAATTAATCCTGAGTAAATCATCATTTTTGATTTAATGAGGTGAGTTTATCAAAAGGAGGATAAAAGCAGCTCAGATGTGGGATGTTGAGTCAAAGGAAAGAGGAAGAAAATGAGCAGTAGGAGGAAGACGTTACCTGCAGAGCCTGTAAAGCCCGTCATGAAGGCCATCCTTGCATCACGTGGTGCGATATATTCACTCTGGCACAGAGCGATACCGTTAATCATCACTCAAACACAAACATGAATTGCATTTTATGATTATTGACAGCTGTGGTACCAGGTGGGCGTCAGTGCCTGGGATAATGTAGGCGGAGATGTTGGAGAAGTGCATTCGTTCTCGCAACTCCTGCAACTGGAGACTGCTGTTCGCAGTTGTGTTGGGGAGGTACTGGCGCGCGCGCACACACACACACACACACACACACACACACACACACACACACACACACACACACACACACACACACACACACACACACACACACACACATTAAAAGTGAAAGACAGATTTAATCACATGAAAAATTGCTGACTCATCCTTTCCTGTATCTCTCAGTGTAATCATTAACTGTGTGTAGTAACCAAAGCTATTGTGCCATGTGTCACAAAAAAAAAAAGTACAAATATTTCAGACCAGACTTAGGTTGCATTTGTAGATATAGGTTTTTACTTTAAAGTATGTATATACATTTCAGATGCAAGTATGTAATTTGAGATCTTGCAATATTTTGATAAAAATCTACATTGGAAGACTGGAGCCCCACATTTGAACGCACAACTTCTAAATTGTGAGACAGATGTTCCCACAACTCGTGCATCGTGCATTTTGTTTTTTAACATCAAGCTTGTGTGCTCAATGGCCAAACAACATACTACACTATTTTATATATATACATACACTATAAAGATTTTAAAATGCATTTTATTCATTTATTAAACACCATGAAAGGCATTGGCACATTATGAATTGATCTTTTGTAATCTGAAATGAAAGGTCACTAGTTGTGTCTCGCAGAGCTCACCGGCGGAGACAGGGAACAGTTTCTCTCAGTGGCCTCAAACAAAGCGATACCGCTGACGTTTCCTGAAATGAGAAGAGTCCTTGAACAGTGACCCAGCAGTTTTTGTTTTGTCCCAAGTAGGTTTCACCTTGGACACAAACACTGGCAGGATAATCTAAGCCAATAAATCACATTGCGACATCTAATTCAATAATGCACCGCTGTTGACACATTTTATGCAGTGAAATGCAGTCAAAGAGCAGACCATGAATGCTACTTTGCAGGGTGAGCTTTCTTGACCGAAAACCGACCACAATATTATAAAATAAGTTTTAAACACATGTAATAAAACAGGCACGTTCAACTTTCAGGCTTGAGCAACACTTGCGATTGTGTCTTAAATGTGAGCCAACACAAGCAGAATAACTTTTTTTTTCCTTCAAATTTACCTGCCAGGATCAACAGAACCAGAGCCACGGTGAAGAACATCTTGCCCCAGAAGCACATCTCCACACCAAGCGGACTGAGGTGGGTCTGGCCTAACTGGAGCAGGTGCACCGTTGAGCGTTCAGTCAATGTGGGTTTGTGGTGAGAGGTATACCCTGCCTACTGTGTGCGCCCCCCCCCCCTCTCCCTTTCCCTCTCTCTCTCCTTATCTCACCCACTTCCCTTCCTACTCCTCTTCGTCCTCCTGTCTCAACTCACTTGTCCTCTGACAGTAATCATGTGATCTTGGTACATTTTTCTTCCTTTTATTGTTGCTTTCTTTACATACCGGTATTATAATAGAATGTGCGACACCGCCTTCATGCCTTCTTAAATTTATTAAGTTGCTTGACCTTAACCCAAGTGGTGATTTTAAAATTGTCACATATGATCATGTAGATACATTCATATACTTGCTGTGAACATTCAGTAAAGGATTGTTGAATTATTCTTTTCTTAAATTATTTAAAAGCCAGGTTAAAAAAAAACCGCCTATCTTGCTTTGATGTTCAGAATGTACAGTACTATATTAACCTCTTTTGTACATGACTGAGCCACTGATTTGTCTTCCATCCATCCATTCCCTGAGTCGAGAGTTGCGGGCATGCTGGAGCCTCTCTCAGCTGCCTTCGGGCAGTAGGTGGGGTACACTCTGAACTGGTTGCCAGCCAATCACAGGACACAAATAGACAAACAACAATTTGGGCTCACAATCACACATAGGGACAATTTAAAATGTTCCATTAATCTACTATGCAAGTTTTTGGAATCTGGGAGGAAACCAGAGTACCCAGAGAAAATCCATATAGGCACGGGGAAAGAGCTCAAAGTATGGACGTGTGCGTGCTTAGGTCACTTCATTGATGAGTAGCCATGATACTTTGAAGAGCGATGTCAGATTATAATTTTTACCATCAAATTCATCATGTTTTGTAAAAGCTCTTCAAATACAGTATAAACAAGTGTATTCATGTCACATCGTTGAAAAAAATTATGCATCGAGACAGATGTCAAATTCTGAACACATGCTCTGTTATGCATACTCCAGACAACTCATTCTGTTGTCAGTAGGAAGGGAGGTTGTGATACACTTGTTGCAGCTTGTGGAGGGGGTTCAAGTTGGCAAGGCAGGGTTCATACTGTAAATCAGCACACGAAATGAACGCAGCTGTGTCCTAGAATGCACATTTGTTGGAAGAAATCCTCCCACATTTTCGAAGCAAGAAGGAACACTGGCAGTGCATGAGCCCCTTTTTTTCTGATTGGTGCATAAAAAGTGGAGAAATGTCAGTGGTGTGACTCTGGAAAGCTACCATCAATAATTCATGTTGCATTTATTTGTACTAGTGTAATCTCTTCAGGAGACGCTCACTAGCTTTTGTCGGTCATTAACAAAGACAGTCAATAACAAAAACAGTAGAAGCACAAAAACAATAACACGAAAAATCAAGTCTCATGCTGAGTCAAAAGCCAAAGAATAACAATTAAGACAAGTTTTAAAGTTGGGCAGCGAGGTGCATCGGGCCAAGGACCTCATAGAGGTAAGGTGGGGCGGGGACATTTAATGATTTGAAAACAAATAATAGAATCTTAAAAATAAATTCCAATTATATTGTGAGCCAGTGAATCGATGCTAGAGTAGGAGTTATGTGCTCCCTTTTGCGAGTACAAGTCAAGAGGCGAGCACCCGCATTTTGGACCAACTGGAAACGCTCAATGGAGGATTGGCTGACTCCAAAGGAAAGTGCATTAGAATAATTGAGCCGAGATGTGACAAATGAATTAATGTTTGAAAGTGCTTTTGAGAAAAAAGAGGCTTTACTTTAGCCAGCTGCCTAAAATGAAAGCAGGCTAAGATGTAGAAGGGCACTGGGAGCAAACACCACCACGTCTGTCTTCTTTACATTGAAATTCAAGAAATTCATGTCTTGACTCAGAACAACCAAGGCCAACGCAAAATGCCATGTCAGTCAAATGGGATCTAAACCACTTAAGGACGCAACCACTAATGCCCACCAGGTGCTGCAAATGAGCTAACAGAATACTGTGACACATTGAAATTGCCCAATATATGTATAAATAATTTACTCTTAAGATTTACATGTAAGTTATTTTCTATATAAAAGTTATGTTCTTATTCAGCACCAACATGTTAAATATGGCATCTTTATTATAAATAAAACATTTTAGATTGCATGTATCCTATGTAGAAATTGTAATATTCACATAATAGTTAGGAAATCCCCGGTGTGATGAAAGCGTTCTTTTTGGTGTGAAAGGTACCATTGTAGGTCAAATATTTTACATGACATATACTGTCCTTATAAGGATAATCTTATTCAATTTATGTAAGGAAGGTATGATGCTTGCAATACCATACATGTTTTTCATATGGGCTTTAGTGTACTTGTCACCCAATTTGCAGATGCGCTTGGGGGGTGTGGGGGGGGGGGCGAGGCAGAAACACCCTGTGAGGGTAGAGCGTCAACCAAATTAATAAACATGTACTGTACACTGAACTAGCCCATTGTCCCG
>JAKGUB010000557.1:19695000-19867500 GCA_026261675.1 Hippocampus mohnikei | reverse complement strand
TTCAGAGCTGTTTATTCTGCACCAGTAGCTAGCAACAAACTTCTGCTCCTGACTGCTGCGGCTAAACACGTACCGGAATCAGTAATCATCACCTGCGTGGTAGCGAATAAGATAAGGGATGAAGAGCAATGGTACGCATAGTATTGCATGTCTTAAAGTAGGAGTGGGCTATTCCGATCCTCCAGGGATGCTATCCTGCATGTTTTAGATGTGTCCCTCCTCCAACACAACTGCTTCAAACAATCAGCTCAATCAGCAAGCTCTGCAGAATCCTGCTAATGCCCCTGATCCTTTGTTGGTGGCGGGAAACATCTAAAACATGCAGGAGAGCAGCCCTCGAGGACTGGATTTATCCACCCCTGTCTTGAGGGCAGCCTGTCGATCCTTGAATGGCATTTATCATGCCTCATTATTCTGTGCTGTCAAAAGGAGTGTGCAAGTGGTGTTAAATCAAAATGTAGTTAAGAACTAGAGACAAGGCAATCACATCGAAATGTCATTCTGATTGGCCTTAAGCAAAGACATCATTTCTAAATATCACAAAGATAGCAGGCCACTTTCTGATTCACAAAGGATGATGAAAGACATGGTGAATAGACAGATTGGAGCATGCTATTCTTGGTTTCGGAGTGGGAGGAACCATGTATCCAGTCTCAAATGGCAAAAAGAGGCAATCATCTAACAATAGCATCCAGTACAGTCATGGAATGCTGTTTGTGTCTTTTTCTGTCGTGACTGTGCTTCGGGCCTCTATTTTGTCGGTCGCTTTGGTCCTTTATTTTGGGTTCAGTGTGGCCCGGTGTCTTTGAGTATGTTATTTTATAAAATTTATTAATCAGTCCTGATTATGAGTCTGTTGACAGGCCAGACTAGTTCATGGGCTATTGTGGTGAGCAACGTGCAACATAAGCTTCGGTTCTCCTTCTCGGCTTTCATTTCGCCGTGTTCCACCACCACCACCACCAAAAATGTCAAGGAGGACATTTTTGACTTCCCGCAGCTGAGAGTGGTTTTGATGACACCGCACTACGTACTGATTTTCGCCGGGATTCAAGTTCTTCCCTCAAAGACGAGCAAGCCGTCTTTAATGACAAATTCTTTGGAGGAGCTCATTCGCCTGGCCATCCGGTGAGACAACTGCATTCGTGAGAGACGTTGGGAGCGTGCAGCCGAGCATAACCAGTATGCTGTCCGCCTACTCGCCGATCCTGAGCGACGTAGTGGAGGATCACCTTGCATCCCTGACCACACCTGCCGCTTCAGTGGACGAGCCCATGCAGCTGGGATTCATCACCAATCATTGCAAATGCTTTTTCAGGTATTGCTGCCAGGGTTGCACAACCCATTCGTAGGTTCAGGGGGCAATTAATTTTTCACATTGGGACAGGTAGGTTTGGATTTTTTTTCTGTGTCTAAATAAATTAAATTGGCATTTAAAAACTGCATTTTGTAATTCCTTGGGTTGTCTCTGTGTGGTATTAAAATTGGTTTGATGAACTGAAATCTTTGTGTGAGATAAATATGCAAAGAACACAGAACTCAGGAAGGGGGCAAATACCTTTTCACGACACTATTATTAGTGACACACTACTAGATAATATTACATGTAATTAGAATGGGGGTGGGGGGGAGCAAGGATGGTCATGCTTTGATATGAGTGAGAGAAAGAAGGAAACAAATAAAAGAAAGTGACAGGTGCCAAAATGGTCAAAGAGCCGTGGCTGATCCACATGCCAGAGCGCATTGATGTCTATGTGTGTGTATGCTGTCACCTTAGATCTTCATCTTGGAAGACAGCGTGTGTTTCTGCACTACAGGCTGACGTTTCAGCTGTAATTGAACCTAGATGTTTAAGGAAAAAATTACACTGCAGTTTAGATGAGCCAAAAGAGGAATAATACTCGAGTGCATGAGCTTAATATACTGTGCATATTTTCGGAATATGGGAGGAAGCCAGGGTAATTGGTTACCCAACTCAACTCATATGTTTGTACTATGTAAACTGATTGATGCGGGACTGCAGTGATTAACACTCTGCCACAGCAAACAGACAGCATAGGCAAGAAAAAAGAAGGGAGAACAATTAACACTAAAGAAAGTGATGAGAAAAGTTATGATGAAAGCAAATTGAAAATGTTCTGACTCCAATGAAGAGAATAATGACTTTGCTAATGACTTGATTGTTTTGCCCTGCATGTCCTGTGTGGAATATCAGTGGAACAGTAATTTGTACAGCGATTCATCTCCAAACCTTGATTAGAGGAGACACCCAGTGCTCCATGTTTTCCATCCTTTATGTTTATGATTCCTGGGGTGCTATATATAAAAATGACTAAACATAAACACATCCTTGGTTATACAGATAATTCTTGAAGACAAGTTGTAAACCACAGGGAGGCAATTTGTGTTACCTCATGAAAAGTACTCAAGCCCCCTCAAGTAAACAATTGGAAACTTTTTTTGCTTAATGATGCTCTGGCTTGATGTGCAAATTGTCTTTTTTTTTTAAAAAGGAGCAATCATTTTAAAATTATAAATGATAAAATATGACAATTTTTTTCTGACAAATTATGCAATTTATGTTTTTCCCACAGCACCACAAATGATCTCTCATAGCAGACAAGGCTGCCATGGCAGCAACCCTAGTTGGGAATCACTGGATTAGTGAATTACTTATTGACATTAAATTAATATCATTAATATTTATTGAGTGACAGTAGACATTGAGCCAGAACTCAGAGCCAGGGCACTGAATGTACTCCAAAGCTTCCCGGCGTCCATTAATTACTCATAAAAATCCATGACAGAACGTGACAAAAGTGACAGACCCCATCAGAATGTGATATGCTCAGAGGGAACATACCGGTATCCGTGAAAAACTGTGGAGCGAAATGTTTGACATCATTGATCCCCCCCGGACTCAGCAGTCCTGACCCCCCGTGGCCTTTCAGCGTGAAATATATCCATGGGAGACCATGAGAAAACTTAGCAAGACATGAATAGGGAAGAGTAAAAAAAATGCCCAAATCCCTCAATGCATATTTCGGGCAAACAGGACTGGCTGCTGTGCCCCGAACAACCAGGGCCGGGTTTAGGCAGGGGCAAGAGGTGGCCTGGCCCCCCGCAAACTAAATCCCCAGGGGTAGAGAAAAGGATTTTGTATTATGCAACAGGGGAGTCGTGGGGGGTTTGTTGTAGGGGGAAGCAGAAAAGAGGAAATGGCTTTAATGCATGAAGATTTTTTCACACTAGGGGGTATTTTTGCACATGTAGGTTTCGTTGTAGAGGAGTTTCACTGTATTGTGTCGGAGCTGCTGTGAGCTCGCCATTTCGGCATGACCCGTTGAACAAGCAGCAACCCATCTCCTGTATATCATTTCTCCTGCATTTACAGGTTAGTGGTGTGCTGAAATGACACTAATTGCGTATGCTGTATGTGTTTCCGCAGTGTTGTTAATATACATTTTAAGGTTTCTAAAACTTTGCCAAAGACCTCCTTTGTCTAGACTCTAGAAGGTACGTTTAAATACCACAAAGAAGATAGCCGTGCGTGAGTTTGTGTAATGGCCGCCACTGTTATCGCCTGAAGCATTCAGTTGTCGCATCCAAGTGAGTGAATTTGTCAGTTCGACATGGTAAAAGGTGCTGGAGCATAATGCCCCCTCAAGATTTGTGGCTGCCCCTTCATACATGCCTGCATAGACCCTGCATTGCCAACAACATAGCGTAAACATAGCATAACCATTTCAAAAGTTTCTGTAATTGCCAATATGCAAGCCTGCACAAGTGTTTACTCAAGAGGCAATTGTTGACAACCAAAGCAACAACCAAAGCAGATTTGTTTTTATTTTTATTGCCCACAAGCAGCTTTTGCAGCAGCACATCACCACTAGAAGACACGCCGTTCTCAAACGCACACTCTCAGTTAGGTTCAAGATAATTAATGTTCTTCTACACATTCTAAAGGTCAGAAGATTAGAGTCTGCCTTCAATAATTGTAAATGTTCCCGTGCATAGCACAATGTCCCTACTGCAAATGCTGGAAGCCATTGGAAAAGCAAAAGCTATTAACTATACGGATGGACAGAATCAATTCTCCAGGGAATCCAAAATTAAACGGAATGAAACGAAATGTTTCTTCAGTCAAATGAGCACGTGTCTCCTTAGCAGACCAGCGTTCCTTCTTCCATTTTGTTCGTTCCGTCACCCGCTGTAAACAGCAACACAACAGGTTTTCAATGAGATATTGAAGATGGTTCTCTGATTAGTCAAGTTGAAGGCTGAATCATGCCTTAATCACAAAGTATAATACAGCACATGCATTTCTTTGTCCTGTTGTAGAGGCACCGGAAGCCAGTGAAGAAGACTGAGAATGGGGTAAAAACGGTCATGGCCAGTTAAAAACCGAACAGCCACGTTTTGGACAAACTGCAGACCTGAAGACTTTCTCTGGGCAAACCAGATAAAAGAGCAATGCAATAATTCACTCAAGATCAGAAAAATGATGGGATTTGAGCCTTTGGATCTTTCCCTGAAAGGATTGGTCTGATCTAATTTTATGGAGGTGCAAATAGGCCACACGTGTAACTTCTTTTAAATGGAAATCAATTGGTCAAATCGGGTACACTGTCAAATCACGGGCACCAGAAATGTCCCCAACTCTAAGCGTATATTTGCGCCTATGAGTGTCATGACATGTAGTGACCGGATGGAGATCAAATTCGAATGACAGTCTAAAGCCACAACCTTGGGTGTCATAATGCATCTAGACTTGGTTGCCAAACATTCCCTCACCTACCGTTTCCATCCCCCACCTGATTGAACTCATTTACTATCCAGACATCTAATCTTGAGGGTACACACACCCCTAGGTTACTTATCAAAACTTGTCAGTTGGATAGTAAAAGACCTTGATCACGCTATGATGGACTGTGCACAGCTTAAATTACAATGTCCTGCACACTACATATTAAACCATATGCTGACTCCTCATAGTTGATTTATTGCCACCTCTTTCTTGGAACATACATCTAATTAGTCATTTTGTCACATTGGTTGATGAAACGGAATGTGATTGTAACTTTAAATAATAACCATCCTCGTGATGCTAAACGTGTTGTCTATTTGCACATCCTTCAAAATGGTCTCTCTCATTCTGATTCAAAGCAGAAACACTCAAGGACAATCTTGTACAAACAAGCAGCCAAAGACTGAAAAATGTGATTGTTCACCACATGAATGTGTGTGAACTTGAACCTTGGACCTTTTGGACCAATTAGCGTCACATCACTTCTGAAACAAAAGGTGTCCCTGAGTACTGACACACACACACACGCACGCACACGCGCGCACTCTTGAATGAGGTAAAGACATACCAACTTTCATTTCTCATCTTGGTGGGCCATCTGTTGCGTAGCCCCTGTCAACTAAATGTCACCTGATGACATCATAGTCCTGTCAACCTTTCCCCTCATCGCACTCACACACACACACACACACACACACCATTCACAAAAAGTGTTCAGTTAACTGAATTCAACTTTTGCCTTGTCCTTGTTCTTACTTTTACAGCCAAATCACCTTTCTTACTTGCATTTATCTTACTAGAGTAAAAGAAAAGATTCTTTTCCTTAGACAAATGTCGTGGACAAAACACTGAAAACAGTCCACACTGGTCCCGCACGACGTACAACAAACATCATATGACAAAACAAAAGACAAAAAGAGCTCTTGTAGATGGCTAACAACTACGGCGACATCTTGAATATGTATTCAGAACAAATGTGTTTGAGTACCGGTACATCCGTTTGACCACTATAATTGTATTGCTCCTATCGTACTGGACAGCCTCTTGCTTTCCGTTGTCGCTCCATTTCTAGTTTACTGGTTATCTATGCACTTTTACGCTTCGGATCACTTTTTGTGGCGACATCACAAAAAGACCAAAGTCCCCCACAAAAAGCAAAACACAATTGTGGAGTTAATCCTTGAGGTGCCAAGCGAACTGAAATATTACACGTCAGGAAATATATGGTGGTGGTTTGACTTATAAGGCCAATTTGCTTTGTCGTAAAAGAACTACAGCCTGGTGGACCAGTGGTTAGCGCGTCGACCTCAGTGCAGAGGTCGTGGGTTAGATACTGGCTCCGCCCTCCCTGTGTGGAGTTTGGAGGTTCTCCCCATGCCTGTGTTGGTTTTCTCTGAATACTGCGGTTTCTTCCCACATTCCAAAAACATGCATGGCAGGCTGATTGAACACTCTAAATTGTCCCTGAGTGTGAGTGTGAGTGCGAAAGGTTGTTTGTTTCTGTGTACCCTGCGATTGGCTGGCAACCGGTTCGGGGTCTCCCCCGCCTACTGCCCGAAGACGGCTGGGATAGGCTCCAGCACCCCGCGACCCTTGTGAGGATAAAGCGGATCAGACAATGGATGGATGGCTGGATATTGGTTTGATTGCAATGTGCCATTTCATAAAATTGAATTTATTATCCCAGACTGCCAATACATTTTCAATCTTGCTCAGCCAACGGATGGCACTCGTCTAGTTTGATTTGGGTTTGCTGAACATAGGAAGCTTCCATAGAAAGTACAAAATGTATTTTATATAATCTTGAATCATTGAGTAGACGTCGGTCAACAGAGAGAAAACATCCAATGCTGTTCGTGACCCTTATGTTTAGCCGAACAGTATTTGTGGACAGTATTGCATGTTTACGTTTTGCCTTTTGAAAAACTAATCGATATGGGCAAAGTAAGTCTTGATCTCTTCTGTTTAAGCAACATGATTTTACTGTACCATTATCCAGAAACATTGCTGATGTAGAAATGCACAACATGCCGACACAAGGGTTTCTTAAGTCGGAGGCAAGCTGTCAGTGTGTTTATGTCAGTGCCAGGAAAGCTTCTCTCCGGAGACAAGGGTCAAACTGCTGAGATGAAAACAACCTCTGGTCACTTCTAAGACACCGTCACGATTTATACCCAGTCCACAAGGGGTGCACACATTTACACACACACACACACACACACACCACACACACACACATGATGAAAATATGCACAAGCTAGTCCCCACCATCACCCCCTCCTTTATACACTCCCTTGTATCACCGTCTTCATTGTTTATGTCTTGTGACCTGTTGTACTGTCATATGCTTGTGCAGGAGTTTTTGCCTAACTCAAATTATCCTCAAAATGAGGATAGTTCGAGCGTGGTTTTTCTCCCCTCTCCCTCCCTCGTGGTTTCTTTCTGACTTCGGGTTGAGTGAACGCTGGCGCGTTTGGCTGCCGCTGCTCAACCCGTATTGTTTTGTATTGTTTTGTGTTTTTTGTTATTGTAAAGTGTCCTTGGGTGTCTTGAAAGGCGCTTATAAATAAAATGTATTATTATTATTATTATTAATGTTTTTGCACTGTTAACTGTCGGGTCTTTTGGTGCATGTAAAATGGAATCCTGTTTCATCAATCTACCATTAGTATCTTTTGCAGAACAAGAGCAGGGAACAAGAGCAGGGTGTTCCCGGAGCAGCTAGGAAAGGCACTTGTAACTCCAATCATTGAAAGAAGGAAGCATGTCCCCCGCACAGAAGCCGCAGCAGCAGTTGTAAAAACTATTCAGAGAACAGGAGCTCCTGATCAAAGTGAAGATTCATCTACCACCGTCACTTCCCCAGCTAGGTAAAGTAAAAGGAAGAGATGTCAGACGTCCAAAGAAGGTCTGTAAATCACGTACTGTGTGGTGCAAGTATAAGAAACATATCTTCAAAAGCTGTGAACCTGCATACTGCGGTACATAAGCTAATTAGTTGAACGGGTCATATTTTTATATTGTACATTGTCTTAAATTGTTTACTGGAGAAAAAAAGATTCATCATTGGGATGAATAAAAATGCATTCAAAACTCCTTTCTGCACATTTTTTCTTTTCTTAAGCGATAGAAAGACAAGTAAACAGGAAGAACTCAAGTATTCACATATCCTCCTGACTACCAGTAGTTCAAATTTGTCCTCTGTAGAGGACATTTGTGAACCTAAATATCTCCCACCCAGTGCATCCAATCGCATTAACTCCTTTTGTGCTCTAAAGAGGACATTCAGTGCTTTACAATGATACCAACTTTGTTACTTTGACTTCTCAATAGAAGAAAATAGCTTCCCTCAGTGCAAGCACTTTTTATCAGAATCAGAATCAAGAAGTATGTAAACAGTAATTTGTCTCGGTATAACACGCTGCATTAGTATCATCAAAACAAGAACATGACAAATAGGTATGGAAGGACATTTCTAATGAAAGTGAACCATGTTTCAAGCAGAGCAAAGTGGTCAGTTAGAATTTATATTAGTTTGTACAGTGTGCAGAAGAGGGTATGAAGAGGAAAAGTAATACTTTTACAAACACATTTTGTTTGAAAGTGTTGGCATTTTATTTATAAGACTATTAAGAACACGTTAAAGTGTTGTTTGTGTTGTTTTAAGTGTATTTGAGCCTAGTATTCAAGTGTTTAAAAAATGTCCTCTGGAGTGGAATTTCAAAAATTTTTGGAGTAGTCCAATTACTTCACATAGATTGGGGAATTTCAAAATAAATGGGATTGAACAACATTTTTCTTCCTGGTAGTCAGGAGGATATTATGGTGAAGGACATGTTGTTTCTTCAAGCAATATGAAATTTTGTGTTTAAAATTCAGTTAAGCTGCTCCTATTGGAGGTTTAGTGAAGACGGGTCATTTTGACCCTGAGGACAGGGTGTATACAGAAAATCAGAACAACTAGAGGGATAACTAAGGATATGATTATCATTTTTACACCCGAGTCCTTTGTCATTATCTTTTAATAGCTAAGAAGAGAAACAATAAGAAAATGAAGATAGGAAAAAGAAAGGCTTTGAGGTACGTAGATGGTGTTGGGAACCTTTATAGAATTGTCACTTTGTGGACTTTTCTGTTTTGTCTGAGTCCTCAGCCAATTAAAACCATCAAATACACACATCCACGCACGCACACACACACACACACACACACACACACACACGCTCAGTGCTAGGAGCATTTCTTGGACTGCTAATTAAAGTGTCTGTTTCTAGCTGATCTCTGCTCCGTTAATCTTCAATGTTCTCATTAAACATTTCATTGCAGTTCTTTGATTGTCCTTTGGGAGGAGAAATAAAAACAAAGAATACGTTACTCCGATACATCACCTTTAACATCTTCACCATCAAAACTATGATTATACACGGTGCTTTAACACATAGATAAGTGTAGGTGATTGGTTTGTTGCTTCAGCAATGCGATAATGACCATATGTTGTCAGACTGCGACTTGGGAATGCGGACCAAACTGTGAACAAGAGTTAAAGACAAAGTCTTGTTTTTGTTTGTTTGCAAATGTGTTTGTTATTTAGCAGGTGTTTTGATGGTGCATGGGTCGTTCCCTCATTGCCATTGTCTCTAATGATGAGTTACAGTCCTGTAGATGCACCTTCAGCTTTCCTTATTATTTTTTTTGTGGAAATTGGCTCTATCTGTTGAATGCTTTGGAAAAAAAATGTTCTTATTATAAAGCTAATAGTGTCTCAATTCTTTTGCACAGTCAATGAGGCCCTTAAAAGTGTTCCATGGAATGTCAGTTGAGTTTAGCGGAGCACTGAGAGCATTCTTCAATTTGCAAATGTGCTCTGCTGTTGTTGCTCATTTGTAAGAGTTGGTAAGTGTTTTGATTGTATTGATTAAATCCGTTATTGACTTAATAATGCATCCCCCATACATATTTTTCCACTTCATCTTTTTTATTCCCCCCACTCTCGCCTCACCACATCGTGATTTACTGTTTTTTTCCTAGTGACCTCAAAGCTACTTGAAAGGACTATTCTCATAGTTTCACTTTTGCCTCATGGATGGATGAACTTAATTTACCACAAGGGAAATTATTAAAAATAATTGAATTGATGGAACAGTCACTCTGAATTAGAGTTGTGCTTGCTCAATAGTATAATCCGTACAAGAAGGTGCTGTGTTGAATGACATGTCTATTAAGAAAATGGCCAGGGGATCTTTTGAGTGCAGGCATAATAGAGGGAACATCTTTTTTTTTTTTACTTCCCACATTGTAATGGAACATTCAGTGATCAGCTGAAAATATCCAAGTTTGACTTATTTGAACTCAACTTTGTCTGATAACGAGGCCCAGAAAGTGCCACTTCATTAATGTGCATGCATACAGACAGGGAAACTACCACAAATTTCGAGTTCCATTAAAACAAACAAACAAAAAAAACACCACTTCAGTGTCGATTGTGCCTGTCAATCATTGTCTTCTTTTGACTCAAACCTATTTTGAGTTGTCCCTGCTCGGTTCATGGATGCCATAAAGCAATGTCACAGTTCTGAGGAATATTGCTCAACCTGAATCCATTCGTTCATCTTTGTGATGCTCTACTGTCATCCAGTGGTAAAACGATCGTAGTACACCAGCATATTTTCATTCCTTTGCTTAACACAGTCATTTTAAAAGAAAGATGGATTTGTGGTTGACTGTGTTTTGTGTCACTGAATGTGAATATTCTGTCATGTTTTTGAAAATGTGTTGATTTGACTTTTCAATCAGGCTTGATTTCAAATACAGTACGTCTCGTTTGGGGGTCACTGATGTGTGTCAAGAGGAAAGTTTTGTGAGATCTTGGGCATTTTTAGAATATGGTTAAAGTTAGACAGTCATGTGTACTGAATCCTGGATCTCGATAAGGTTTACCTTGAGATCAGATGATAAAAGACCAGCTAGCATTGTGAATGCAAAGAGCCCTCAAATCACAACAGTTGTGACGGTAGCATGGCTGCCATTCTCAGGCAATGTCAGGATCACATCTTCATCCCCTCATCTATATTTCTTGATGTTGTGGATTAAAAATGATACCAAGTTGATGAACCATAAGTACAGTACATCTAGCAAGTCTTCACAGCATTTTACAACAATCTTGATTCCAGAGTCTGACCTTCCTGTGTCGAGTTTGCATGTTCTCGCCGTGCTATGCGGGTTTTCTCCCACATTCCAAAAACATGCATGGCAGGTTAATGGAACACTCTAAATTGTCCCTCAGTGTGATTGGGAGCGTGAATGGTTGTTTGTCTATGTGTGCCCTGCTATTGGCTGGCAACCAGTTCAGAGTAGGGACGGGCTCCAACACACCCACGACCCTCGTGAGGATAAGCGGCTCGGATAATGGGTGGATGGATGGATGGACTGCAATTCAGATGGAGAACATGCTCAGTCTTGAATTTTGTGCCAAAGGCTGTGAATGCCTACGTACATGTGATTTCATAATTGTACTTATATTGTAAATGTACTAGCAAAAATTTCAAGGCTATAACCTAACAAAATGCGGATAAAGGGAAACGGTGAATACTTTCGAGCTGCACTCTACATCACACCTAACTTAAATGACTACGGATCTGAGATGTAAGGTTTTTTTTAAGTTGTGTTCTTCTTCTTATTGTTTTTTTTCCCAGAATTAAATAATCCACAATCTTCACTCATAACTTGATCACACGCCAAGCAAGGTGTCATCCATCTGACATCATGAACATCACGTTTGATGACATAATCACGTAACTTTGAAACCAAAGCCAATTAAAGGTAAGGTATCACTTGTGGACTTCATTTCAAACATGCATGCTTCCACAAATGTACATTCTTCAGTGAAGAAAGATGTGAACAGGATAATTACTGTGACCAAATTAAAATGCAAATTCAACATGACCCAAAAAAACACGATTACTTTGAAACTTAAAGGTAGACCATTTGAGATACTCAATTTTAAAATGAGATTATGTAATTCGTCGGTCAAAATAATCATAAAGGGCGCAGGAACATTTTGGTAATCTTGCAGCAGGGTTGTTCTTAACATTCACCTGTGCTCGTTCTCATTTCAGAAATCCTTCCACAAAAGTATAAGACAATCAAAGTCTTGGGAAAAGGCAGCTATGGAGTTGTCCTCAAGTGTTTGGATCGGGAATCCCAAAAAAACATGGCCATAAAGATTGCCAGGCCAGGGAGGAACATCCATCGTGAGGTGTGTAGCTGTGTTCGCTTGTACTGTCAGTGAGTTGTGAAATTCTAATGTTCGATGGACATTGGAAAATAGCTATCTCAGTTTGCTTTGAAGGTGTCCTTAAATGCCTGACAGTGTCCCCGCTTGTTTGGCTGAATGAATGGATTTAGAGACAGTCACATATTTTTCACTTATTTTCCTTCAGCACAGTGATAGAGTAGTAGATTTTGGCGAGAAAGTGGATGGCACTATGATGAAGATCTTGTAATAAAAACCATTGACGTTCACTTTCTACATCAGTAGTTCCAGTTTACAATTCTGTCAAAGATAGAGAGAGACTCGGGACTCTTATCTGAGCAGATTTTTATAGGTTGTACCTTATACATATACAATTTGCAAGGATATTGATTTACAAACCAAATAGACATTATTTGGGGGGATTTGAAGTAAAATGTAAGTGATGAATTTATATTACAAAAACTTCAGAATTGTAGTAAACATACAGAAAAAGCACAATCAAGGAAATACATTTTGCTTAACCAAGGCTCACAAAGGAGCCCAATGGTTCTGTCTAGGCTTGAACCCAGACTTGGGCCTTCTTGTGTGGAATTTGCATGCTTTCCCCATGGTTGTGGAGGCTTTCTCCCATTTTCCAAAAACGGTAAATTGAAGTCTTACAAAATGACTTCAGGTGTCTGCTGTACAACTGCTTTCATATTCTCCTTACCTCGCAACTGTTCAATTGGGCTGCCCACGGGCTGATGTTGTACATCATCAAACTTGTGTTTTCAGGCCTCCATACTACAGTTGTTGATGGACATTAGACTGGATCGAGACAACATTGTTAAGTACTACGGAGGCTCCTCCAGTGACGAGTATCTGGTCTTCGAAATGTTGGATATCAGCCTGTCTCAATATTTTCAGGCAAATGGCCGTATGCATCTGAAGGACATCAGACCCATCATTCAGCAAGTGAGGATCAACAATAATCATGTATTGAAACTGAATGTGTTATTTTTGGGCTTCTCTACATAAATATGCTGTGTACTGTACATGGCGCAATCCAGCTCGCCACGGCGTTTGATGCGCTGAAAGCTGTGGGAGTGATCCATGGTGATGTTAAACCGGACAACATCATGCTGGTGGATCAGGTCAAGCAGCCGTTCACAGTGAAGCTGATTGACTTCAGTGTGGCTCTTAGTCGACATGAAGCCAAGAAGGTTATAATGAGGCAGGTTGCTTATTTCAGGTAGGTTATCCAGCAATGTTTGTTGCCGTTTTCTTTTTCTTTGTGCCTTGTTTTATTTTGTTGTTGATTTTTTTTTTCCTTTCAAAAGAGCCCCCGAAATCATCCTTGGACTCCCTTATGCAGAGCCCATAGACATCTGGTCATTGGGTGTTGTAATAGTAAAGATGGTGCTTGGTATTTTCCCCTTCCTTGGAAGCACAGACTATGACTTAGTAAGTATGCTATACTTCCTATACTTGCAGGACTACATGATACAATTTAAACCCGCTTGCAGCAGGCTTAAAGTTTAGTTGACTTTTCAAACCAGCATGTTGTTGGCTGAAAAGTCAGCCCGTTCAAATATTGGTATAAAGAGTGTAGTGGCATGTTGGTGATTTTGCTTGAAGGAATGAAGGAATGATGATAGTGCATTCCAAATTTTTAAGTGTATCATCTTTAACTAATTCACGGAAGATGGGACTACCTACGGCATTCGTATGATCATACTGGAGGAGCTCGATGCACTTTTTATTTTATATGCTATATATGTCATTTTACAATCTTGGAATCCACCCGAATTTTAGGTTGCGTTATGTCTGCTAATGATATTTATGTTATCCGTCTAGCTGGAATGCATGATTGGTGTCCTTGGGATGCCACCAGACAATGTTCTAAAAGCTGGAAGCGAAACAAAGCAGTTTTTCAGCAAGAGCGATTTGGGTCAGTGGAATTTCAAGGTAAAATACAAATTTGATTGATGCTGTAAGAACCCTTGAAATCTTTTGAATCTATTTACTTTATTTCAAGTGATTCCTGGATTTGATAGTGTTGTGAGATATACAGTAGGTTCAAAAGGATTTGCAAATCATTGGATTTTGTTTTGTAAATGCAGTCGCCATCGCTTTACCTTGCAAAATAGTTGGTGCTTCAGTATCTTTTTCTTATCATCATTTCATATCTGTCTCCCTTTTTTTAGACACGTGAAGAATATTCACTCGAGTCAGACGACACGGTGAATTTCAAGATCTACTCTCTGGAAGAAATGATCAAGGTTGGTCACTAGTGGAGTAATCTATTTCCCAAATTGAATGCTTATTACTGTATTACAAGTTCCGTAGGTCTGACTGTTGGAATGTTTATAAACTTTTTAGATGTTTCCAGAGAGAGACAATGAGGTTGACAGTTTTTTTGAGCTGTTAAAAGCAATGTTCACGTGGGATCAGACAAAGAGAATTACACCTGGCAAAATCCTCAAGCATCCATTCATCACTCGAAGCTACATCTTCAACAGCTCCCACCTCAGCTTTTCTCAGGGACTTCATCGGGCCCTGCATGCGGTCACCAACCAGACCCCCATAAAATGCAACAAACTGGGCTGCAGATGTGTTGCTGGATCGCCACCTTACCGGCATATAAGGAACAAACACCCTCCAAAGACTAGGGGTATGCACTGTATCAAACGTTTATTCTCCTGGATGAAGAAAAGCATTTTATTGTTACTGCTTGAAGGTGCGTGTTCAGCCAAGATCCAATAGGTCGCAAAGCCCGGACATTCTTCCTTCTCTTGTTGATTGTGGACTCAAAACATGCCAACTATGACAAAAATATACCTAAAATCAGGGGTCTCAAACTCAATTTACCTGGGGGCCACTGGAGGCAGAGTCTGGGTGAGGCTGGGCCGCATCAGGGTTTCCACAAGAAAAGCGCTGATAAATCCTTCCAATGTTCTCAAATATCTTTATTTTTAACACAAAATAATCAATTAAATAAAATAATTTTAAAAAGAAGCCACCCCGTCCTTCTCCATGAAGTCTTTTACTTCTGCTCTCAACTCCAAAAATCTCTTCAATACGTTTCCCCTCCTGAGCTAACGTACCCCAGTGAAGTAGAGCACATCCCCGTATTCTGATTTTATTTCCTCTAAAAAATGGGCGGGGCGGAATAGGGTCAATACCTCACCGTGATTGGTTCGTTCAGCTCCGCACACAGCAAGAGTCATTCATATCAATCTTGCGGGCCGCACTAATATTAATCTTTCATATTAAGACGGGGGCCGCAAATTATCATCCCGGGGGCCGCAGTTGGCCCGCGGGCCGCACGTTTGAGACCCCTGCCTAAAATGTTAATGTAAACATACAATCAGATTTGTTTTTCTTTTTTTTTTTACCCCAACTACTGTCGTAAATGTGTTTAGTGTTAGTGTAAATGTGTTTACAATCCCAACCCAATCCAAAGTGGAAAAGTATTCTGTCTCTTCTGACATTACAGAAAACTTGAGTAGATTACCTGTGGTCCAGATTGTTTGCTGAAATGATGCAATGTTTTTGTCACGGATGGGGCCCTTTTCCTCCACTTCTCCACTGAATTTGACCACGGGGAAAATCAATTTATCAGTTTGTAAATATTTATTAGGATGGGAGAATCTCTCTGAATGTTCTGAACAAATGTTTCCATGCCAGTGTCGTATAAAGCAAAAGAAGAGACGTGCAGAACCGTAGCCGAGGTCTGCATGGATGCAGCTCATCTTCCCATAGCTGACGTCATATTCTTTAGACCATAAACTAGATGAGACTGGTGGTGGCCGCAGCCAAGTAAGCCACTCCATTTTGCTTCAATTGCATAAAAAAATCCATCAATTGCACAAAACTGACCAAATTATGAATCATCATTTCAATGACTAATCAGTGATTATGCCCATTATGTGCATGTTGTATTTTGAAAATTGCTACCACTGCCAGAATGTACTGTTGACCTCATCTTGGACCAAGTCCTTCAAAGAAGGAAGCATCTTCAAATGTAGTTGACTTGGCTTGACTGGATGAGACTATTGGAACGTCAGTGAGCGAAAGAAACAATCATCTTTATTTTTTCATAAAGATGGCAGGCCTGTTTTCTTTTAAATGGTAGGAATAAAATTTTATTTTTCATATGAAGAGAGTGATTTAGGACTTTTTGTCTTTTACACGTTTTTCTCTCTTGATAAAACTTGCAAAAATAAAAATAAAATCGAGCATATTCCAAGAACGATGGACATGAAGATAAGGGGATTTATTGCTGAATGTTAAAATGAATATACATTTTTTCACCAAGTGGAAAAAAAAAGAAAGAAACAGTTTGCTGACTGCTTAATCCATGCACCCAACTACCATTACCACTAGGACATGCAGGGGGAGGAGAAGAAAGGACTTGGTTGAAAAAAAAAATATGATAGAGCCAAACTGCGTGACATACACAGATATGGAAGGGCATTGCATGTGTTTGTGTGTGTCCTCGTATTTTTTAAGTGTTGTTGCTCAGTGCTGAATGAAATGTTTGTAAGTCAAGGTTGGAGGGGTAAAGGATGAGTAGAAAGAGGGTGGGAGTGTTCATAATTCAACGAGCTCTAGAAGCACGCTACCCTCACTTGCAGTTATTTCCACATTGCAAATCCCAGATTGATTACAGTGATAAGACAAAACTAGGCAGACCTCAGAGCCGTGAAGCCAAATAATGTTTTTATATTGATCATTCTAATATGATAGCCCATGAATTGAAGGGATTCCTCTTTTAAAAAATACTTTTTGCCGTGATGCATGCATCTCCCGTGTGAAAACAATATAGGAGTGTGAAGATTAATGCAATTTGACACGTTGAACCTGGAGGACTCGTGAGACCCAATGCACTGTACATATCCAAAATGTTTCTGGCGTCATCACCCTACGATAATAGTGTGCAGAAGACGGGGCCTTGATTCACCAAATGCTTCTGAAGGTGTCTAAAGGGGTAAAGAAACACATGAATGTGTGGGAATGGCGGAAGGGGCAAGCGGAGTCATACGGAGAACGCAGCATTCAGTCAACATGACCAAGCAACACAGGTTTACCAAGAAAAGAATTGAAATACATATCAAGGATGCAGTAATTACCGTTAAACCAGTGGTCGGCTTGGAGCTTAATGACAAGTACAGCCAGCCGTAAGATGAATAATTTTCATTGCCATGAGAGCAGCGAGAGGTGATGACTACTCAGAGTTTCGCAAACATTCCAGTAGCGCTAATAGAAATGAACCCAGAGTGAGCTTTGAATTCTGTGCTACGCCCCTGCTTCAGAAGTGAACAGATGTGGTCTCATGAGCAACATGCGTGGCTACTTTCACACAGCGACAGCCTCTGGATGTAAAAATAAATAAATAAAATCAAATAAAATAAATGAATAAAAAGGACTCTTCCGTTTTCTCCGCCCACATTCTAAACCGCAGCCCTGACCTGAACGCATCAGATTTGGTCAAGGAGAGAGGAGGGAGGATGGGGGGGCGGGGGGGCTGATTCTGGCCCGCGAACTGAGAGGTTGTTGACATGACGAGCTCTCTCCGCTCAAGTCTTTTGACTGTGATGATGTGATGGGGAAGTCCTGAGACAGTGCGGCTCTAAGCTGCTGGCATAGGAAATATGTGGGCTTGGCAGTCCACAGGAGGCCAGAATCAGGCTGCATTTCAACTGGTGGGTTTCGGTGGGCGGCTCCCTGCCTGCTCACGAGGGAAGGGTCAGTGCAATGGAGCTTCTGGCAGCGCGAGGATTGGTGAAAGGAACGTGCTAGTAAAACAAGACATCACCCATATGAGGCTCGATGAACTGCATGCACACTGTACACACATACTCAAAACCAACCCGTGTTATGGCAGCACCCTGATCACGCCCATGAGAATGTGACGTCGTATCCCCGTTCACAGTTCCACTTCTCGCAGAAGAAACAAATAAGATGGTTAGCAGAGATGTAAATGAATGATGCATGTTCATCAAAAGTGACAAAACGACCCAGCACACCCAAATGCGTCAGTGACCCATGTCTGTGACACGAGCGCCTTGCGTGAATCAAAACTATGTAAACAGACACCTTTGACACAGAAGGACTCAATATTGCACGATGACATAATCAGATCACAGTTCAAAAAGAGGAGGATCCCAAATCAGAGAAAAAAGAAAAAAAAACAAAGCAAAAGTAAGGAAGAGGGTCGGTCTATATAAAAATGAGAAGTCTTCATAAGAAAGGCTACAAAACTCAATGGGACCTCCGACTTCAGCATACAGCAAAAGGCACCACAATATTATTCTATTTAACTTGTGAAAAAATTGGCACGTATTCTCATATTGTCATCTCTCATACTGCTGTAAATCAAAAAACCTTTACATATAAATATTTCCCCCCGTTATAAAAAAGTCTTTGCTGTTAGCTAGTAGACAATTTTTGCTGAAATGAAAATAAATATTTAATTTGTTAACAATATCTGTCTGTTATACAAAATAAAAATATTTCTCCTTGGTGCAGGTCTCTAGTCCAGAAGAAGGAAGAGGTGTGCGAGGTGGACCGGTGTGTGTGTGTGTGCGGGGGGGGCGAGGTCAGGGCTGCATGGTTGGGCAAGGGGCTGATGGGGGGCGGTAGTCTTAAAGGGGCATGTTGTCTGACTTGAAGCGCTGCGACTGTGAGCCACGACTCTGCCCGTTGCTTCGATTCCCCGGCCGACTCAGCCCGCGGTGAGTCCGTGTGTCGACCCCTGACGGTGAATGGAAACCTGGCACGCTTAAAGGCAGGTCCATGTTCATGTTCTGCATACTGAGGAAAGGCGTGCGCTCCCCTTGAGCTTCGTCCTCGTCCTCCTCCTCTTCCTCCTCTGATTGGCTGAAGCTCTGTGACCTGTAGTCCCGTAAGCCCGCTGACCTCTGAGATACCAGTCCGTTGAGGTGGTTGCGTCGCGGGCGTCGTCGACTTCGGATGGGCTCCCTTGAGGAGGCGTACTCCTGCGTGGTCTCATAGGCCTCTTCATCGGGGAGACGGTAAGGACTGGATGGGAGACTTCCTGTGCTCTCTGTCAGGTAGGGCCGACGCGGTCGTCGAGGCTGCCTGTACAAACTGCGATCCTGGAACATATAAGACCACTTGACAGACATTTGCTACACAGTAAACAGTATTTGACATATGTTGGCAGGTGGTAAACAGAGTGCCTACAAAACCAGTCAACATTTTCACCGATGTTTCAAGTGAGAAAGATCACACATGACGAGGAAAAAAAGTGTTGAAAATTCTTCAGACACTCAGTAATCGCAATTTGCTGATTTTGATCAGAAGAGCAGTAAAGTGCTTACGTTTGGCCCAGTCATCAGTATCAGTGTACCCCGCTGATGAGGGTCTATGTCACAGGTGTCGAACTCCAGTCCGCAAGGGCCACTATCCTGTATGTTTTAGATGTTTCCCAGCTCCAACACACCTGATTATGCTTATGACCTGATCGTTTGAATCAGGAGGGGTGGAGGAGGGGAAACACCTCAAAGAGGCAGGGTACCCTGCTCGAAGACCGGAGTTCGACACATGTGGTCTGTAAAAGAAAGAAAAACAACAAAAAGATAATTGTTTCTAATATAATGCATTTTAGTGTTCAAAATGTAATTTGCAATCCTCACTATGGCTCGTCTAACACTGCAGATTTAAATGCCCAATTTAGTACTGATATTGTATCCATTTTTTTTCCACTACAGTACCCATTTCAATGCACTTGACAGACATGACTAAATATAATAATTATACAATTGTTTTCAATTGTTAACCATTGAGAAGGAATAATAATACAAATAATTAATTTATTTTAGAACTTTTCAGGACATCCAAGGTTGCATTTAATGGCTTTTCTCCATAGTTTGCAGGTGAATTTCACTGGTTGGCCTTGGCAATCATTTTTCATGTTGTACTTCAAAGACAAAGCATAAAAATTGTGTGATATGAAATATTCCAATTCATGTTTTATATATAGAGATATATTTTAAGTTTTGGTCATAGCACAGTACCGCTTTTATTGCCCATAGAGGGCAAAAATACAAAGTAAAACATAAGAACTATATATGTATGTATAGTGCTGATGCCACTGAACATGTCGAGTGGTTGAAAGTAAAATAAATATTCAGGAATAATAGTTTTACAATCTTTGTAAAATTGTATGTTGCGTCACATAAAATTATTTTCATCGACCATGCCACAAGGATTAAATTTAATGGTCTTAACTTTCGCTGATGTTTTGATATACTGTGATGTACTTTGAATAAATGTGTGTTTTTACAGTTCTCTATAATTCATCAGTGTACTGCAGTGGTGACCAAAGCTTTTGTAACTGAGAGTGACTTTTTGGGTCCTGATTTCTGTGAAGGGCTACCAGTTTGATACAAACTTCTGAAATAAATAAGCTCATATTGTCATGATTCGGTTTGGGACCAACAGGTGGCACTGCAGGGCTCTCCCTGAGCTGCACACCTGTTGGTCGTTTGGCAATTAGTGCTTTAAAAGGACTCATTGTTGCTGTTGTTTGCTACTGTCATGTTTGTTTGTTTGCTGCCATCAGGTTTGTCATGTTTCAGTTACTGTTATGTGTTATCTTCAGTCATGATTTTTGTTTGATACTTTGGACTTCGTTTTCTGTGTTTTATTAAATACAATTTGTCAGTACACCCTGCTAATCCCTCGTGCCTGCTTCTTGGGGTCCACCACCACCACGCAACGTGACACATATCACCTTTAATAGTGTTAGTAGTATTAAGAATTCATTACATTAATTCATGTGAAGTCACTGATCATGTTCATGATTTCCAGGCCTGTA
The DNA here is from genome assembly GCA_026261675.1 of Hippocampus mohnikei. Lineage (NCBI taxonomy): Eukaryota > Metazoa > Chordata > Actinopteri > Syngnathiformes > Syngnathidae > Hippocampus > Hippocampus mohnikei. The sequence goes on along the minus strand of JAKGUB010000557.1, from coordinate 19,846,614 downwards.
GTAATCAAAACGATTTTCAACAATGTGTGTTTTGCATGATGGTAGAGGACCCAAAAAGCAGGGATGCAGGAAGGGCAGGGTGGACTGAACAAAATATATTCACAATAAAAATACCTGCAGGAGTACAATGGAAAAACTAACTCAAATACACAAGGAAAGTCCAGAAGCCCACATGAAACCAAAATTTATAAAGAAACAAAACATGACAGGAACAAACAATGATTTAACGAAAACTGACAGAACCCAGGGAACTAAATACAAGCAAAGTGACGAGCCACCGAGAAACACCTGGACAAGACACAACGGGTTGAGGGAGCTGATTGGTTAAACACAAGGGAAACGGATGACGGGAACAGGTGGAGACAAAAAAGGCACATGGGGGGGAACAAAACCGAATGTAACCTAAACAAAAACATAATTGTGTGTTCAGCAAAACATGCAAGGAAAAGAATTTTGATCTGGGGAACTGACTTTGTCCAATACTGTATCTCCAGTGGGTGGAGGGGTCATCTAGTATCCTGAAAACCTCTGTAAAAAGCTGGTGTACATACATCAGGGCATCTTAGCAGCGGCTGGTCGTCATCTCTGTGGTAGGCTGCGGCAGCAGGTGGTAGGGAGAAGGCATGGCTTGTGTTGGGTGATGTGATGTGGAAGGTAGGAACCTGGGGCGGCAGCGACGGATAGTGGAACTCCACCGGAGACAAGCGAGCTGGTGTGGTCAGCGCAGACACGTACCTGCATGGGGATAGACAGTTAGTACATCATTTGCACTCATTAACCAGATTCAATATTTTAACTTTAACTCAAAATCTGTCCAGACTTTTGAATGCTCTGTTCAGATAGTGAAGTAGAAATTCAGATACATGTGTTAAAAAAAAAAAGCAACTCTTGTAAAAGTACTCAGTCGATTCCTGTGCTTACTGTAAGTAAAAGAAAAAAGTACAAACTGAAAAAGATTGTCATTCAGCACAATGTAAACAACTTGGTGGCACACAAAATAATTCCCTTTCACTATAAACATATGTGGTGGTCATACCTGGTCAAAAAATAATAATAACTTTACATGTCACAAGTGCGAGCTACGCTAGTTCAACTTTAATGTACGTAATTACAGTGACACTAACTGAATCGTAAAAAGTAAATCTTCTGAACAGGACAAGAAGAAAGCGGCACTTGTATGCCTTTTTTCAGACCAGACAAACATGTTTTAATTAGGCTAGCGTCATGTCTCCTACATGACGCATTTGCCACAATCAGTCATTCCTGGAGCTGAAGACAAATAATGATTTTGAATGAGGCCTTGGAGAGGTCATATCTTGCTTGTTCAAATCCACTGCCACCATTGGAAATGCTCCCTATTCAAGTTCCTCAGTGTCACTGCTCTTCCAATTCTTTTTTTCCAGACGAGAATCGCAATCAATCAAATCTCAACAGTTAACTTTACCTCTCTCTTTATTCTTCTTTTAAAACTGTGTCATAATCTGAAGAGGTTGGAAAAAGTTATTTAAAAACTTATTTTGACAACAGGGAAGAAAGTACATATATTTATGTTTTCAAATGTAGACTTTAAAATTAAAACGTTTTAATAAAAATGATGATCTTTTGTTTAAATATCTGAAAAAATATTCACTGTACAGCTGTCATTGTAACACTTTGTCATGTTGTGTTTTGTTCATGGTGCTGATGTTAAAATGTGAACATCTTGAATAAATCAATCATCAGATTACCAGCTCCTCGTGCAGAATGAAGAAGCAATCTGTACACATTTTATGCCACTTGATGTCGCCCAAAACTAAACAGAGATTGTGCAATCGCTGACACAACGAGGCAAAAATTTTAAAGAGACAGGAGGTCTACAGACTGAGTGGCGTTTTGATCTTCTAAAGCGCCCCCTATTGTTTTGGAGTGTACATTTCTTTGTAGCGACATGTTGACGAGCTGACTGAGAAAAAGGCCTACGTGAATAAACAAGTACAGTAATAGATGTCATTTTATTTCCAATGAATGAATTTTCAAATAAAACAAGAACTGAACCCCCCCCAGAAAAAAAGTCTACAATGTAAATATCCCAATGAAAACATGTACTTGTCCAAAAAGGAGGAGGAAAAAGTCAAACTTAGTTAGATCCTACAGCTTCACTGTTACTGAAGATAAATTAATAATCAAAAATACATATTTTCAGACAGTCCCCAAGTAAATATACAAAATAAATATGCACGTCACCAACAAAAATCGTATGTACACATGCCTCCAACCCCCTCGTACCGAATTGTTCTTCTCTATATGCATATAGCTATATACATATACGCTTCTGTCCTCCCTTCACAGGTTAAATTGCTCAAACAGTTTGAAAACAAACATACTGTATTTGCAATGTATTTGGCAAGACCTCAATTGGCATTGTCCAGCATTCATGCTGTCCACTTGTCATCTCACCAATCTCCAGAGAATTAATGGGGGGGGGGGTCGACATTATCTCTGCACAACTGAAGTTTATTCCCACGACTATGAAGTGTTGATGGCCATGTCATGCAATGCACAGTGTATCAGCGAAGCATTGAAATTGAAAATTGAAAATTGAAAATTTTTGAGGTGGAGTTACCACATGTACACAAAAAAGGAGATTTTGCTACCTGTCACTGTGAGGTGAATCCCTTAGCGAGTCGTAGGAATCTCCATACTGCATTCCTGGACTGGAGACATCTGTACAACCCCAGTGGGCTCTCCTTGCCATGCAAGCTGGACTACTGCATTTACTGGTGCCAACAGAGCTGGACAGGCCACCAGACTGGCAGTCTGAATTCATGCTGTCTGTTCGCTCCATGCTCCACGTCTGCTCCTCGTGTCTGCAGACGTTAAGGACAGAAGTATTTTCAAAGGTTACAGTAGGACTGGCGAGGCATAAGGACAGAGAGGAAGTTTAAGGAACATATGAATGAAACATATATTGATAAACAAAAAAATCTATTTCAAGGAATTTACTTTTCCATGTCATTTTACTCTGGTTCCAACTGCCCTTTAGAATGTTTCTGACTGTTTGTTTTGTAGGAAAAAATAGCCAGGGTTCTAAATAAATGTTTTTGATCAACAGCCAGTATGGCTGGTGACTTTCTACCAGCAGATCAGCTTTTTGGTTTTTTTTAACTTGCTCTGCTGTTTTTATCAACCTCCCTCACACTGTCTCTGTTGGCTTCTCGCACTGGTTGTACTCAAGACTGTAGCGTATTGACCATATTCGCACAGCCAGTGTTGGGTTCATTTTCTGCAAACTAGTTCACGGTTCAATTCACAAATTCTAAAATGAACAACTTGAGTTCATAGTTCATAAATAAAAAATAAAAAATAACTGCTGGTAAGTTCAGCTTTCCAAAAACAGACTAGTTCATCATTCGTTTTTGTTTTTCTTTTTTGTGTGTGTTTTTAAACAACATGTTGCTGCAAGCCATTACCCTCAAAATAATGGCATTTACCCAGTAAACTATGCTTACACACTGTCCATCATCCTTTCACAACTCGTGGTGATGGATCGCACGTACAGTGAACGGAGTTGTTGCCACCCATTCAGGCAGATCCAACTTCCACACTACGGTCTCATGAGGACAAAAATCATTGCTTGCATGTTCTTAAATGAGGAATTGAAACAAAAACAGGACTGTAGACTTGAATGTCCAAGCACAAATGCAATCTACGGTAGGAACCAGGCTGTGAGATGACAAGAGCTGTCACACACTCTAACTAAACGCCCCACTCATCTTCAAGACGACCATAGAGCAACAACCCACCTGCGACTTCTGGCCAAAATTATTATTTTTTACCTCCATTTGGTAGGCTGGCAGTTAGTGATTTAGAATATTGAAGATAACATGGGAGACTATGTTGCACCACATTTCAAAAAAGAGACCTTGTCAGACTGGACCTATCCATGAATGAGTTCTCTCTTCGGTTAACAGATTGGTTTGTTTTGTGGAGCAGAAGCATGTGAATAAAGGCTATTTTCACCAAAGATATGTGTGCGTAAGAGCTACCTGGATGCATGTGAGGCAGTGGTCGAATGATGTGAGCGGGTAGACATTCTGCTGCCTGCGTAGTTGCCAGCACCTTCAGCGCCGTGGCTGATGACACACTCTGTAGTCGGGACACTCTTGGAGATGTACTGTAAATCATGGACACACTTTTTTACTCAGCAAAATGGATGATAAATATTTGGAGGCTTATGAAGTGTTGTCCTAGTCATTCTTTTATTTATTTTTTTTAATCAGGGCACTTGAACCAATAAAAAGTGCATTAGATGAATACGATGAATGCTTCAGGGCTGATCCATTTCAAGGAGACAAGCCGGAGAATACGATTCAACCAAACAAATGTGCAAATGGGCTCTTCTCTTGTTTTTTGCAAAGTAAAAGAAATGTAATATTCTAATACTAATCCCTGCGCACTTTAGAAAACTTCTCTTGCAAGGTTGCCTGACCTCCTCATAGAGTATCTTCAAAAGGCCTCCTTCCCACTCCTTCAAAATCAGCAGTTAATGAGCATGCATCTTTGTCATGCAGTGTGTAACTCATAGAATGCTTAAATGAGTGTGTTTGACCTCAGAGCACTGCGCTGCAATGGGAAGTAGTGTGGGGGCTTGTCACAGTATTGAGCTAGCCAATAATGTCGGCGGCTGTTGTGGCTGCCATCATTTACCGTTGCAATGAACAAACTGAACAAAGCCACGAGATCATATGTGTCCATTTGTCGAGAATGTCGATGAGTTCATTCTGACTTCAGAATTACCTGTACCTGTCTCTGCTGTATGTTTCTACTGTTTGGACTCACATCAACCATGGGAATTTCTTCGGGACCAGGCCCGGGGTGATTGGGCCCATTGGCCAGCATGCGGTTGGGTTGCTCCACACATTGATTCTGGTTCTGATGGAGATGATGTTGCATCTTCTTCCTGTGCTTCCTGTAAATTGCATTATGGGGAAACAATAACTGGTTTGGCAAAATGGTTCATGTCAATTCAATATCCCTTTGCGGCTTCTGGACTAATATATAGCCTTATATCTCATAAGTAACCCTATTTTTGTGACAAATGAGAAGGTTCCTCTTTTTGTTTTTAGAGTGGGTGAGTTTGATTATTTTGTGCAGTCTATTCAAAAAGGACATACTTGGTTTTGCAGTAGGCCACCACACAAACGATGCCAACCACCAACAAGGCCACACAGATTCCTGTGATGGTCAGCATCCGCCTTTGGTAGAGCTCCTCGGCCTCTGTGACAGAAAACGCACACGTGCAAATACACACATTCATATGCGCACAAGACACACATTTATGCATTGCAGACATAAAAGCACAGTACAGGTGCACCAATCATGCGCAACACACATCCAAACAGGAACACACACACACACACACACACACACACACACGTGCAGTACTGCATGTTATCACATTATGAGCTACAACCTCTGATAGTTTGTTGTTTATTAAAATAAATTGCTGTTCCGTAAACATTCATATTTCTAATATGTGATGTATTTTCTTTTGATTATTTCTGCCTGCACAGTGTCTGCTAAACTATTTCATTTACTGAAGTATTACGGAATGAATCAATTCAAATTAGAGATACAGTAAGTGAACCAAGATATCTCCGTTATATGCAGTGTTCGCAAAATTGTGACATGGCCGTTAGTTTTAGATGCACTTCAGTCATACATAATGCTTCTATCACACTTACGACAACATTTTACATACCATTATGAGAGGGAACAGATATTTGAACGCATGCTTGCATAGATGCAAATGAAAAGTCATATTTAAAAGGAAATAAAAAGTGTTTACACCACAATAATAGCATCGAATGTTCTAATGCTCAAAGCCAGCTGAATTCTGGGCCCTCAAAAGAATCTGAAAATTTATTATTTGACCTTTGAAGATCACTTTGCAATTAGTTTGAATTAATCGGCAGATTTTGAGATTTTAAAGATTAAAATTATTATGTGAAAGAGATTTGGCTTTTGTTTATTCCAATTTGCAGGAGAGATGTTTTCTAAAAATATTGACAATAGTGAGTTTAAAATGTTACCTTACCTATCACCTGAACTGTTAGCAAGTGGGTCACGCACTTGGTATGTTTTCTGGCAATTTATTCAGGTGCTAGAATAATAAAAGTTTCCTTCTTAACAATCGTGTTTCGGGGGACCAAAATGATAACTGTATTTTTGCTCAGACAAAAGAGAAATCATACATAAAAGGGCGAGGGAAAAATCTGCAGAAAACCTAGGCTGGCTGAGCGTAGGCAAGTAACGTGCACTAATCTGTCCTTTGCTCCTCTTTTGCTATTGCCTTGACTTGGAAAACCATCCTTGCAAGTTGGCAGACTATCAGTCGGGAACATGATGCCTGCAGCTTGCCGGATTATTTGAAAAGTTACTGCTCTTGCTCAAGTGTTTGTTTTCTAGACCTCTCTCTCGCTCTCATCATAGTCCTTCGTGTTCTCTTAGTTCCACATTTTTTTAAGTATGGTCTTTGTTTAGGAATTTGATCTTGCTTTTGTTTTGTCGCGTGAATTGGACTCTGTCATTCCGTTTGGTATTCTTAGTTTAATTATTTCCTTGCCTTTTGCAAGCACTTTTTGTTAATGGATTGCTTTTCCTGCATCCTTGTGACCGGCCTTTTCTGTTTTGGACTTTGTCGGCTTTGCGTTTTCAATAATAAACATTTTTGTTTTCGCATTTTGTCTGTGTCTGCATTTCTGGGATCCGAAACATTATTCGGGGCGTTCCGAAACTGACAGAGCACTTGTAGACCATTGGGATTGATCTAGTTTGTATGTTAAATTGTTTTACTGTGGTGTAACACTAAAAACTGAGGAATGAAAGAGCAACACCACAACAGCGGGGTGGAGGGGTGGGGGGGGGGGGGGGTCAAACTAAGGGACAATAAATGAAAGAGGGGGAAAAAAAATGTCCTAAAGAGCGTAGGGAGGAACCAAGATGGGAAGAGGAGTGGGACAGGGCTGATAAGGAATCAAGAGAGTCCAGGAGGGTGAAACTTTTTCCCAGAAGCAATAACATAAGCTTTCATCAACTCAAAGTGGATTTTAAACGCTTGTCGGTCATGCCCTAGTTGATATTGCTGTAGGAATTCAATGTCATATGCAACTAAACCACGAACTTCAGTGAATGTGTCCAAATTAGCTCACGAAGTGAAAAAAAAAGAATGCCGGAACTGTCAAATACGCTGACCAGCCTATTGACCCTTTGCACAATATGTGCAAGGGGCCAAAACAAAAGTTGTATCTGTGGCAAATATTTTGGTGACTTCAATCAAATTGCATGAGAGTAAACCATTAGTCCCAGCTTTCGTTACTTTTCCACACCACCAAATACTTCATTTAAATTCTTTTGGGGTAAATGCATGCTTCTCTTACAACTTAACAGTATTAACTTTTTTGATACAACGCTCGTATTTTATGTTCCTTATACTCTGCAAGTGGATATAAAGTTGTGGCTGGTCAGTGAATATAAGCTATGCTAGTTTTAAAGCAACATAGCTCAAAACAGAGAGAGAGAAAATTCCTCTGCTCTGTGGATAAAGAGGCAAATCCAAATGATCTTTACCAAACATATCTTTTTACCGCTATGAAGGGCTATAGTTTCTAAAAAGAGGGCCTGAGTGGGAATTGACAAGCCACCGGTGGCCTTGGCCCTGCATCGTGCGTGTATCATTGTGCACTGATACAGAAAGCCAAGGGAATAGGGAAGGCAACCTCGCTTGCACAGCGGAGCCAACAGCATTTGTGAATTAGGACAGGCCCGCTCTTTGCCTTATCTCTGACACTGACTCAATCAAGGGCACAATAATTAGGACAAACAATGTGGTCATGGCTTTTGGAGCCCTCGGCAACACTTTGCAAAACTATTTGCCAGTGGCATTTATTCATATTCTTACATGTGAAACAGTGTTTCTGATCTTCCATGTGATCCAGTCTATTCTAGACCCTTTACATTTCCATAGAATTGGCTCTGCCCTTTCTAGCGTTAAAGTATCCATCTCAATTATTCTTTTTCGTCCTCCTTAACCAAGTTAGTCTATGAAAACAGAGTGCATGCAGAGAAGGGGGAAGAGAGATTGCGAGTCTTAAAATTAGGTTAGTGGGCGGAAGAAAAGGAGGGTCAGGTTTGTTGGTTTTAAAAAGAAGGTGGCACAATAATGTGTGACTGTGACACAATCTTGGCAAACGCTTAAAGCACAGCAAAATAAACAATAATGTTCCATACCCATAAATTCAATTCTGAGAAGCTCTGCCAGCACAGAAAGTTGTTGTGGTAAAAAAGGAAAGAGATAAACAAGGGTCAGCTGTAAAGTCCACTTTGTAGAGGATCTGCTGTATATTTTGTTTCTTCTCAGTACACGGGGAACCAGGAAGTCCATTACTGCTTTGGAATCTGTCAGTCAGGCAGACTGACATATGTACCGTCCAGTAACAGATAGACAGTCACACAACCTCAGCTCTGTGAACCCCAAAAATATCAGGAAAAAAAAACAGAGGCACACCAAACACAAAAGCAAAAGGGTAAAAAAAATGAAATCAATCAAGAACAAAAGAGAAATTAGCAGGAAAGTGCATGCAGAAACACATGGACATGGATAGCAAACCACAAAGTCACATCAGTTACTGCCATATTGACGACTGCCTATTTATAGAACATCGGACAGAAAAAAAAATGAAAAATACAATGCCAAACAAAACCAAATAAAAAGCTGTGAGATGGTTTCTAACATAAATGCTGAGGACAGATGATGATGGACTGACAGTCAGGTTGATGCTGTATCTTATTTGGCAACTCAATTTAAGCATTTCTTCCGCACTCATCTCTCCTTGTCCTGCACAAAGCTGTTAGAACCTTTTCTGAGTTTGTGTTGTGTTGCATGCATTAGTACAAAAAAAAAACAAAAACAAAGAAAAACAAAAAAGAAGATGCTCTTGTCCACCCAAACCCAATCTACATTTTGACAGGGCTTTGCATTCGGAACACCGTATAAGCAGACAGTAGGGCATCGCGGTGATCTTTAAACAGCAGAAAGTGTTCTTTCAAACAGATTGAAAGAACACAATGCAAAATAATGACACACAAGCATAAAGCATGGAAAAGACATGTCTTGAGGGTGTAAACAAATACAGTATTCAGAAAACAGAAATTACAGTGTGTAGTCCTTACAAAGTGATCACAGATTATTGAAGACAGTCCAAATTTAGTGCACTGAAATACAAAACATTGAGGCTGGAAGATTAATTCAATCTGTCTCTTAATTTGTTTAAATGTTGAATACATTTTTGCCATTGTAAGAATATTATTGTTTTCCAATTAAAAACTGAGGCCAACACATCCTGTTATTTTCATTTCCGAATTATAGACCACATTTTTTGTTTGACCAGCAACATTTTTATTCTCACAGTCCCATGTCACACCATTTTGTAAGAACTACTGTTGACAGTGAAGAAAAAGAGACCCATAGGTTCAAAGATTCAAAGATTGATAATGAATGTCGGTACATACAAATATGCAAAGCTAAAAGGAGGATTGAATTTCTAGATACTCTCTCTCTATCTCGTGTGTGTGTGTGTGTGTGTGTGTGTGTGTGTGTGTGTGTGTGTGTATATATATATATATATATATATATATATATATATATATATATATATATATATATATATATATATATATATATATATATATATATATATATATATATATATATATAGAGAGAGAGAGAGAGAGAGAGAGAGAGAGAGAGAGAGAGAGCGAGAGAGAGAGAGAGAGAGCGAGAGAGAGAGAGAGAGAGAGATTTTTAAAAAATATTTTTGGCACCTTTAAATCAATTTTAGCTTAAACAGTGATGATTTTGCATGCAACAGTGCGAGGATGACACAACACACACAACAACAACAAGCAGGAACACCACCGCCCCTCCCCTCCCATTTATATCCGTGGTGGTCTTGAGGCAAGTTATATGACTTTTTTAAAAGAAATAAAAGAGCATTGCAATCGCAGTATCTGATCCTGATGTCAATAACTGATTGATGTGTCATATTGCTCATGCAATGGCAATGGAGAGCTAAACCAAGCCCAATTTGTACTTTGCTCGAGTAAACATGGTTTTCAGTCAGTTACCAGCCAGGAAACAGTGAAGAGGGTTTTGCAAAGAGTCTAGAGCAGGGGTCACACTGCATGTTTTAGATGTTTACATCCTCCAACACATCTAATTCAAATGATCAGCATCATTCTCAGGCTTCTACGGAGCTTGCTGGTGAGATCAAGACCTGAGCTGGTGATCCCTGATCTAGAGGATACAAGCAGATTGGTTCCGTTGGACTTGGTTTTGACTATGCTTACTGGATTTAAACACAATGTTAAGCAAAAATGTTGGATTAAAAAAAAAAGAGGTATTCAAGGTCATTCGAAAATGTTGATTGTAAAGCGGCCTTATTACATCAGTGAATTGTCAGACTGTTTATGCAGCATGTAAACTGAATAATTACAGTATTCTATACGTAGATCACAGTAACTTACTGTTAGTCATTACATTGAGTTTTGTTGTATCCGTCTACAGAAGAATATGTGACTTTAACATACACATACAGCGAGCTATGCTGCATGTACCTGAAAAGATTTTGATGCTTGAGACGGAGCCAGGCTTGCTATTTCTGCTTATGTAAAGATACTTTCTATTTCCCAGCTGGAGGATTTGTCTTCTCATCTTTCTCTAACTACTGCTTTCATTTAACCACACAGCTTTATCTTACAATTTAGCTTCATGAAAAAATGACATCACGTAACAGATGACCCATTGAGATAGAGGATGAAAACAACAGTCGCAGTAGTAGGCTTTATCCTTGTTCAACCTCCATTCAAGATACATAGTACATTATCACAGAAGGGAAAGCCCTCATCTGTAGCAATGGATGATGATTCTTTGTCTCATTACTTTACTTGGCTAGTTAAAGCGCCCCACTTTAGTTCAATCTATGAGAGTCGGCCCCCACAGAAATTGTGACTGGCCGATATTCAAAACAGCGTCAGAAGGACAGAGAGTATTGTTCACCATGTACAGACTTAAATTGACACTTTTGTTCCAATTGCGCAGATTGAAGCAGTAATACTGTTTTTTTCCCCTCAAATAGTGGCCTCCACTCGACCCCCAAAAAGCTTTCATTTTTCCATAGAAGAAAATTAAGAAGAGGTGGTGCCAGAAGGTGGCTACCGTCACGTTTATTGTCACTCATATTAGCATGTCTCGGGCGAAATTATAATTCCCATAAGCAGACATGGCATCACCATCGTTCTTGTATGTCTTAGTGGTTGAGCTGGAGGCGAGCCCAGCTGACATTGGAGGAGAAGCTGGGCACACCTTGGCCTAGTCGCCAGTCAATCGTAGGGCAATTCCAGATGAATTATTAACGTACATTCACACCCATGGGAAATGTACATGTACAAGAGTCCTCAATTAACCCAACCCGTTGTTGAAACACATGAGGGTCTGAGACAGCGTTCAAACCCAGAACCTCTCGACTGTGAGGAAGACATGCTCGAATGCTTTGAGACAGTAATTCATGCCTTTGTCACATCCCGGCTCGATTACTGCAATGCCCTTTAATTTGGAGTCAGGCAGTCCTCCATTAAGCGCCTCCAGCTGGTCCAGAATGCCGCTGCTCGCCTCTTGACTGGTACTCGTAAGAGGGAGCACATAACTCCTACTCTGGCATCCCTTCACTGGCTCCCCATACATTTTAGAGTTATTTTCAAGATCCTCTTATTCTTGGGTTTGTGTGTCCCAATGATCCTAGGAGCTAAGTCACCCAGGGTCACCCATGGCAAACAGGTTCTAGGTGAGGGACCAGACAAAGCACTGATTGAAATTAATGGATCTAGGTTTCCCTTGCCCGGACGCGGGTCACCAGGGCCCCCCTCTGGAGCCAGGCCTGGAGGTGGGGCTCGTTGGCGAGCGCCTGGTGGCCGGGTCTACACCCATTGGGCCCGGCCGGGCTCAGCCCGAAGAGGCAACGTGGGTCCCCCTTCTCATGGGCTCACCACCCATGGGAGGGGCCAAAGGGGTCGGGTGCAATGTGAGCTGGGCAGCAGCCAAAGGTGGGGACCCTGGCGGTCTGATCCTCAGCTGCAGAAGGGACGTGGAATGTCACCTCTCTTGCAGGGAAGGAACCCGAGCTGGTGTGCGAGGTAGAGAAGTTCCGACTGGATATAGTCGGACTTGCCACGACACACAGCCTGGGTTCTGGTACCAGTTCTCTCGAGAGGGGTTAGACTCTCTTCCACTCTGGAGTTGCTCATGGTGAGAGGCGCAGAGCAGGTGTGGGCATACTCATTGCCCCCCGGCTCAGTGCCTGTACACTGGGGTTCACACCAGTAGACGAGAGGGTTGCTTCCCTCCGCCTTCGGGTGGGGGGACGGGTCCTGACCGTTGTTTGTGCATATGCACCAAACAGCAGCTCAGCATACCCACCCTTTTTGGAGTCCTTGGAGGGTGTGCTGGAGAGTATTCCGGCCGGGGACTCCCTTGTTCTGCTGGGGGACTTCAATGCTCACGTGGGCAATGACAGTGAGACCTGGAAGGGCGTGATTGGGAGGAACGGCCCCCCCGATCAGAACTCGAGTGGTGTTTTATTATTGGACTTCTGTGCTCGTCACGGATTGTCCATAACGAACACCTTGTTCAAACATAAGGGTGTCCATATGTGCACCAGGACACCAGGACACCCTAGGCCGCAGTTCGATGATTGACTTTGTGGTTGTATCATCGGATTTGCGGCCGCATGTTTTGGACACTCGGGTGAAGAGAGGGGCGGAGCTGTCAACTGATCACCACCTGGTGGTGAGTAGGCTCCAATGGTGGGGGAAGACGCCGGTCCGTCCTGGCAGACCCAAACGTATTGTGAGGGTTTGCTGGGAGCGTCTGGTGGAATCCCCTGTCAGAAAGAGTTTCAACTCCCACCTCCGGCAGAGCTTTTCCCATGGGGACCGGGGGACACGGGGGACGTTGAGTCCGAATGGACCATGTTCCGCGCCTCTATTGTTGAGGTGGCCGATCTGAGTTGTTCCCGTAAAGTGGTTGGTGCCTGTCGTGGCGGCAACCCCCGTACCCGCTGGTGGACACCAGCAGTAAAGGATGCCGTCAATCTGAAGAAGGAGCCATACCGGGCCTTTATGGCCTGTGGGTCCCCAGAGGCAGCTGACGGGTATCGATTGGCTAAGCGGCATGCAGCTTCAGTGGTCGCTGAGGCAAAAACCCGGGCGTGAGAAGAGTTCGGTGAGGCCATGGAAGCCGACTCAGGAGGGGGAAGCAGTGCACCACTAACACTGTGTACAGTGGGGATGGGGCGCTGCTGACTTCGACTCGGGACGTTGTGAACCGGTGGACAGAGTACTTCGAAGACCTCCTCAACTCCACCAGCACGCCTTCCTTGGAGGAAGCAGAGTCTGGGGACTCTGAGGATCTGCTCTCCTATCTCTGTGGTTGAAGTCACCGATGTGGTTAAAAAGCTCCGCGGTGGTGGATGAGATCCGCCCGGAGTTCCTCAAGGCTCTGGATGCTGTGGGGCTGTCCTGGTTGACACGCCTCTGCAGCATCGCGTGGTCATCAGGGAGAGTGCCTCTGGATTGGCAGACCGGGGTGGTGGTCCCTCTTTTTAAAAAGGGGGACCGGAGGGTGTGTTCCAGCTACAGAGGAATCACACTCCTCAGCCTCCCTGGTAAGGTCTATTCAGGGGTGCTAGAGAGGAGGGTCCGTCGGGAAGTCGAGCCTCAGATTGAGGAGGAGCAGTGTGGTTTTTGTCCCGGCCGTGGAACAGTGGACCAGCTCTACACCCTTAGCAGGGTCCTCGAGGGTACGTGGGAATTCGCCCAACCAGTCTACATGTGTTTTGTGGACTTGGAGAAGGCGTTTGACCGTTTCCCTCTGGGAGTTCTGTGGGGGGTGCTTTGGGAGTATGGGGTACCGAGCCCCCTGATAGGGGCTGTCCGGTCCCTATACTGCCGATGTCAGAGTTTGGTTCGCATTGCCGGCAATAAGTCGGAATCGTTTCCAGTGAGGGTTGGACTCCGCCAAGGCCGCCCTTTGTCGCCGATTCTGTTCATCACCTTTATGGACAGAATTTCTAGGCGCAGCCGAAGCGTTGAGGGGGTCCGTTTTGGTGGCCTCAGTATTACATCTCTGCTTTTTGCAGATGATGTGGTACTGTTGGCTCCTTCAAGCAGGGCTCTCCAACTCTCACTGGAGCGTTTCGCAGCCGAGTGTGAAGCGGTTGGGATGAGGATCAGCACCTCCAAATCTGAAACCATGGCCCTCAGTCAGAAAAGGGTGGAGTGCCCTCTCCGGGTCGGGGAGGAGATCTTGCCCCAAGTGGAGGAGTTTAAGTATCTTGGGGTCTTGTTCACGAGTGAGGGCAGAAGGGAGCGAGAGATCGACAGGCGGATCGGTGCAGCGTCTGCTGTGATGCGGACGCTGTATCGGTCTGTCGTGGTAAAGAAGGAGCTGAGCCAAAGGGCGAAGCTCTCAATTTACCGGTCGATCTACGTCCCAACCCTCATCTATGGTCATGAGCTATGGGTCGTGACCGAAAGAACGAGATCCCGGATACAAGCGGCCGAAATGAGTTTTCTCCGCAGGGTGTCCGGGCTCTCCCTTAGAGATAAGGTGAGAAGCTCGGTCATCCGGGAGGGGCTCAGAGTAGAGCCACTTCTCCTCCACATCCAGAGGAGCCAGATGAGGTGGCTCGGGCATCTAATTAGGATGCCTCCTGGACGCCTCCCTGGCATGTCCCACTGGCAGGAGACCCCGGGGACGACCCAGGACACGCTGGAGAGACTATGTTACCCAGCTGGCCTGGGAACGCTTCGGGATCCGCCAGGAAGAGCTTGAAGAAGTGGCTGGGGAGAGGGAAGTCTGGGCTTCCCTCCTAAAGCTGCTGCCCCCGCGACCCGACCCCGGATAAGCGGTACAAAATGGATGGATGGATGGATGGATGGATGGATGGATGGATGGATGGATGGATGGATGGATGGATGGATGGATGGATGGATGGATGGATGGATGGATGGATGGATGGACCTCGCGCCACCTTACCTCTCTGAACTCACCCGTCCCTACACACCTGCCCGGCGCCTCAGGTCTGCGGACCAGACATTATTAGAAGTACCAAGAACTAAGCTGAAGCTCAGAGGGGATCGAGTCTTTTCTGTTGCTGGTCCCTCGCTCTGGAATGACCTCCCACTGAACATTCGGCAAGCCTCCTCGCTGCCCATCTTCAAAACCCGCCTCAAAACTCACTTGTATTCTTTGGCATTTGACTCAGTATGACTTAGATTTGTTCTTGGTTTTGCTGTTCGGTGCTTTCTACCGTCTTTATATGTTAAATTACTCCATGCACAGCACTTTGTATGCAGCGATGGCTGTTTGAAAGTGCTCTATAAATACAGTTGAGTTGAGTTGAGTTGAGAGAAAGTCTTCCACAGTGCTGCCATATCTACTTAAAGGATACACGTTTGAAATACTTCTCCCACAAACGTCTGCAGAATGCCGAATATGTCTGCCTGTGGCTCCATCCAATACACCAAAATTGTGTCACAATATCTGCGCTACCATTTAGACCTGATTTTAGGTAGTCTACTTTTTGTTACCAAATTGGTAGGTGTGCCGGGGGCGTGTAATAGAAAACACCCTTGGACCAGTGGAACGCATAGTGATGCGCGGCACACTAAATTACACTTGCCCCGGCGTGAAAATGAAGATGTGCCCTTTTTTAACCTACCGTATATTTGACTGTCTATGAAAAGAGGGCCCATTATGTTGTTATTTATATAATTTCTAATGAAATATAATGATTAAATGGTGGCCATAATTATCAATAAACCAAATAAACCATATACAGTTGCACAAAAAATTATTACATTCAAGATGACGATAATGAGTCATAATTAATTAGTTAATAAATAGTTTGTGTTTAATATTAATACTTTTGAGATACTTAAATTGTTCCGGTTTTGCCGGTTCAGTCCGATTGTCAGTCGAAAGTGTGTAACGTTGACATGTATCTGTCATTGGCAAAGAGTAAGGGGGGTGGCTATGGGTGTTGTGTAATTTTGAGTTCAAATGGGTATACAGTACGGTTCATTAATGTTGTTAAACCTCTATTTATACAAATGAAGAGCAGCCCTAATAAATACCTTAACCATAAAGGTGTCCTTATCAGCTAAAGAAATAAAAAGCTCTTGGCCACAATGTGAGGAAACCACATGCAGTATTATGCTTTAAGGTTCCAATTTTGCCATGATTGGTTTAGCCGCACCAAAAGGTACAGTACAGGTTACCATGAAATAAAATCCTCTTTAGTATCCAGGGTAAACTTTTGAAACAATTTGAGAGTATGTTTCTAAAAATCTAACACATGATACTGTTGACCAGAGGGGCAGTGGAGAAACGAGTGATCACACAGCATGCACACACACGTATACTGTATTTACAGTATGTAAGGTACAAGCCCTCTAATGTAGCATGCTGCATCTCAGTGGAAGGAGACAAACAAGAGCAAACGGACATACTGTAGAAACCGGCCATGACGGAGTTTTCACAGCGGTCCCCCGTATAGTCATTGGGACACCTGATGGAGGGAAAACAACACACAGAGGGGATAGAGAAGGATTTGGGGTTAAAGATTACAGGGGAGGGAGAGTGGGGTATATCAGGAATAATTACGAGTAAAACACAAATACAGAGACAGGAAAAACAGAGGAAAAGGGGTAGGAAGGAGACACAAGAAAGCATAGAGATTGTTGAATTAGAAACAACACAATCCACCAAGTACAGAAAAAAAAAATCGCCTGCATACTGTCACATCACCGCCATCAAAACCTGACGCCAGTGATACAGTAAGGGCATCGTCATAATCATGAAGGTCATGTGATGGTAGTCTGGGAAGTAAGGGTGGCAAACGCCCATAAGGTGTAGGAAATGCTCAGTTTTGACTGACCAAATAGGATATGACTCCAATTTAGGATATAACACATAATAAGCATTATTTCTGATCTGTTCAAAATAAAAATCTTGGATATGGAATTTATATTCTTATCCCATTGTCTATTAACTAAAAGGCAGCATGAAACATGAAAACATGACAAACAATCAGACACTAAGGGCCTGATTTATGACAGGTTTTGCGTGCAAAAACGAGCGCAAACTGGATTGCATTTATATTTTGCATTTTGTGCATCCTGGGAGAAGCACTTACAAATAGATGAATTCAGCACATGCAATGTGATTCATCAAACCTGAGACAAAGGGTGTTGGCTGCTTTTGGATCTTTAAATAGCACGCCTGAAAGACCCACGTGAACTCCATTGCTGTGCGTAAGAAACCATAACAAGAATGTGCGGGCAAAATGAGAGGCGAAGGGCAAAGCAAATGTTTTCGCTTGTGTAAATCTGTGTGAAATGCCACATGCAAAAAATAGTTCTTCTGTTCAATGATGCAGTCGTGCCTTATCACCTATGCCAAAACTCCTTTCATCTCTGCATTTATGTGGGTCTTGGTGATCTCAGCTCATGGTGGCAACTGGCCGTGACAAGTAGTGCTCCCAGGCTTTAAACACTATTTTATGCATTACAAAAGCGGTGCAAAACTCTATATACAATTGTCACGGTAACTTTAAAAAAAGTATTTTACCTGGCAAATGGCTTCCCCCAAATTACCGCCGCGCCCAATTTCTTTCGTGTAGTGATATGTTGGTTTCTCTTTTCCACTAACACTTTCAGTTCCATCACTTCAAATTTCATCTTGCACTTGCAGTGCTTTCCCAAATGTTCTCCGGTGAAAACCATTAGCGCTGCCTAAAAAAAATGAAACTTTTAAATAAAGCTGCCTCCATGCGCCACTTGCACACATTTTGCGAACTCCAGCGCAACCCGTGATTGTGAGTGAGCATGCAGTTTAGCGCCTGCTATTTGGGATCTTCATAAATGAGGGCCTCGGTGCGTAAGAGAAGAGTTGAATATTGATCAAATTTCCACAACAACAATACAGAGTCTCAGATACAGTTCAAATGATACCCATTCATACAGACCTGCAACAATGACTCAAAGTGCTATACCTGTACTGTAATATACTATACTGTACATGCCGGCCGGGCAAGTAGTTGGTAATGTCACTTTGTCAACTTATTTTATGTCAATGTCTCAAAAGCGTGCCATGCGGACAGGGCTATTATACGGGAGAAACCTTTGCCTACTGTGTGAATCCAGTGTTGAATTTCGACTGGTCGCTGTCACCTTGCAGTCAATGGATCCTTTGCTGGTGTTATCAAAGTCACTCAAATGAGCAGCAAAGATCTAACAACGCGGCCTTGTCAGTTTCTATTGGCAACATTTTGCATTAAGCTCTTCATGGTGCTCGATGATATTTATAACCGGTGGACTAATACATTTTTAAGCACTGTACGTTGAATGGATGTGTCATGTCAATGTTGATTGCTGTATTAGAAAATGAATGAAGAATTTTTCATTGGCACTTCTGTGGAAATGTGGGAGTGTCTGTCAGCCGATAAACTGTCATTCTCTTTCCTTTGGTTCTCGGGCAGCATCTTAAAAATACTCATGGTAAAAAAAATGTCTTTAGAACAACAATGAATGCAGCATGTTTATCTGCCGCTTATGCAGTAAGTAGTCTCGAAGTTTGGTGTCTGGTTTAGAATAATAATATTGCCAACTCATAAAAGATTGTGATCACCCATTTCAAAGCCTTGTGTTTTTCTATAAACACATGAATAGTGAGCCAAATAGCAAATGTGGTTGGAAACAATAAATACAGCGTTACACACAACACTATGAGGAAAAGCAGAACCAAAACAAATCTAACTTTTTAAAAACTTGTACTTCATCATTCATTAAAAAGCCCTTTTTTCCCATTTGGATACCATCATGTAGCTAACATCAGACATTTGTTTTTTGGGTGAAATTTCATGATGAACCTAAAGTGTGTACCGTACTACTGTATTACCTTTACGGGTTAACTTAGATTCTTCTCTAAAGTTTTGAATCCACATCTCCAACTGTTTATTTTGGAACACTGCATAACTATAACAAGTAGCTGAATGGTAAAATTGCAAACTCTCACAACAGTTGTTTGATCCATGAAAATGTCTCTCCCGACTCTTCCAGTTTGGGTATACCTGTTGGGACCTGTTGATTACACTTTGTGACACTCTAAGCTCAAGAACCTCTGAGAACAGTGGCAAGGTACTTTTGAGGAATTGTCAAGCCCTACTATTAAGACTTGTTAACTTCCATTAAGCTGGAAAGCGTTACAAAAATGTCTCGATAAGCCTTGAGGCCGGGCGGTGCTGATGATAGAAATTTTGCATAGGCCAAAGGTTTGAGTGCCAAAGGTTTGAGTGCGCTGCTTGTGGGGGTGGTCACATCCAACTTCAATAATGTCAACTCCTTTTGAGTTTTGCTGCCCACTGATATGATTTAAAAATATAACTCAAAGATTCAGAAGGTTTGATGGTTTCTGTTAACAAAGTTATGAATGAAGTACATCTCATTACACCAGCTGTCTACCCTGTGTTAGAAGTGGCATTTGGTTTGGAGTGATGTTCTGCCTCTAATTTGTGACTGCGCAAGGTGCATCCCCAAGACACTCCCCCTGCTGCACTGACCCGCCCAACTTGGCTGAGATCCATCTGTCATATGAAAATCAAAATCCACCAGATTTTGCATTGCATCACAGATGTACTCTCTATTAGAAGAGAGCTCATAGATTTGGTCCTCCATTATATACTTCTTTGGAGAAAGGAAGATTGTTTCAAACACAATCCCAAAACACACCACACCTGTTGTCCAACAGTTACACTACATTCCATGATAATACTGCATCGAATTTGCTTTGTAATCCATCCATCCATTTTTTAATCTGTTTATCCTAACAAGGTTGTGCTGGAGCCTATCCCAGCCGTCTTCGGGCAGTAGGCGGGGGACACCCTGAACTGGTTGCCAGCCAATCGCAGGGCAAACATAGACGAACAACCATTCGCACTCATATTAACACAAAGGGACTATTTAGAGTGATGCATTAACCTGCCATGCATTTTTTTTTTAATGTGGTAG
This sequence comes from Hippocampus mohnikei, assembly GCA_026261675.1. Classification (NCBI taxonomy): domain Eukaryota; kingdom Metazoa; phylum Chordata; class Actinopteri; order Syngnathiformes; family Syngnathidae; genus Hippocampus; species Hippocampus mohnikei. The sequence goes on along the minus strand of JAKGUB010000557.1, from coordinate 19,826,451 downwards.
TACCCGGAGAAAACCAACATGCGGACAACATCCAAGTCCGCACAGGAAGGCCGGGGCCGGAATCAAACCTTGCACCTCTGCACTGTGAGGCCAACGTGCTAACCAGTCCACCACCTGGCGTGAGCACGACAGATTGCAACAAAATGAAGTGGTACCAAGCCAAGATGAAACACTGCCCCCAGGATCAAAGTAAAACAGAAAAGACTGGGTAACTCCAAACAGAGCAAGAACAATGGGTGGGAAAATCCCTGACAATCTTTACAAATGGGGATTTGACACCAGCCCAGACTATCCATTTGGAGAAACAAAACAGTGAACCACATCCTTCATAAATACTAGTTGGGTCCTTAGTACTCCAATCAAGACCTTAAGGGTGCAAATAACATTGCCCATTCAACAATGAATGAAATTTTGGTGCGACAAAGTAAAAATGGATACTGTACCTAAAAACATAAACTTTTATTATTGGTGATAGTGTCAGAATATTATTATTTAATAGCATTATTTTCAAATTTTTGACTTGTAAGAGAAGCTCAGTGAGCTGGTTCAAATTTGGGTATAAAAAGGTGAATTCCATTCGAAATGTGTCATTCTGTTGGACCCGGTAAAATGTCAAGAGCTCACTAAAAAGGCAACATTTTGCATTAAGCTCTTCATGGTGCTCGATGATATTTATAACCGGTGGGCTAATACATTTTTAAGCACTGTACGTTGAATGGATGTGTCATGTCAATGTTGAGCTTTGAAGTTTTAATCATCATCAGCCATACACTATAAAGCAATCTGTTCTCAAATCGCTGGTGAGTCATAAACTGGTATACATTCCTCCACCTTTCAGTCATTATTAGAATGCTCGCATGGTAACAGTATTTTAAAAATGGCTTTGGCTGGGACTTTGACCTTCTGCTGTTCAATGGTGCCTCAAGATACAAATTTGTTCTGTGACCATTCTTATAACTCAAAACACTAATTACTGTTAGTATCTCAGATCACCTCTCAATATTTGAAAGGAAATGCCATGAATCTGTTCCACCCCCCAACCCCTCAAAAATTGTGTTTGTTTCCAATAAGGAAAAATAACACTTTGTAAGGTTGGACAGTACAATATAAAATCATGTAGTAAAAACAACGAAATGGAATGAAAATGATTAATCAGTTTGTGAATCGTGGCTTAATGCTCCAATTCTATTTGTTGTGTTATGCCTTCTGGTGTGCCGACCTTGGCCACTGGGTGGCAGTATAATATACAGGCAAAGAATATTAGTAATATTAGTCATTATAAGTATGAAAGGTATACCTCTATGCCTGTCAGTATTGTTATATTACCAGTCTGCATGTATTGCTCCAACATTTGTGTTCAAATATCCATTGCTTAATGGGCTCTAAACTTGTGACTAGCGATGCAAACCACTATTTTATGATGAATTGTTCATTAGTGGTCAAACTTCTTTGTGAGTTAAGTTGAATTCACTGTCACCATAAAGTGGTCATATTTGAGGTTTGCACTTGCAAGTCCGGGCATAAAAATGAGTCAAATCGTAGCTCTACAAATCCTAAATGGGGTAACTTGAATCTCAAGGCATCACTGTATTTAATACAATAATTGTAATGGGCCTGCTGCAGGGATTTGTAGAGTATTTGTCGTCAGAAAAAGTCTGAGGCCCAACACAAAAACAGGACAATAAGAAAGGAGATCAGAGGAGTGACTACACTGTGATCATGGAGAGAGTGGACGACAAGACAACTTACTTGCAAGAAAGCTGGTTAATACCATGTATGAAGTAACAGTCACCACCGTTAATGCAGTAGGCCTTTTCTGTGTCGTTGCAGTGCCTCACATGACTCACACCCGGGGACAAGGTGGTGGTGGTTACTGTTAGGTAAATACAAGAAATTTGGGTTTTGTCAGTGAAATACTGTCTACTAGAGAAAGGTGGTTTGTTGGCTATCCGACCACTGGCATAACGACTCATGTACAAAGCCTCCCCAAAAATATGCAACGAGGCAAACTTACCATGATGAACATAATACACCGCGGCATATTAAAATTGATAAGGCAATATAGCACAAACATCCATCTCAATATATTGGAAAGTTTGAAAATATATAGCATGGGCAGCCTATTGCTATATATTGATTAATATATGACCCAATACATTGTTGTCCAAATAAGTATTGCATTCCATTATTGCATGCCGAAACAATGTAAATTCATGAGTCACAGTAAGCATATTCCTACAGAGAATTACAGAGCACTTCAGAAACAATAGTCCAAATCACATTTTGCGTGGCATTTGCGATACTTATATATTGATTTAGATTGTGAAATGTTGGTGACATAGACTATTATCGCATTATCATCAACAGCGACAAAAAAAAAAAAAAAAAAAAGTGAAAGGGGGAAAAAACAAGTAAAAGTTGTTAAATGCTTACAGATGTGCACGCTGATAATACTTGTGACGTTTTCTTGTCCAACTGAGTTTTCAGCCACACAAGTGTAGTTTCCAGAGTCTTCCACGCGCACTCGACTGATCAGCACCTTGGAGTTTTTTCTGAAATAAAAATATAATAATGAATAATAATAAATAATAAAAATAAAACACAGTATATGATAAGGATAGAGACAAATGCACATTTGGTTCTGAAACACCACATAGTGTTGCTGAAGTTTGTTCAGAAAAGACAAGATTGCAAGCACAGAAGGACTGCTGTTTCCCTCGTTCCATACTTTACCTAACTTAAATTATTGTGACGTTCATCACCATCATCATCACTGTTGCTGTATTACATTACAGCCTTTCACTGCTGTTGGTTTAAATCGGGTATATGTGATCTTTTTAACTCTTCTTTGTATTTTAAACAGTAACAGAAGAAAGCAGCACTAGGTAAATATGTGAAGGACATTTTACATTTAAACATTTAACATAACCCAATTTAAGTAACATAGGCAGTAAATTAAACATATGAAAAGTTTTTTTTAATGCTTGATTATAAACACTTGTTTTCAACAATACAACAAATGTAGAACAATATAAAATAAGGCAGTGCACTACTAAAAAAAAAAAATAAAATAAAATAAAAGACCCCCTCAAGAATAATGAATGCAAAATAATAAATCATGCTTTGGCTGCTTGGTAGTTGCCAACTGCTTTTCAATGTACATGACTGCGATAGTAAGATAAGAAATCAAGACTGTTTTGGACTGTGCCTCAATCATTTACAAAATGGATTTTCCAAGTTATTTTTTTTTAAACCCTTTCAAGGACAGCGGTTGCTACAGTGGACAGTTTATCATGTTATCAGGTACCAGGGTGCATGAAAGGGTTCATTCTGTTTTTCTTGCAGACATCAATTTGAGCGGGCAGGGAGGAAGCTACTCTACTTTCCGGCTTGGTTAAAGTCTGCCCTCGACTGAGTGTTCTTGTGATCACTAAGTGGAGTTGAAAAGTCAAAAGTATGAATACATCACAATCAGTCAGTTTGCTGGACTTACTTGTTGTTTTTTATTCTGAGGTCTCTCCCTCGCTGAAGTTCATGTCCATCCTTGTACCAGCGGAAGGATGGACTTGGATTCCCTGACGCCTCGCACTTCAAGTACAGTTTGTCCCCTTCTATCAGAGACTGGCCTCGCATCAGTCGCAGCTTTGGAACAGAGGCTGGGCAAAAAAGAGACATATTATGTTTCACTTGTTGTTTTAAGGAATTAAACACACTAAAATATTTCACTCACGCACTTGTGCATGCGCGGCTAAGTGTGTGTGTGAGCTGGTAGGTGTGCGTTTAACTGTGGTTAGGGCCAAACACAATCAGAAGCACTGACCATATTTGCAAACGAAATTCAAATGTTTATTCCATGAAATTGTATTCATTTATTCCCAACAGCCGAATTCTAGTAAATATGGACGTTAAATTTCGTTGGTTTTTTTAGCTGTCGAATCAGATTTCAGCCTCTTCGTGCTGCCATGTCAATCTAATCTGCCCAAGGCCTTCAGAATCAATCGTGCTGGCCAATGTAACTTAAACTATGTTAGCAAAAGCACTGCTTCTTAAAGCAATCACATTTCAAATTTGTCCTCACAGGGCTTGTACCCTGACCCCAGATGATGTCAGCATTTTTGCAAAGCTTGTTCCAACCAACTTCGACCAACACATCTCTACTGATGTGCACACATTAATGCATTAGCAGTAATTAGCATCTCTAGTGAATGTTATTTACTTTTTTTTAATATGTCATGTTTTTGTCTGCTCTTGGAGTTTCATACGTTTTCATTGTGTTTATATAGTATTGATGGTTTCTATAATTGCAATGTAATAGTCGTGATATTAAGAGGTGGATGAAGTCCAATAAATTCTTACAGAAGGTTGTTGTCCTTGTTTGACTTTTTTGTCGCGCGACATCTCGTCCCCAATGATGAAAGTGCAGTTAAAAGTCAGTGGAACTCATCAATTTGCATTGTAATGCAGTGTTGATTTAGTCCACGCTTACTATCCAGCAATGAAGGTAAAAGTACTGTTAAAAAGAAGAAGGCAACGGTCGTCATTCTCTGGCGGCTCCAGAAGCAGTCCGCCCCTGTGACGATGACGGGCCAGGTGACCACAAAAGAAGGCTCAGCTATGGCTCTCATTCAAGTGAATGGGACTGTGCGCTCTTGATTTGATTTTTCTTTACCCAAAGTTTCAAATGTTTATAATACTCTGCGTTAGTGTATCTGATGAGCCTTTTGATATCAGCCTAATTTGCAATAGCGGATGATAATTATTGTGCATCCCTACTCTCATCACATTTTTGCTTGGATATTTGGCAGGACCCAATAAGGGCATCATAAAGACTGAAATGTAATACACAATGTACCATATGTGGAGATGAGATCAAATTTCATTGTGGGTATGGACATGACATTTAGACAGCCCAGTGACAAAATACCTAAGAGTGTATGTGCACTTTTCAAATGTGAATTACAAAGACACTAAATACATTATAAAATATAATAATTCTTGGTAAGTGTAGGAAAATGTCAACAAATGAGAATTATGAATGTTACAAATGAAACTAATACAATCTTGTCTTGGGTCACACAAACACTTAAGTGACAGACTTCCAAATGATGTGTCGCATGGAAAATATACCGTATAAGGTATGCTGAAGTCTTGCATATAAAATAGCTGTTCAAACAATACATTTTTTTGGAACACACACACGCACAAATGTTGGTCAAATTTTAAATTATGAACATTCAGATATTTGACTGTATAAAAATGTCAAACTAATTATAAATAAATTCAATCATTACATCTTAATGTTTTCAAAAGTGTGGCATTGGTCCTGTTTGTTATGGGGGGTTTTTTGGTGTTAATGATACTTGCTGACCCTCCCAGCTGTCATCAATGCAATTATATGTTGAAAAGAAAAACTGTACCTGCAGGGACGAAAACAAAATCAGAATTATTAAAGATGAACTAGTATACATTTTTTCCCCACATATTTTGTCTGTAGAACCCAGCGGTCTTGATAACATGCATTTGACACGCTTTTGTCAAAATACTCCAACAACCACAAATGATAGCACACATTTTACATTTCACTCTCGTTTGAGAGAGGAAAATTAAAAAATGCAGTTTTGAGAGGGTGGTCCTGTCTCACGAATGAGCCATTGCCCACCCAATCTATGTTGCAGTATATCCAAGCCCCAAGTCATGAAAGTCGGTGCTAGTGTTGCCAGTGTGTATTCCTGTGACATTCTTTAAGGTACCAATTCATTATCAAGCACCACCAACAAATTGGCAACTTTACTGGTCAACTTTGCCCAGCCTGCCTGCACTGAGCCTCAGTTGCTCCTGATGAGCGAAGTGTAAAGCACTTGGGGCCAAGGACGTAGACAGAAACTTTGGATTGTGGTTGCCAGGGTGAAACAACACCTCAGTGGGCTCAGTGTGGTGGCCATGCGTGTGTGCGTCATTCTTTATCATACCATCCACAGTCAAGGTTTCATGAGATCAAGTTCACACAAAAAGAACACAGATCCCGTTGTATGGCCGAAAACTAGGTGATGAACTCAACATACCCTTTTTAACTGTATAACATAAGCATAATTGTTTTTGAATCGTCAAGCAGCATGTCATTTAAGATTAGACCAAAGAGCATTTAACAAGTTTGAAATGTCTAATAGCGTTGTTATAGAAAATTAGCACAAAAAGAAAAAACCCACAAACAAACAAAACAAAAAAAGCACTCTGTATATGGACCCAAGATTTCAATGCATAATTTTCCCTCAAACAAAACATGAATGGGCCAAGACTGCAAATACACACATATTTCTTACAGTAATGATGTCATTAAATGTGACAATAATGTCTTTACTGTGTACTAATGAGCAAGCCTGGCCAAGTTAGTCTAATTGGTTACATATATCAGCATTAGACAATATTGTAAATGTAATGTGGCAGCAAACTGCAACAAACTCACAGATGAGATTTTGAAGGTACAATCCTGTGTTTTCTTGCATCTTGGCCTGTCATGCTGAAGCTACCCTAAGCAGTCATTCAGATGAGATTTTTATGTCTTTATGAGCGTGGAAATGAATCGTAGAATGACTAAAGCAGCTGCAAAAGGAGGTTAACCTGGTTACAAATGAGCTCATCCTTTACTTGGATACGTCTCCTTGGGCACCATGAGGCTTTTGTCAGCTGGCAAATGTTGGCTGAAAATCAGGAGGAAATTACCCCTTGTGGATAGAGCATCCAAATTTCATGGCTATGGAGTAATTTTGTATCACTCTCCCTTTTTTTACTCTCTTTTAACATCTTTATTGTTGGCAATTTTGGGAGCACTATACAATCTTTGTGATTGTATTTCCAAAATTATTTCCAAAATAATAGCAGACATCATCACTGAACATGAGTTTGTTTTCCTGTGGACAATTTTGAAACTTTTTTCTCCACTCTGATTAACTCATTGATATCAAGCTGAAGTTTGATGACGACTTTCCCAGGTGAGAAGGTTGTTCCACACTATAACACAAGTCACAGGGGTTTGTGCATACTGTAACTGGGAAAAAGAAATATCTTTTTGTTGATGGAAAGTGTGGAAGACAGGAGTCCGTTTATTTAGCTACCACATTGGCCCAAATATAAGACGGCCCTGATTATAAGACGACCCCCTCTTTTTCAAGAATCAAGTTTGAAAAAAGACTTTTTGAACACAAAATTAATTGAAAGCTGAACATATTCCATGAATTTACAATTTCAATAAATGAAATAGTCTAGATCTTTAATAACCCACCCCACAAAAAAAAATCTTAACAAGCTATTTTTTTTACTGTTTTGTATAATAATGTACAACAATGTATTGTGTGTAACCTGTGGCGCCCCCTAGGCTGGAATGTTGTATTACAACAACAGAACAGAGCCATCACTTCAACATGGCTTCAGCCAATGCATTGTATGCTCCTTTCATGTGATTCTACATTTTTATTCTGTTTTGGAAAAAAAAATTTGGAAGAGGACATTTTTGTGAATTGCCTATCGTTGCTGTGTTATTTCGCTGCACTGTATGGTGTCAAGGCATAATCTGTGGTCCACACATGCAATAAATTGGCCATCTTTTATCGCCAGCAATAACACCAGAACAAAATACGTAAGTGGTGCCTGCACAAAGGGCAATGCTCATGCGTAAGATGACATAGATAAATTCTATGAAAGATATATACAATACTTTGATAGCTAGCAAGCAAGATAGCTAGCTAGCAGTTAGCTTGCAAGCTAGCTAGATAGATAGACAGACAGACGGACAGACAGACAGACACACATTTACAGTATATTGACAGATAGATAAATAGATATGCCGATGTTATGTATTATCCGATTAATCGACTAATCGAGTTATCACGACTACTGTTGATATGTCAATGAGAAAAATAATCTGTGGCAACCCTCGTAGAACATAGTTTGTGTTTGTGTTAGTATTTGTTCTGTCAGAACCAAGCTAAACCGTTTGTCAGTTGCAGTTTTCTCACAACAATTTGTTAGATTGTGAGAGGAAAAAGTTCAATAGTTTGTTCGCATATCAACATTCATACAACTTTTACAACTTCCTGGGGTGGCGCAAAGCCCTACAGTGATGCACGCCAAAAGAAAGTGGGAAACCTGCCGCATGTCATCTGCAGATGCACATCAATCGCAGTAGCTATAGGCCCTGTCACACCTTGACGATTCAGCCAGCGTATGCCGACGTATCAGAATTTCCCTAAAACGCTGGCATACGCTGAATTATCGATTTTTTTTCAATTTTGGGCGTATACATAGCGCATTCATAACGGGTTGGACGTATACATAACGTATCAGTAAATTATATAGAACGTTTCGATAACTTATAGATAACTTATTCCAACGAATGCCTAGCGTGTTGCCGGCGTACACAACTTATGCCCAACGATAGTCTAATTTATGCATAGCGTGCAGCAGCGTATTGCCGACGATCACGTGACGTAGTCTATAAAAGGCTGGCGCTCGACGTTTCAAATCATAACTGCACTAGACATTGCAGTACCAACATCTGTTTGGGGACTATCCCCCGGTCTAGTTAAAATGGTATAACCCAAGAGGCAAGGTGCGGCTTGCCATCGTTACTGTGAGTTGCTATTCACGCTATTAAAGCAGCAATCAAACGCCATTATGACTTGTGTCATTAATAAACCAAACAACATCAGCGTCATGGCAAAGAAAAGTCTGGGGAGCTCATCAAAGGTCTCGCAGAGGCTCAGCCCATCACAGCCACTGCAGCCTTCGCCAACTACGTGCGTGACAGCCTGGTCAGCATGTCCAAGCGCAAGTTCCGAAGGCACGGATGTTGGAGAACAGCTAGTAGGTATTCTCGACGTATTTGGACTTATGAGTAACCTACACTTAACGTGTTTGAACGTGTGCAACGATCGCATAACTTACCTATTACTTATGGCCTCATGATACGGGACGTATAGCCATACGCTGACATACGTCGAGAAATTTTAAGCCCCTGTCACACCTTGACGATTTAGCCAGCGTATGCCGACGAGGAAAAATTTGGCAAATACGCTGGCGTCACGTCGAATAAGTTATGGGTAAGTTTTGTATACGAACAGCACGCTGAAGCACGTTGGTATACGCCGAAGACGTCGAGGTCGCCGAGAAATTTTAAGCATGCTTAAAATTTCTCGACGTATGTCAGCGTATGGCTATACGTCCCGTATACGCAGGCCATAAGTAATAGGTAAGTTATGCGATCGTTGCACACGCTCAAACACGTTAAGTGTAGGTTACTCATAAGTCCAAATACGCCGAGAATACCTACTAGCTGTTCTCCAACATCCGTGCCTTCGAACTTGGCGCTTGGACATGCTGACCAGGCTGTCACGCACGTAGTTGGCGAAGGCTGCAGTGGCTGTGATGGGCTGAGGCTGTGCGAGACCTTTGATGAGCTCCCAGACTTTTCTTTGGCATGACGCTGATGTTGTTTGGTTTATTAATGACACAAGTCATAATGGCGTTTGATTGCTGCTTTAATAGCGTGAATAGCAACTCACAGTAACGATGGCAAGCCGCACCTTGCCTCTTGGGTTATACCATTTTAACTAGACCGGGGAATAGTCCCCAAACAGATGTTGTTACTGCAATGTCTAGTGCAGTTATGATTTGAAAGGTCGAGCGCCAGCCTTTTATAGACTACGCCACGTGATCGTCGGCAATACGCTGCTGCACGCTATGCATAAATTAGACTATCGTTAAGCATAAGTTGTGTACGCCGGCAACACGCTAGGCATTCGTTGGAATAAGTTATCTATAAGTTATCGAAACGTTCTATATAATTTACTGATACGCTATGTATACGTCCGACCGTTATAAATGCGCTATGTATACGCCCAAAATTGAAAAAATCGATAATTCAGCGTATGCCAGCGTTTAAGGGAAATTGTGATACGTCGGCATACGCTGGCTGAATCGTCAAGGTGTGACAGGGCCTTTAAGCATGCTTAAAATTTCTCGACGACCTCGACGCATTTCTCGGCGTATACCAACGTGCTTCAGCGTGCTGTTACGTATACAAAACTTACCCATAACTTATTCGACGTACGCCAGCGTATTTGCCAAATTTTTCCTACGTCGGCATACGCTGGCTAAATCGTCAAGGTGTGACAGGGGCTTATAGCCTGGCTAAAGGAAACACATTTAAAACACTGCAACAGATATCAAGAGAACTACTTCAACACAAATTTACACAGTAGCTTGACATTAAAACATTTCAAACTATTCACAATCAGCCATGCAGTAATTAAAGTGTTGTGACAACTAGCATCCATATCGTAGGTGATCCCAGATTACCGAGTCTTGTAGTCTGCTATTTATAATGCATCCTGCACACCTCTTGCAGTGGTTTTGTCACTATCATTGATGCTGACATCATTTTTTATGTTTGTGCAATGATTGTACCTATTTTGCTGCACAATACACCATTATTTGATGTTTCAATACACAAAAAGAACAAGAATAGTTACTAAGTTTCTCACTATAGCAAATAAAACCCGCCACATATCCGAAAATCGTAATCCTGCATTACTGAAGTCACATTTATGTGAAGCATAAAATTTTCTATGACATAAAAACCCAATAGCACATAAAAAGGCTCGAGCACAGTAACCTTAGCTGTTGGAGAAATTAGTTTCATGTAATTTCAATGTTATCATTGCAGCTAAGACATTAATTTCTCCAAATAATATGAAATAACGTAGACTTCATTGATTGATTATCGTGAATGACTAATAATGTCTTCTTATTTCTTTTTCCCGTTCTGTATTGTTTTTAGAATTTAATAGAATAGAATCCGCAATACAAGTGTTACTAAACATTTGCAACACCAGTATTTATTACTGAGTGATGGTGACCTTTGAATATTAATATACTCAGAATACAGAGGAACTATATTTTCAGTCTCAGGGCTCCAACTGATCAGTAAGAAGGACATCCATCTTGAGAACCCTGTCAAAAGCTCTTCTAAGAACTCGTAAAAGAATCTATTTTTGGCGCACGATTACTAAGGTGTACTGAGAAATATTAGGCGGATTAGAGTGAAAACATTTTGCTCGAGCTCAACTTTGAAAAAAGACACGTGTGACTTTTAGGACATGAACCAAGGCCAGGTTCATTCTGCAGCTTTAACTGACACACAGACACTGCTCAGTGCATAAGAAGAATATTTGTTATGTGTATACATTTCATATGCATTTTATTGAATGTATCCATGTGTGTGTGTGTGTGTGTGTGTGTGTGTGTGTGTGTGTGTGTGTGTGTGTGTGTGTGTGTGTGTGTGTGTGTGTGTGCATTGAAGCACTCCAAATTGCTGATCCATGCCTTCTATATCACTGCGTGATAGGGAGTTTCCTCAGCAAGAGCACCCGGTGGGTTGTGGGGAGGTGCAAATGGGCAGCCAAATGTGGCCAATAGTCTGTGAGTGGCCTTTCACGCTAGCCAATCACAGAGGACCAACGTTCCCATCAGCCATTCATCAAGAGGTCCTTTTCTCAAGGTCAGCTGATATTTGTACCCCCTTACCTCCACCCCAGTCCCCCAGCAAAGAGGACGTCAACAAAAGTGATATCGATTGACAGCGATTTGTACGGAAGCCAAATCAGCTTGTTGCCATATACCAGTTTGAGTTTGATTCAGGCTAGGTATCATGGGAAGGTATTGCCAAGTTAAGAAGATGAAAACATGGAAACCTGCAATGTGTACGTGTCTGCCTATATCTTCGGGTTGAGGGTGCATTAGCACCATTGGGAAATACCGAAAACATTTAGTATAATGGTCAGTTGTGTCATGTCATCTCATTCCCTGGACAGCCTGATTAGTTATGTTTGGACTCGCACCGCTCAAGTACTGGATGTGTCGAAGTGTGTGAGCATGCATGTGTCTCTCCTCATGTATAAAAGAGAGAAGCCTCTCCTATCTCATTCTCCGATCAGTGTGATTTCTGCAGCGCACAGCTGTCACCATGGAAACCAGGGAGAGAGCCGGAGATAGAGGATGTACGGCAGAAAGAAAAGGGAAAATGAGATTGAGAATGAGCGAGAGGAGGAAAGAGAGAGACGAGGGTGTGTGCGTGTGTATATGTCAGTTGTTGGATAACAGCCACAGAAGGCCTGCATGCAGTATCGCCCGCCGCTAACCTCTGCGCAGCAGCAACACAAGCAGAAGAGTTGCCCTCCGCATGTGGGAGAGAAGTGTGTATGTTGTTGAGCGAGATAGTATTTGTAATCACAACCACAGTTCATTAAAACATTGAGTCAATTTGTAGAACAGTGAGTGAATGGTCACGGTTGCGAGAGTGATTGTCAAAAAGTGCTGGCCTTCAATTTCTTCAAATGAACGTCGCAGTAACAATTGTGCATGTAACAAATCCCCTTGCACACAAGGGCTCTCAAACCGCATCATTTCTTAGGTTGATGTTTCATGTGTAATATCTGATATTTAAGAAGTATGTAAAATCCTCAATCTGACACACGAGAAATGACAGGAGAGAGACGACAGAGAGACCAATCAGTTGATGGATATTAGTCTTTACATTTTTTACGTTGTGAGCAAGTCATTCTAGTTCCCACTTAATTTATTTCACCCCAACCTTTCTCGCATCCAGCCTCTCTCAATCTTGTCAGGCATGTCTGACAAGAAAGAGAGAGGCTGGACACACACTTTGAATTCTGCCTCTCCTCACTCACCTTCCCCACTTCTCATCCCTTGTTTTTTCCTCTCTCTCTTTCTCACTTATGTCTTTTTTCCTCTTTTCATTCATCCTGTTCTCTTTGCTCCCCACCACCACACCCCTCTGCAACACTTACCCAACTCTCACACGGTCATTTCTCACCTCCCATTTTCACTGCGAACAACACACCCACCTGACATGTCTCCACACACACACACACACACACACACACACACACACACACACACACACACACACACACACACACACACACACACACACACACACACACCATTAGCTGCAAACGTATTGAGGTGTTGATCACATCTGTCCTCCATCTGGACAAAATGGCTGGATTACACACAAAAAATGTCCCATTGCCTTTTGCGAGGCCAAAAAAGATGCTATTGCGAGGGCATAAACCCTGATAAACACACATACACCACTGAAGATTGTCAATTCACTTCCGGAAAGTGGTCCCACAGGCACTGTGATGAGTGTGTTTATCCATCCTCTCATTGGCTCAGCTACTATCGCTTCTGATTGGTTCAGCTTGATGTGCGGCCAAAGCTTGATTTATGATAGAGGATTATATCGGAACATGATTGAAAAATTCACTTTCAAGGGGTACTTTTCAATAAAACTGAACTTGATATGGCTGTTTTAACCAACACTGCTTTGTAGAGTAGGTTGTTTTCAATCTGGATTTTTCTTTTTATTTTATTTTTTTTGGGGTTCACTTTGAATATATAGTGGACTGGCAAAATTTACTGATGCACCCGCACCCCTGAAAATAATCCCTAATAACAGAAAAACGGTAGCAGCACAAATTGAAGTTTTTACAGGACAAAACAGTGCAAACAAAGCACAAACAAATGGTACCATTTCAGATCGATTTTGTAGTAGATGGAGGGCTAGGTAACGTCATCAAAAATTTAAGTCGTAATATCTATAAAACCATAGCAGTACAAACAAAGATTTTCACGGCACATTCCAGCACAAATGAAGCAAAAATGAAACAGACTTTCCTCCTGAAATTATGTGTGTGGTGAAGGCCCAGCTTCACACAGTTGTGATATGAGGGTGTGAGGACGGAATGCCTTGTTGCAATGTTCTGTTCGTGTTGTGCTGATGTCAGGATGTTCTATCAAATAGGAGATGGGGATGGCAGGCTGTTTTCAGCGAGCTAATAACAATTGACCCTCCAGCAGGAAAATTCTCCCATCTACATCCCAGTTGGCTGCTACACAAGCCACTTACAAATATGGGTAAGAATGCACTGCCCATGCTGAACACCAAGAAAACAGTGCAGTGTAAAAAGGCCTTAAAGCATTACTGTATTTATTGTTTTGTATAAGGTGTTAGAAGATTCTGCATCTCCAAGATACTTTTCCTTTTCACAAGGGTTTTCCAATTTTCTATACAATACAATTACTTTGCATGAAGTTGATTTAAAATGAGATAGATGAACAAACGTACCACCGCTCACTGTGTAGCCACACAGAGCAACGGATTTCACCTGGTCGGAGAAGATGCAACACTTGTCACAATCAAACACCAATAACGATAGCCCACGTTTCTGTACCTAAAGTATCTGGATGAAGAAAAAAGTGATTGTTTCACCTTTTTTCTTTTATTGCTCAAGTAATATAGACCACCTGCAGCATTCAGCTAAAAATAGCTGAAAACGATGATCACCCCAGAAGCATGAGTTAAAGGCCTTGCGCCAAAGCACAAAATAGTCGGCGATGGTGTCATGACAGCTGAAATTGTCACTTGTCAACTTCATACTAAATGCCAAGTGTTACCATAGTTTGCTGCAAGCCAAACCGATTAAGACATATGCCAAATATCGTGTCCATTTTGCAATACAGAAGGAGGTGCATCATATACACGAGGAAAGTTTGTTTAAATGCTCTGCCAAAAATAGTAAGTCTCTACATTTAAACGTGTGTTTATTAAATTTTAAATGTCATGTGCACTTCCACTATGGATTTTTTTTTTTTTAAATGAGAAGCTCGGAGCAAATCCATCTTGGCTGAAAAGATGCACTTTGCCGATATAGTGAGGCACCTGCCACATCAGTGTGTGGGTGGTGTGTGCAGTGCACTAGCACTGGTGTATGCGTGTGTGTGTGTGTGTGTGTGTGTGCGTGCGTGCGTGTGTGTGTGTATGTATGTGTGTGGATGCGCTCATGGTTTCAAAAAGACCTCCCTCATTCACAAACTAAGCCATGTGGCACTGAGTCGGCCCCTTTAAGAGGCATGAGCTTTCTGCCGAGGCTGAGTCTTGGAAAAAGATGAGTGCCGATACATTATTCACAACCAAGAACACACACATATGCAGATACACACACAACCTTACACGCAAGATAGCCAAGGACAAGAACACAAATTAGGCAGTCATCAGCGAAATGAGCAACAGAGATGTGTGCTAATATAAAATGATAGGCATAATGTGACAGGGAATATAAGCATAGGCACACTCTATACAGTGGTCAGGTTGTCTTACAGACACATACACAACAGAGGGGAGAAATCTTCAGCATTCTGTTATTCCCTGTGCATAATTTATAGCAGCCCCAGATCTCCCCACTAATGACAGAACACTAGGGCATCTGCAGCACAGCAGCAACAGCTGACTGGCATGGCAGTGTGTATGTAGGGTGGGGGGTATTGTGCTCAGCTGGAGCAAGGGCAGTATGAGAGACAGAAGGAGATAGAGGAGGATTCAAGAGAAAGAAACAGTGTCTGAAATGGCCACAGATAAGGCAACAACGAGGCAGATGTGACAGACCTCTCAGAAGATATCCACACATGCACAGGCTTAATAGCCAAGTCAACCTCCTCAGGGATATTTATTCCCATTGATGTTCAGTATGTGCATCAGACTGAGTGCCACCTTTATTTAAGATGTTATTATTGCAGCTTGCTAATTATTGATGCATCAGAAAGTCACCTTTTTTTGAGGAGGTGGGGGGTAACATTGTCACAATGACTACTCCCTCCTCGCTGCCTGAAGTACATTGACAACAGTTCCCCAAAAATGTGTCTGGGAAAATACTAATGAAAGCTGATGAAGGGTGTGGCCTTGGCTTGGATACAACTGCTTTTGCAAGAAATGTCTGCTGCGACATAGTATTGTTCTCCTAATTCTGAGATCAATGTCAAAGTGATTCTGCCCTGCAGGTGATAAGTACACTGATGCAAGATGAAGCGGATAAGAGAGCATAAAGACCTGCTCTGAATATGTGCACACACTGGAAGCTTGACTGACGGCTTGTAAGTCAGGGTCTTTTGAATATGTGGACAAAATTGCCAGTATCCCTCTGTTAAAGGGACAGTAGTAAAAACGTGTTGATTTTTCAATGTTCATTATTTCAAGAATACGCAATTAATTTCAATCATATGGAAAAAAATGTGTTCTGTCATATCAATGTCATTGAAAGCATATGCAACAAATTCCATGCACTTACTCCATCACTTAAAGAAATAGAAGTCGTTTGGATGATATTTTGGACCTCTGCTGAAGAAATTAGTGGTAGGCTTCCCGCTGAGACACTTTACTGCGAGTGCATTTTAGGTCATCGCATTCTATTAGTTTACCATTTGATGACACAAATTTCTACACACTGTACCTTTAATGAAAGAAAAAATAAATAGAAATAATACATGAAAATGTACTGGAAATTAACCACCGAAAATCAGGCATTACTTTTGTAATGTGGTTCAACAGAATTATTTTTAAAAACAAAGTCTTGAAACAGGCAGAAATTGTAAGTAATTGGACCGGAAGGACATATTCAACTTGTGTGTCATCAAACAACCATCACAGGTGTCTTGAAATTTGTGAGCATTCTCATGGCCTATTGAAAGAATGGTAAGTAGTCATTGTGCTGTTTGGTGACAGCGGGACTTATTTTCCATGGTGTTTAAGTCAGAAAAAGTGCACTGCAATACACTTTTTGGGCTGCGTAGATTCTCCCATTCAGCTCAAAAATTGCACAGCAGCGCCACTTTTCCGAGTTTAGCAGAGAATATGGCCCTACAGAAATGTGTGAAAGGAATTGACTTAAGTGCAACCTGAGGATATGCCTCATAGTGTGTAGCATACTTAACATGGACCAGAGGAAGTGAAGAGAGATTTGCCTTAGATTAAAATTTTAATTAGAGATCAGAGTAAAGGTAAAAGCGATAAAAAAAAATTCTCAGCAGCTTGATGATCCCCTGACTGCAGTTGCGCATATTATTCAGAAATGTAATACTAGGGAGCGAGTAACGAAAATGGCAAAAACAAGGATAATACTCGGGACAATACAAGGACATCTGCACAATTGCACACTTGTACTACAAATACTGCTTCTGGTCACTTTAAAATGGTGTAATGATTTTCTGCACCAACTGCACAACTGTTATAGTATTGTATTCTACCATTGATCACTTTAGCTTTGCTTGATACTTTGCACATTGTCTCACAGCTGTCATTGGGTGGTACCACCGCACAACGGTACCCTTACATTACAGAATATCCTTCCATACTTATTTGTCATGTCCTAGTTTATGATGATACTAGTGTAGCCTGTACTACCGGAGACAAATTCCTTGTGTCTTTTACACACTTGGCCAACAAAGATGAGTCTGATTCTGATTCTGATGTAAGATCCACGCGACAGTAGCCAACCTCCCTCTTCATGCCAGCAGGAGAAAAATTGATGAGAAATTGAAGCGATGGATAGTACAAATCATAACAAAAGATCCCAGAACAACCTCCAAAGAAATTAACGGTGAACTCCAAGGTCAAGCTATATCAGTGTCAGATCGCACCATCCGTTGTTTGAGCCAAAGTGGACTGCATGGGAGATGACCAAGGAGGACACCACTGTTCTGTGGTTGCTTTGCTATATATGGCCGTGGGTATCTTGAATCTGTGCAGGACACAATGAAATCTCAAGACTATCATGTATTCTAGACAGAAATGTGTCCACTTTCAAAGAGCTTGGTCTCAGTCACAGGTCATGTGTCTTGAAACAGGATAATGACCTAAACACAGCGAAAACCACCCAAGAATGGCTCAGAGCAAGACTTTGGGCGATTCTGAAGAGGCCTCCTCTCAGCCCTGATGTAAATCATTTTGAAAATCTGTGGAAGGTTCTGAATGTCATCTGGAAAAAGCACTCTTCAAACATCAGACAACTGGCGCAGTTTGCTGACAAAGAGCAGGCAAAAATTTCCCCAACCATTAACAAGAAGTCCCATCTGCCCTGTTGCAGTGGGTGTGGCAATTTTTTTTGGTCTGAGAGTAATGCTATTGATCTTCTCTCTTGATAAACTGTTGGCTATTATCAGCTTTATAACGTTATTCATAACTGCGTCCATTTATCTTGTCAAGGCAACAGATTGTTCCTCATCCTTTGAATATTCCACTCCTCAATTTTCCTGACTAACAGCCGGTCAGTCTTAAGTTGAAAACCACTCCAACTGCAACAAAAAAGAGAGAGGCAGGAAAAGTGCAGAGAGCGCTTCAGCGTGGAGGTATGCAGCAGCACTTGATACAGAATCGTTGACAGGAATATTTGTGCAATCGGATAAGCTATTTTCGGAAGAATCTGTCAATGTACCTCAAAAGGAATGTCAACAAAAATGATCAGAGAAGCCTTCTGTCAGGCTGCTGCCTGTAAGATTCGCGTACAGACCACTTGACCAATTCATTCATCATTCAGAGGATAGCCAGTTACCTGAAATACTGACTCTTACCAAGGCATTTTGTATGATTCTTTGATTCTCCAATTGCATGACTGTGCCTCAGTCTACAAAGCAAGGTCAATAATCGCGTGAATAGATAAGTTTGGTGTGGGAAATCTTGATAGCCCTGCCCTAAATTTATATTTACATTTTATATTTTACATTTTTTATATACTTTTTGTCTTCTACTTTCTCTCTTTCATAATTTTGCTGTTCTGAATTCGGAATTTCTCCATTGTTAGACAAATAAAGGTTTTCTTATCTTATCTTTAAACCCCATTAAAGACGTTAGATACTGTAGCTAGCTATCTATCTATCTAGCTAGATAGATAGATAGATAGATAGATAGATAGATAGATAGATAGATAGATAGATAGATAGATAGATAGATAGATAGATAGATAGATAGATAGATAGATAGATAGATAGATAGATAGATAGATAGATAGATAGATAGATAGATAGATAGATAGATAGATAGATAGATAGATAGATAGATAGATAGATAGATAGATAGATAGATAGATAGATAGATAGATAGATAGATAGATAGATAGATAGATAGATAGATAGATAGATAGATAGATAGATAGAGTTGAAAGCACAGTAGTATTGCTTCCATTTTCAATTCTTGTTGGTGAAATGGGCATCTGTCCCAATACCTTTGTTCATATAGTTTGCAAGGAAGAGCCCATGGAACTCACTGTTGTGAATTAGGATGATGGTGTCATAAAGGTAACCTTGTCTTGGTTGTTGGATGGAGTGCTTGGTAAAACCCAATGCAGAAAGAAGTCAAAAGATAAAAAATAAATAAATAAATAAATAGAGAGAGAGAGAGAGAGAGAGAGAGAGAGAGAGAGAGAGAGAGAGAGAGAGAGAGAGACATTTTTACAAGTGCTCTTGAAAGATTTGCAGCATTGGATTATTCCAATTTGCAGGCAAATGATTGGCTTTACTCATGGTGTGGATTTGACTTCATTCGGGAGACATCAAATTCACTGGGAAAGGCAAATGACGGGGATATGGGTACAGTATTGTTTGTTTGACTACAATATGCACCTTTCCCTAAGTCTCATGAACATAATCAAATGTGTCAAGCACAAATCAATTCCGAAAGCCAAAGGCACAAACGGAGTGTCAAGCAGTTGGATTAAAACCGGTAGGTGTGATTTGTAGTGTGTTCTGGAGGGATGGCTGTGACTGGCTGCTGATATTCGACCGCGGCATGGATTGGTTAGGCTCAGGGTGTGTGTCTGCAGATCACCATGGAGCTCCTCCTAACGAAACACAGCCAGACGTGAATTTTCCTGTTGGGTTACGGATGGCATTGATAAAACATTAGGAGTACTAACCCCACAAGTGAGCACTCCTTGTCAAAGAGAAAACACTGTCGATTTGGGCCTGACAAAATATTTGTTATCCATGCCTCTGATATTTGTACATCTGCTGGTTACTCGAATGCATCTGTAATGTTCAACTGGCTTTAGAATGTCTCCCACTTCCGATGTGTGTGTGTCTATCCCTGCCAAAAAATATGGTCCACACTGAAGCCTGATTACAACAGCCGTGTCATAAATAAATAACTTGATCATTTTAGCATGTCACAGTGCTAAAAATAGGACATCACGTTGTTAGCTGGGTTGTTAGATGAGCTCTTTGTACAGACGTTTGACTTCCTTCCTGTTCCAACTTCCTCCAAGGATTTAATTCAATCCTATTTAATCATACAGTGTGTATTCAACACAAAAAACTGAGTGCAAGGCGCTTGCCATTTAGAACAGATCTTCACACTGCCATTTTGTATGCACAGGCATTATGCCGATTTGTTAATGATCACAATACTTTAGATTTTGGGTTACAATGAAAGATACTAAAAGACCATGACATCACAAATGGCGTAATACTTTGTAGAAAACGACAACTCAGGTATAAGAACACCTGAGAGAAGATGCAGTGCTACACAGTTTAAATCACAGTCATCGAAATGAGTAGCGAGCTTTTGCAGTTATGACAGTCCCGGACTTTGTACAAGACCTTGGAATGTATGTTGATGATATTTTGGTTCATTACAGACAACAATTCTACAAGTGTGGTACGAGTACCACTAGTGGCACACGGGCTCCTTCTTGTAGTATGCGAAAGAATCACAAAGTTAAATGTTTAAAATATGCATCATATTACAGTGGTTTCAACTTTTTTCAGAACGATGCATTTGGTATTTACAGTTCAGTTTTATTCAACTTCACAATAGTTTTGCATGTTATCCTGAAGAAATGTTTCTTTTCAAGCATTCATTTAGGTGGAGCTTTGATGCAACTTTTTGTGCCATACATTTTTATTGAATCCTTCACAGAAATAATATATCATATTTAAGTTTGTATTAAAGCTCCACAAAATGTTACAAATCTAACAAAAGAATGTTTTTTTGGGGGGGTCAATTTACTCATGAAAATGTTGCCTATTTCTTTTTTTATTATTTTAATGTTGGTCAGTGTAGTGATACTTTGTGGTGTTACTTGCTGTAAAAAGTTGGAGAACCACCGATCCTTGACCCCCACCTATCAAAGATTTCTTGTTCGTCAGCACCATACTCATTCAAGCATGTGTTAATGCTGGAACAGAAAAGAGTGTTCTCAAAAAAATTTCCCCACACAGATAAAAGTATATAACTGTTACTTATGTCTTGTTATGTTTAATCCAATCCAAAGGTGTCGCCCAAATCCGGTGTGGTTCAAAACGATAAAAGCTAAAATTGCAACAGATGTGCGTCCACACTGCACTTTATGGCAGTAAATGCTACTTCAGATACCCTGGGAATGGGATGGCCTATTTGAACCCTCCACTCACAGGTCACCGCTGTCACAACTGTGAGACATGTCATGATTTGACATCTGATATACTGGCCCCTGGCAACAATCCTCAGCAACAGACACAAAGGTCACCTCAACACAAGCTTGCTGTCCACACGCGCACAAACACACAATCATACACACACAGGAGCTCCACTCTAATCTGTGATGGTGCAGATCTTGCTGGCTATGCTCAAAGAGTCAGAATGCACTGATCACCAGTCAGCAGGAGTCTGCAGTGGATGGAAGGGAGGGAGAATGACGTTGGGTGGTAGTTTCTACAAGCACACACACTTATCCATAGGACGCGCACACGCACACGCACATTTTCTACCATGCTTCTCATATGATTATAGGTGACCGGGTTATGGTGGATTGAAGTGTCAATCGGCTCGCGCATGCGCACGCGCAGACACGGTATAGCCTCCACACGTGCACGCGCGAGCCCGTCTCCTTTACATCAGTTCCAGTGGCCCTCACAGTACATGTGCGCCTGGAACTTACCGCAGTCTTCGCACAACACTCTCTCCACATCCTTCTTGAGCTCCGGCTCAGTGGCGTCCACGGGGGCGTACGACGCCTTGAAAACGTAGGGCTCCCCGGTCGGGTCCATGAAAAAGATATATCTGTGGTCCTTCTCCACCGTGGTGCATGGGGGTTCGGAACTAAAGTCCCCGACGGTGACGAGCTGCTCCCTCTCGAGGCCGCCGCTGTTGACGGGCCACACGTCCAGCACTTTGACATTCACACTGTATGGCTCGCGTGAGGAGACGTTCTCCGGGGAGGAGCGCACCTCGCCCTCAATGACCACAGCTGATCGGTACGCCTGGTCCTGGAGGGAGTTGAGACTCGGGGCGTAACAGGCGAACGAGACCCCGATGACCAGCATGGAGAAATGCACTGGATCAAGCCTCATACCGTCACCCTGTGCTGTGGTGCAGTGCTGCTGGGCGGCGGAGGGAGCTGCGAGAGAGAGGCGGCTGCGAACAAGCTCCGGCAAGGGAGGCAGGGCAGAGGCAGAGCGGCAGACCTTGTGGAAGTGTCCATGCCATCTGTGTGTGCCGCCGCTTTCCCCATACGGCTGCTGGCCTCGGATGAGAGGCACACGCTCGATAACACGCTAACACACACTCTCACACGCACACGCGTACACGCGCAAAAATCAACACGCGCTCACTCGCACACGCACGCACGCACACACACAGGCACACGCACACACACAAACGCACACACACACACACACACACGCACACACACACACACGCACACGCTATCGCACACTAGCTTAGGAACCGGAAACGGCTCGCTTCTCCTGCATTCTTAAAAAAATGTGCCTGCTGCATTCTCCTTTGCCAACCACCCTCCGCCTCTTCTGCTCTTTCCTAAAAGGCAAAGCAAGACTCGTAAATTAGTCTTCCCTTGACTCCCCGACTGAAACCTCTCCCTCTCTCCTCCCCGCCGCTCTCTCTCTCTCTCTCTCTCTCTCTCTCTCTCTCTCTCTCTCTCTCTCTCTCTCTCTCTCTCTCTCTCTCTCTCTCGCTCGCTCTCTCGCTTTCTCTCCCCCCAGCTAATAGGCTAGCATCGCATGGGTGGGCGCATTGCCTCTCCGGGTGGGAAAAAAAGCTTGTGCGCTTGCAGCTTGTGCGCTTAAAGGGGGAAAATCAAAATAAATGATGAACACTTCACGCAAGCTCAGGCCCTTGATCCACTTCTGGCTTGAGAGGGGGGGAGAAGGAGGAAGAAAAATTCTTTATCCGGTAAATCCGTTATCAAAAGAGAGGAACCCGGGGAAAGACCAGACAGGATGAGATCGCTGTTATCCGGTGAGGCGGTGCAACAGTAGAGCGCACCCTCCAGTCGCGTCCCCTGCGCCCCTCAGCACACGCGTGCGCCTTACGTGAGCAAGCATCACCTGCCCGGTCACTGGCGTCGGATCGCCGTTTTCTGCGCAAACGGCTGCAAAACACCTGCCGATTCACGTGTAACCTGCGTGGTCGATCTTCTCCTCGAGCCCGGTTGCAGTAGGAATCACACAGTGCACAGACACACAATAGCTCGTTGCCAAGCCACTCGTATTGGTGACCAGTGTGGTTCTCGATGCTCCCTGCTACACACTGCGGTTGCGATGAGTAACACTGCGAAATGTTTTCAATGGGGTCCTGGGCTTCTGATGCAGCTGAGACTCAATGTTGGCGTTTTTGCCTGAAGTTACATGTTGCAAGCACAACTCAGGATCAAGCAAAATAAAATAATGTTCATTCACAACAAAACATTTTGTGCCATATATTCAGGATGAATACGGTGGCCACTGTTGTCCTGAAGTCAAAAAACCTCTCCATGCCCACCCGGAGAGAGATGAATATATGCTGTCATACAGGGGACATGATAAGGACATTGAAAGAAAGGTTGTGTCATGAGTGTTAACAAACATAACACCCTGCTCTGTCTGATCACCATCAAGAGGTTCACATCAGAACAGGATGCCTGTCTAGGGGTCTGAATGGGCTTGACAGGTTCAGACTACACAAATGTAGCCTGATTTTGAGCCAACAGACATTGTGTCTTGAAGCTGATTTGGAGGTGTTTTAATGTGTGACATCCTTAGCTATTGGGCATAAGGTGTCTTGGACACATCTAAACCACGACACACGTCTGGCATGTCAGAGATGTTATTCGTCTTGCCGCAGAGTGTGACATGTCCTGCATTGTCCTTCAATCAGTTCTTCAGCATTGACCAATAGGAAGACAGGGCACTCCCACTTATGATGAGAGACTGGACACAATCATCATGTGGTGTACAGTATTCAAAAAAGGACTTAAACAAAAGAGGAATATTGGAAAGTATTTTGCTATGTTTGCTACCTGCAAACCTAGTAGCTGATTAGCAATTTAGGATGGATCTTTATTGTCATTACACTTTCGTGCAACGAAACATCACTTAACATAGTGTCATGAAAATGTGCTACCTTTTTGGAAATTAGACAAACTATACCACTTTTTTGTGCTTTTTCTGAACATAAAAACAACACTTATGCACAAAATGCCTCTGCCAACTAGCCTTTGTTGACTTGGAGAGCTGCTTGTCCCACCTCTCCGACAGATTTGCGCCAATGGACTCAATCTTGACGGAAGCACGCAATGATTGGACAGCGTCTGGTCCGTGACGAAATTGTAGTGTGACATCTTGCCCGAACCAAGACACAGAACTATATTTATCTGGCAGTCTGACAGTGCAACGATCGTGAACAACAAAAAAGTAGAGTAGTTTGAGGAAGCCATTTGGAACATCAATTGGGTTGAAGGTCTGTGTGCCCTCCTTAAAATCCAATGAATAAAACTCTTTCAGGATTGGGTGGTACCATTACTCCTAAAATGCTACTAAATCTCAATTAATTAAATGAGAGCCACATTACTGGGATTGCTGCTCCAATTCCAGGAATCAGTTCAGTGACCCAAGCCCCCCTCTGCTTTCCACCCAACTGTCTGCTCATTCACGAATCACTCTTCTTCATCCATGTCGTCTGTGATACAGTCCGTGCAAATCTGACTTTTGCATCCGCATCAATATGATATCACTTTCCCAGTATATATTTGGTATTTTCAGAGCCTTCTCCAAGGTAATTAAAGGTAAAAGGTGAATACTCAAATACTGTATGCCCATATGTGCAAATGTGAGTGTGAATGGTTGTTTATTTACACATGCTACAAAGGTTTAGAGTTAAGGGTAAGGCTTAGGGTTCAGCGTTATGGTTAGAGTTAGGGTTTAGCACAAGGGGTTTGGCGGAGAGGGTAAACACAACCCCTAACCCTGACCCCCCTAACCCTAAACTATAACCCTAACCCTAATATTAACCCAAACCCCTAATCGTAGCTCCTAACCCACGGCTCCAGAGCCGCATGCGGCGCTTTAGCGCTGTCTTGTGGCTCCCTGGAGCTTTTTAAAAAATGTTCGAAAATGGAAAAAGATGTGGGAGGGAAATATATTTTTTTGTTTTAATATAGTTTCTGTAGGAGGAAAACCATGACACAAACATTCTTAACGTTTTCCAATGCTGTAAAAATGTGTAGAATAAATACAGTATTAAATTTCAACAATTCTGTCAACGAAGATTTGAATCAACGCATGTGACACGTGATTCTATTAATGCCAGGCTGTTGCAAAAACAAAAAAAACTGTGTTTCATGTACAATTCACTGAGGGTACTGGCAAAGAATGAGAATGTGGAGGGCCAAGAGAGGCATTTTAAAATGGTACATGTGAGCTACGACAGTGAACACGCTGCAAAAGTGTGTCCCATGCCTCCACGTCAGGTCCCTAACCCCAACCTTAACCCTATCCCCTAACCCCAAATCCTAACCCCTAACCCTAACCCTAGCCCTAACCTAAACCCTAATCCCTAATCCCTAACTTTAACATTAACCCGAGCCCTTACCCTAACCCTAACCTAACCTTAACCCTCACGCCAACCCTAAACCCTAACCACTAACACTAAACCTAAACCTATCTCCTAATCCTAACCCGCTAATATATGTTCAGATAAGCGTTTTGACAAAAATATGTATTTACAGAAGACGGCGCGAGGCCGATTAAGTATAAATATATGGTAGTAATAAATGACTGGTACAATAAGCCAGGATGAGACAAGAAGAACAAAAAGCGCTTGCAAAAGTGTAAGTGGAAATAGTTTGTCTCAGTGTAGTCGATTTAGGTCCATAGTTTTTCATTTGAATTTTGGTTGTGTGAATCAGAAATGGGGTGGAATATACAGTACTAATATGTTCTTCTTACCTCTCCTTTTGTGACATAATTGAAATAATTTTTTTATTTTGCATCTTGCTCTTTTTTGTTGGTATTATATTAAACAATTTATGTTACTTCTTATCTCCTCAGTGTTCCACTGTGAAATGTCATTGCTGGAAATGGATTAATAAATACAATTGGTTTAGGTTCGGTAAGATTGCTAGTATCTTATGCGTTTATTATCATTTGCAGTGGTTTGAATTGCAACATACACTTCCCTCCAAAACAACTGGTTTTACCATCAAAAGATGAAGCAACATTTCAGCTTTCATTTCGAGGTATTTCCATCTGCGTATGATAGAGATCTTATAAAAGCATTACTGATAGTTAAAAAAAATGTAGTTCAGTAAGATTGTTGAAACAGATATTTAGCTGTAATAACTGCATCAAGGCTGCGACCCATTGAGATAACCAAACTTTTATATTCACCTTCGTCTAAGAGGCTTCACTGGAGCCTTTTTTATGTTGGTATTTGTTTTGGGTGGTGTTTCCTTTAACTCAGGGGTGTCAAACTAATTTCACACTGTGGGCCACATAGGGTCTCGGTAGATGTCAAATTGGCCGGACCATTAAAATTATACCATACTCTGCTCTAAATAACCATAATAGCATGTCTTTCCTTTGTTATGGTCAAAGAAGCACAAGGACATTCGGAAAATGTTGAAATTTAATGAACGTATCTTTTACAAAACATTTCATGAAGCATCTTAGATTTCCTTAGACAAATGTGCAATTTACTTTTGTCGTTCACATATATGCATTGCAACTGATCCCACTGACTGGACAAAGGCACAAAACTCAAAGCAAGTAATTGATGTTGAAAAATATAGTAATGCACTTTAAGATTAAACGAGATCTATCAAGAAAGGAATTTTTAAACCATTCACGCATGTGCATATAAAATATAAATTTAATCCCTGCCTACACCTTACAAACTAAGGAGAGTGCTATTAAATGTGTAAAGAAAAAAATATTCACATGTCCTTGAAAGCGTTTGCTGTGTTGGGTCTGTCTTGCTGACAGACTGAGACTGCTGTTGTTTTCTTCTCTGATCAAAACAATGTTGTCTTCTACTCTGATCAAAACAGTGTGTCCCCTAGTGGACACTCCATGAATTGCACTTTATTACAAAGATTCATCCCGTGTCTTTTATGTATTTTTCCACTTTTAAATTATCCTGAGGGCCTGATCAAACCTCTTTGGGGGCCGGTTCTGGCCCGCGGGCCGTATGTTTGACACCAATGATTTAACTCAAACAAAAGTCACGGTTTTGGTCTGGTTTGACTTGGACAAAACCTTCCTTGACTTGACCTGACAAACTTCTTTGTCTGTTTCATGTCATTGTCTGGCCGCAATCAGTTTGGTTGAATTGTTCTCTGAATTGGCAGATTAATGTTTGTTGTTATTTTTGTTTTCTGAATATATTTTGCTCCGGTCATCATATCATACTTTATGAATGAAAATTAATGAGTCAATAAGCGATGCAAGCCCAAGCCATGACATTGACTCCAATGCTTAACATATGGCATTGTATGATCGGGATCATGAACAGATCTATTGGCAGACAGACGGACGGACGGACGGACGGACGGACGGACAGACAGACAGACAGACAGACAGACAGACAGACAGACAGACAGACAGATAGACAGATAGATAGATAGATAGATAGATAGATAGATAGATAGATAGATAGATAGATAGATAGATAGATAGATAGATAGATAGATAGATAGATAGATAGATAGATAGATAGATAGATAGATAGATAGATAGATAGATAGATAGATAGATAGATAGATAGATAGATAGATAGATAGATAGATAGATAGATAGATAGATAGATAGATAGATAGATAGATAGATGCTTTTGCAAGCTTATATTCGAAGTGACAGGGTTGGGTTTTTTTTTTGCAGCCACCAATTATGGTCTTTCTCTTTGCGCTGATTCATCCCTTTGACCATCAATGATTTCCCATTGATAAGCAGTCACATACAAGTCAAATCACAGAGCAATCATTCATTTCGTTTCACAGCCCACTCCTGCAGACTCCCACTCAGCTCCTCATTCAGAAATCTCTCTCTGACACCCCTGACGCACTCTCGCTTATAACCACACGCACACGCCCTCACGTAGCCTGCCACAGACGCTGTCCGCGGTGCTGAAACGCTCGATCAAGACGCCCACCGGATTGGGCAATTTGCCAAATTTTATCTATCTATCTATCGATCGTTCGGTCTGTTGGTCTGTCTGTCTCTCCGTCTGTCCATCCATCTATGGATACAATTATATATATTTTAACCTGTGCTGTTCGGCGACTTGGCCATGGATAATGGTTGCCTTTTTTTTTCTTTCTTTTACAGCGGAACAGTGTTCTGTGCAACATGAGTGTATAATTGATTAAGAATGCTTGGAAACGCTGACAGGCAGCGGTTTGAGAGGGGGCAGACCAAGAGAACAGAGCAGAAATAAAAACGCATAATTACGGATAAAGAAGAGCAAGAACGTGACAAACACAGCTAAAAATGACTCAGTCGCAAGACGTTGCGAAACATGTCTTGGACGCGGCCCGCTCTCCTGGACCGACAGCAAGTAGTACACTCCAGCGGGTCCACCCCCACCCTCCCGAGTGCTCTTCTCGCGATAGCTCGCCGGAGCCGTTTTGACAGGCAGTCGAGGTTGCAGCAGGCAGAGGGAGACGGTGACAGGAAGGTAAAGCAGGGAAGGCAGCATCATGGCGGACAGAGACAGCGGCAGTGACCACGGAGGGCCTACCTCGGGCCCTGGCTCGCTGCCGCCGGGTGCGATGGGAGCCATGTCCCGGCTACAGCACGACACCGAGGAGCTCGCCTCTAAACGGGTCGACATCCAAAACAAGCGATTCTATCTTGACGTCAAGCAGAATGTGAAAGGACGCTTCCTAAAGATAGCCGAGGTCGGCGCTGGGGGAAACAAGAGCCGCCTCACGCTCTCGATGTCGGTGGCCGTGGAGTTCCGTGATTATCTCGGTGACTTTATCGAGCATTACGCCCAGCTGGGCCCAAGCAACCCCGACTTGGTGCAGGATGAGCCCCGGCGGGCGCTCAAGAGCGAGTTCTTGGTGCGGGAGAATCGGAAATATTACATGGATCTGAAGGAAAACCAAAGGGGGCGGTTCCTGAGGATCCGGCAGACCGTTAATCGGGGGCCGGGACCGGGAAGCTCGCAAGGCCAGACCATCGCTCTGCCGGCACAGGGGCTCATCGAGTTCCGTGACGCTTTGGCCAAACTCATCGACGACTACGGCGTGGACGAGGAGCCGGCCGAGCTCCCGGAGGGCACCTCGCTCACGGTGGACAACAAGCGCTTCTTCTTCGACGTGGGCTCCAACAAGTACGGCGTGTTTATGCGGGTCAGCGAGGTGAAGCCCACCTACCGGAACTCCATCACGGTTCCGTGCAAAGTGTGGTCCAAATTTGGCAACACCTTCTGTAAATACGCCGAGGAGATGCGGAAGATCCAGGAGAGGAGTCGAGAGAAACGGGCCTCGGAACTGCTACCTGAGGGCCCGCACGGCGCAGATGACGGCGACGACGACTGACTGACTGTGACTGACTGATTCGCGGGGACGGGACGTGAAGCAAAACTGAGAACTCATCGAAGAAATGAGACTTAACAGTGTCAAGTGACTGGAAAGAGAGATCTCCGAGGGAATCACCCCCCCACCTTCCACGCACGCACACACACACACACACACACACACACACACACACACACACACACACACACACACACACACACACACACACACAAGCGCCACAGACAAGGCATAACCTGGGCTGTCTCCTCGCTCATTTGACTGGATGTCACCCACTTTATCACCATGTCACAGTAAGCGCTGCTATCAAGGACTTTTAACTGTAACGTTTCAACTGTTTCTTACTTGATTTCAGTGACGATGAACAGTGTTTATATCTCTGTCGAAAGATTTTGCACACGTCAAAAGCTATCTAAAAAAAATAGAACAAGAATCAAACCATACTAAAGACTTCACCAGAAATGGCAACACTGCTCTCTTACGTAAAAATAACAGTCTACTCATCAAATGCGTATTTGATATCAGCACAAAGAGAATATTTATTGACTATATCCCCAATGTGTACTTTAATATAAAGGTACGCAGACTGAATATGGAAGCTCTCAACAGGTGTGTGACTGCGTGCTTGTAGGCTAGTTCTCTGAGCAGACGTGTGGTAAAGTAGGCTCGTCTTTAATTTGACCTAAAAATGCACAATCTAATTAAAAAATGATTATGATGCTGAGAAAATAAAGACTGCAGCTCTCATGCACTTAAAAAAATGGGATATGTCTATCTACGTGCTGTCATAAGAATCCGACCCTCTTGCACCATCTCAATAGAAACATCAGTGACAAAAGTGCTAACTTAGATGTAATAATTATGATTTTGTGAATCAGCTGTAAAAAGAAAAATCCTTATTGAGATACCCACGTTTTCTGTGGGGGAATTTTTTTGTTGATGCTTTTATCCTCCCGGGAGGCCGGCGGGCAAACAAACACTAAGGGTCCATTTGGGTGTGTGCAAAGGTTAAAATTATAGGAGGGGAAAAGACACGCCTGCGCAGTGCAGGCATCCTCTCTGACGTCATTACAACCCGTGCCTTATACACTCCACACGTTTACGTGTCCTCACGCGGATGGTCCGTGACCTCGGTCCATTCTCATTTATGAGCGTTGTTACGCAGGCAGATATATCCTCCATACTGACCAGGGCTGCTGGATCCACACCCCCCGCAGGTGCATGGATCAGCGGCGCTGACACTGAGAGTAAGGTGCTCTGCTGCTGAGAGTCAGGGGAGGCCTTGCGGGGTAGTGAGTGCCGTGGTTGCCAGCTGGCTGCGTGGAGGCTTCTCACTCCTCGGAATGCTTCGCGGTGACCTAAATGTTCTGAAGATTTTGTTGCTGGCTTTGCACACGGCACGATGTTAAAGCAAGGGCATTGACGGAAACAAAGAATTCCACAGCGGCTCGACGAGACGTTTTGTCGGTGTGGAGCAGTGACAAAAGCCGTTAAAGAACTAGATGATGTGTCCTCGCACCTTTTCTCAGTGTAGGGCGGAGGCAGTATATCTCATTATGGTGCTATTGCCCCTCCACTGCTCCTTTGCTCACTGTACGTATTTGTCATGGGTCCTCTGATTCCCCTTGCTTTTCCTTAGAGTTCTTACAGCTTTGTCTTGTCCAAAATCGTGTCAGGTTTCTCCCTCCTAGGTGGAGGCACAGCTACTTACAAGAGTGGGCCATTTCTTGTTAGTGTGCAATATAACATGCATGCCAATCATGGCGTAGTGTCACGTGTATGGACTTTCACAAAACAATAAATAGGTATATGCTCATTTGAAAGCATGACAATGTGCTTACTTAACAACGTGATGTTTTGTTTTATTGTTTTTTCTCCTCAGCTAGAAGTTCTATAAAACTTGGATCAGTGCGTTGGGTTTGCTAGCCCAGCATGAACCCCCCCCCCCCTTCCTATATTCTACACCACACACACACACACACATCGTGGACATGTCAGCGCCCCGCACATGCACGCACACAGCTTCCCCCCTGCTGAGACCTCATATTGCATTTTGAGTGTTTGGGAGGCCTCTACAGTATTTCCAGCGAGGCCTCCTCTCATTAGAATCCAGGAGTGTGCTTAGGGACTGAGCATGACCCCTTTCTCACCTGAGACTGATCACAGGACATACAAATTCCCAATTTGTCCCAAGGTTTTACTTGAGTTAAACTTTTGCGTCAGCAAGGAGCTAAAAGTCGACAGCTCAGGCCTGTTATGAAACATTCTCAAATCTTTTTGTAGAAAATGAGAAGGTTTGTCTCTTGAAGTGTTGGTAAAATATCGGAAGAAGCTGGGTACTGCACTTTAATGGCTCAGCACCACCAACCCATCAGAATGGCTACCAATGATCACCTTTCACAATAAGCCACACTGACAGAATTCTGTCTTGAATAGAAGTTTATTTCTCACATTGGCGTATGATTTGGAAAAAACAGGTATTCATTCAACAAACAATGTGTGTTCCAAAACTGGAAATAGAACTACAGTATTTCTGAAAATGTTTCATGGCCAAATATGAGGAGAGTCCAAGCCCGCCCGTGAATGATACGCACGTTACATGTGTTGTTACAGAGGGAGAACACTGGCTGACAGCATCCGAGCCATCCGTAGATCGCGAGTGACCGTGCAGCCATTTCTTGAGGCCTCGGTCTTAAGGTCTTAAATGGAAAATACGGGTTGGCTTGACAGTATGTTCATGGTCGTTGGCAATTGCAGTGAGCAAAAGGTTGTTGTTTTGTTTTGGTTTTTTTAATGCAGCAGTAGTCATTGTAGCCAACCCGATTCATTTTGCCTATTGACAACAGTGTTTGCAAATGTGTTGATATGTACAGTATGTCATTTGCATTGGCCATGCCCACGTCCAAAAGCCAGCCTTTTTAAGACCCCCTTAAAATCAACTGTTAGTCTACTGAGACGACCACGCATATGCATGATATCAGACGCCTGCCTTCCGCGACATGTGGGTGTGGCCTTCCGTTTACCAAACTGGACAGCAAACACATCTTCGACTTGGCGTTGCTGTCCAGATTTCAGCGTCTCTCATTGGCCATGCAGGGTTCTTGCTTAACCTCACAACCAAGAGCAGCCCCTGGTCACATGACTCCACACAAACCACGCACCGAGTCGCTGATTCAGCTCATCTTCTGGTTGCGCTCATACCCGACAGTCCATGGCAGAGTGTGTAGGCTACTCGTGTAGATTCTGCAACCTACAGCCAACAGCCTATAGATCGTTGTTGGTATGAAGGGAAGTGTGGATCCAAGATTTTTCAGTGCGGAGGGGTGTCGATGCACAATGAACAAATCCCATGTCACCGTTTAGTCTGAAACCTTTTACCATCCCATATGAGATATGTTGTACTTTTCGATAATGTTTTATCTGTGACGTGTGTGTGCGTGTGTGTGTGTATGTGTGTGTGTGTGTGTGTGTGTGTGTGTACATATATATAGAAAAAAATATATATAAATATATGGTTTGTTATATATGATGCGCCTCCTTTCAGAAAATATAATGTAAACAGGAAAAGCATATTGCATTCTTCTTTTGCTTTGTATATTTCTACTTACAGAAAGCATTGAATAAAAATGGATACCTACTTGCACTTTAGATATATTAAGAATAAGAAGGCAAATCTGCATATTATTTTTGATAGGGATCTGAGTCAAAGAATATAAATTACAGGCTTTGTGACCATTGCTGGACAGAGATGTATTGAGTTGTACTTATTGAAGTATATTTTGTCTGTGTCAGAAAGTTTACTGAAGTAAATTGCATGATATCGTAGTGCTATACACCAATATTGTTCTTTTTATTTGTTTTAAGTTGGTAAAAATTGTCTGAGAACTGTGATAACGGCTCTCTTGTATTTGAAAGCTCTCCTTGCCCTTTCTAGAGTATTTCTTGTCAAAATATGGCCTTTCCTGACTACATGACGATGGTGCTTATACTTTGACTTTGACATCGAGCTCATCCTGTACATCTCAACGTCGTCAGACTCGTGTCCTTAATTGCACTCCATTCACCACCTTATTAAATTTCTGTTGATGGCAAAAAGGAGAAGAAAAAAAGAAAAGGTGTGCTGTTTTTGTACAGTGCTGTTTATTTTTAATGTTTGGGGGAGTCTTGTTGTCTGAAAAATGATTAATCATGCAATAAAAGATCATTCCATGTGTCCCTGTCGCTGTTCACCTGTAGCAACACTACATTTATGGATGTTCATAGACTTTTTTTGGGGGGGGAACAGGCACACCACTATTATAATATGCAATATTTACACCCGATATTCATAGACTTGTATTCTACTTTGATATTTAGATAGATATTTGAAGCAATAATGCTGTTAATCATTGTATTAATTGCACTGTTGTAGCAGCTTCTGTGAATGTTTATGTTCACAGATTAAATCGCGCATGTTAGAATTAGGACATATGAGGAAAAGGATACATATTGTTGGCCACATAGTATAATTGTGTAAGTCATTTTTCAATGTTTTTGGAAAACAACAAAAACTAAATAGGTATTTTTCTATTGGGTCTTCCTCCTGTTGATTACTTGTTTACCTTTCTGGTTACAATATCCGAAAAAATCAAATACCAACATGTGGTCTAAAACATTTTTTGGTTTGTTTGTTTTCCAAAAACATTGAAAAATGACCTATAGGCAATTATACAATGTGATGATATGCGATCCACAAGAAAAAAGACAAAAGCATGGGCCCTAATGTTCAAAGTGAAGTCTAATCCCAACCAAGGTCTACTTAACCTTTGTGGCTCAGTTTGTCCAACATCTTAACGTCCAATTTTTGTGGTTTCTCATCTTTGTTTGAAAGACTTGAGACCTTCATGTTTATTTAAAACAAACGCAATATAATTGCTTATATACATTGCTAAATTGTTGGTGATACCGCGTGTAAGGGGGGGAAAAAATCTCTGTTTGTGTTTCTCTGTCTGGATTACAATTGGGACATATATGAAGTGGCTGTATTCTAAAATGCCTTTAATATAGAGTACAAAGAAATATGTACAGTACATCATTGATGCCCGTGGCACCCAAACTGCTGCACATGGTTTCGTATTAATAAGTCACAACTACAATCTTCTCTATAAAACCTTACTTTATGAAGCACAGACTAAATATTCAATTAATATGTGTTGTACACTGTATGATCATATTAAAAAACCAGTTCAAATGTACAAACAAACCAAATGACTCATGTTGACATCAAAGTGCCCAAGTTGTCATTTTTTAAAATTAACATAACAATCAACATATTTTGTCACAGTCCTATTTTACAGCACAGGCCTACCCTAACATTGGAAACATCGGTTCGCACAACAGCCAAACTGACTAGAAGGGGCAATCTTTGTGTTTTATCCTGATATGGTACAGCCATCAATTTTAAGCATTGTGTAACTGGGATTCAGAGTGTCCGGTTCAGTCCCCAAATGATTTTCAAACCTGTCCGTTTAGCAAGAGGATAGCTGGACCCTAGAGCAGGAGACGTGACAGCCCACGAGGACGTGGAAAGCTCTGGGAACAAGTCAACAAGTGCCTCAATGAGGGCTGAGTGGGGAGCTCTAACATCTACAGTTGTGTCATAACAAAATTACTTTGAACGTGTGTGTGTGTGTGTGTGTGTGTGTGTGTGTGTGTGTGTGTGTGTGTGTGTGTCATGCACATTTGGGCGGGATCAAAAAGGTGTTCACAAACACTGGTACCATCACTACTCGCTCAGCACGCCAATGTCCTCATATTATGCAAGTTGCAAGGGAAGAATCCTTAATGTGATATTTTGTTCAATATATTCTGTGTGTCTGCTTTGCCTTGCCTTTCTTACTGAGAAAACAAAATTATTTGCTTCTTTGAAAAAACAAATCTTTCGTAACGCTTAGAGTGACCCATGTGGCGGATGTTTTGATGGATCTTCCGCTGGCCGCGTTGTTTTCCAGCCACTCTCCTGACACTTTTATTGGTGTTTGGTGCGCCAAATTGGAACAGTCCTGCTGCTACACTTGTCCAAATGGGCCAAGGGCAAAAAAATAAAATAAAAAAAGGAAAACTTTTACTGTGAAAACCCCAAGACTGAACTATCGTCATATTTCTTTTTAAAGAAGTGCATCTCACAATAATGGTAGCTGCATTTGTGCTGAAGTTTTTTTTTCTTTTCTGGAATGATAAAGCCTGTCCCATTCCACAGATTGTTTCTTACCTAAAATACCCGAAGCACAATTACTTCATAGAGCCCATAACAATGCTACGTGAACATCTTCCTAACCAACACTCAAAGTATGTTATTAAATATTTATTTTTTTATTTATTTTAAATGTCCAAATGCTACGGAACTGTATTGAGAAGTGTTTCCACTAATATTTTAGGGTTCAGTCATCACCATTTCAACACTTCCCACCCCACTATTATCAGTGCAGTCTTTCAAGGAGAGAAAGGTGGCACTTAGAACACAACATGACATAGTGCTTTCATTCAGTCACATGCTAATTTCTTCTTTGAGACGCTAGATAGAAAAAACCCAAAAGTGAAATACACGCTATTGTTTAGGGGTAACGGCGGCTTCGAAGTCACAGCACGAGACCTCGAGCAAGAGTTGGCTCTGTTTCAAGTCCTTTTTGATTCAAGTTCTTCCTTGTTGACCGCGTGCTCACACTAGCTGGTGTCAAGGTGCCGTGAGTAAGGCACTCAACTCCGAGCTCCTCCAGCAAGCAGTTCCATGAGGGCGTCGCTCTTTACGCGTGTGCAAGGAGACGGTTTTAAAAAGAGCGCGTTCACTCGCTGCAATAAAGATTTTCTTTTAATTAAATAAATAAATAAATATGTTCGCCATGGGAGGATCCTTCTGAGTGCGTTTTTTTTTTTAATTTCTGTAACAGATTTGTGGTTCCGCCTTAGCAAATCACACTCCACCCAATACGTAGGTCCAAAGGGGAGTCTGAAATGCAAAAGCCCAAATGCTACAGTCGTACCATTTCCGCTTCCTCTATCTCAGCCGCTGCCTGCAGAGACACCAGACAGAGACGGAACCAGACGTGCTCAAACATCATTTGTGGCGGTCTCATTCGCTCTGCTCAAAAGTAAATCCGTATTTTGACACGAGACAAACCGCATCACGCTTGACTTGAAAATAATACTGATGTAATAAATAGTGATCAGAGTTCTGATCATTTTCAATGTGCAACAGTACTGAGGTCGAGGTGGGGGTCTGTCAGAGTGCCGAGGGATGGTCTTCTATTGCTCAAGGAAATGTTATCACCAGGGTTGAGACATTTTCGGAAGGATTTTGATTTCGGTAAAACGACAACCTGGGGACCCAATAATACGTTACATGACACTGTTTTTGGCTTTGAGAGAGGTCATTTTTAGGGCAGTGGTCTCCGTGGTCCTCCACCCTTTTCAGCTCGTCTGACCCACGGCAGTGCATCCAGCTCCTTTCCCGTTCAAGCCACCGTGAGACTGGTTGATGGACGGCGAGGACTGAGTCTTGCGGAGGTGGCAATCGCGGCCGACGAGGACGCCCTCCATCATCCGGCCCGCCAACACGCTGGCCTCGATCTTCTCCAGATCGTCTGTCTCAGTGCGGATTTTGGCCCCAAGTAGGCTGATGTAGGTCTCATATCGAGTCTTCTGCTCAGAATGGAAGGAGAGTAGGGAGAGGGTTTGATACAGGGAGAGATGTCAGAAATAACTGAAGTGAAAGAAATTGAACCAAAAAAAAAAGGAGCAGAATGGCCTTTTCTAAAACAGTACTCACCATAATGACAGTGGCCCCCTTGAAAACTATCTTACTGCTTTGGTTCTTTGGCCAAAGTCATGACTGGCCATGAGTGGCTTTGAAAACTGATATGAAATGTTGAGAAAAAGAATTGACACATATTTATCTGCCCGTACTGCCCATATCTACCTGGGAGTATGTTTGTATTGTCTCTCTGCGTGTGTTGCTGAATCCTTTGTGCTCCTATGTAGATTTGTTGCTTAAGAGTGGCACCGCATTTTTCTAGCAGACTTTGGAAGGCAAAGGTTACTTCTCTTTTTTTTTTTGGTATCATATGAAAACTACAAATAGAAGTGGCAAAAAAAAAGAAGCTAAGAGCCTCTGTTTTGAAAAAACTGCTCACAGTGTGCCAAACTGCTGCTTTTTGTGAAACGAGTTGAATTCACTGCCACCATCCGGTCCGCATATCTCAAACGATTGCTCGCAAGCCAAAGCAAAAAATAGGCAAAGCAACAGTTAGTATTTCGAATTCGGGTCCAGGTACCACTGTATTTTAATGCCAAAGAACAGAGTTTTGTGCCTATTATGAAATCATACAAACACAACACAATCTCTTGAGAGCCAGTACAATGTACAAATCAAGGCGCACGGTATGTGTGTGGTTGATTGTCCATATGTTAGCAGGTCCCTTTTTGGTCCAAGGATGATCTACTTGTAATATAGTATAATTTAACCAGCCCCACCCACAAAATAACTGGTATTGTATATTTCTAGCATCCCTTTGTGACAGGGTCATTCAAAGGTGAGTATGACTTTTTTGTTTGATTGATGCAACTGTGTACCCAATGTTATGGTCAGTGAGTGTCTGTCAAGAAATCAACACCATAATCACGTCACAAATGACAAACGCAACAGATTATGTAAAAAAAATCTGAATATACCTCATAAGTGAGGTAGTGCTCTTTGAGCCGATACTCCTCCCATTCGCGGCTTTTGGGGTCAGATGAGGGCGGGTTTTTCCGGTGCTCTTCCAGCTCCAGGCTCATCTGCTTCAACTTGCTCTCGTGACTCAGCAGCTGCTCCTCCTGCACCAATCACACGCCGGGCAAATTACAGAAGATCCACCAAACAGCCCGTAAGATGAATGTGCATACAAATAGAATGTGTAGTATGTGCCGGCAATGTAATATAAAAGACATGTGAGAAGCTTTGTTATTAGCAGTAAGATGAAAATGTGCTTATGCTGTACTGGAGATTTATAATAAAGTTTAGATGACTTTTTACACACACACACACATACACACACACACACACACACACACACACACACACACACACACACACACACACACACACACACACCTTCCAAAATAATATGACAATGCTATTTAGATTTTTTTTTTTCTTTGTGTATTTTCATTTTTTGGGAGGGTGGGGAAATACACACACACACACACACACACACACACACACACACACACACACACACACACACACACACAAAACGATCCAGTGTACCTGATTGAGTCTTGTTGATGACGACGGAAGGATGGGCCGGCAAAATTTTTTCATGGAGCCAATGGCAGCAGGGAAGGCTGGAGCAGAGAACAGCGCTGCAACCAGGTTTATTCGGAAGATCCACGACATCATCTCTTCCTCACTCCTACAGAGGAAGAGCACAGCGATGAGCTGATTAAGGATTAGGGAAAGGCAAATTAACTAGTCTCATCAATTTACTCACGGGGCTTGTAGCAGAAAAACTCTCCAGTCTGAGGTTTTGAGCTTGAGTACATTGGCTTTCTTGCTGTAATCGGTTGCGCGAGTTGCTAAGGCGTGGTGGATCCGCACGGCATTCTTCAGGTCCACCTCTGAAATGTCAGCATCTGGTTTATATTCATCCTGAATGAGACAAATTGTCGGCCATATCGTATGTTAGGCATACACTCAGTTTCATGTATCAGAAAAGGAAAGAAGTAAATGTTTATGAAATGTCTGTAATGTTCCAGGGAAGGCTAATGCTCGCAGTCCTCATAATTGAATGCCAAGAAAACATGAATAGTATCCATCAATCTACTGAACTCCTGCTAATTTTGGGCAGAGATTTGGCAGCTACTCGCAGGAAAATAACAATTCAACACTCCCATTTACTCCTTTGGAAAATATACAGTTTGCAATTAACCTAACATGCATTTTTTTATTAGTGGGAGTAAGCCCCAGCAGCTTGAGAAGAGTGCATACTCCACACAGGAAGGTCGAAGCTGAGGTTCAAGCTTGGATCTT
Organism: Hippocampus mohnikei; assembly: GCA_026261675.1. Taxonomy (NCBI): domain Eukaryota; kingdom Metazoa; phylum Chordata; class Actinopteri; order Syngnathiformes; family Syngnathidae; genus Hippocampus; species Hippocampus mohnikei. The sequence continues at coordinate 19,786,710 of JAKGUB010000557.1, read as the reverse complement.
CAGAACTGTGATTTAGACGTCCAAAGTACACCGTGCCGCTTTACTTCGGCTATGTTGCAATAAAGGCTTACCGCCAGCAGAGGGAGACAAACACACACGACAGTTGCCTCTGCCTCACTCGCCCAAGCACACAAAACCACAGTGCAGTAGAACCACTGGACAGCATAGACCACATCAGTGACGCGCAGTTTTGTGCGTACGTGCGTGCGTGTCTGTGTGTGTGAGAGAGTTTCTATGGCAACAAGGAAAACGGGTGGGATGCAGTACCTTTTGGAGATACAGTATCATTCCCTTCAGAACCGCATAGAACTTCTTCCAGCCGCGGCGACCCCGTGGGGCTGCATCGTAGAGATTGGAGCAAGATTAGAAAAGGATTGTCGCAATTATTCACAATACAAGATTACATTTTCACAAAATAAAAATATTCAGATTAAACAAACTGCACGTACAAGCTACAGGATCGGTAAGTTCACGTTTATGTACTCACTCCGTTTGCCATCCATGTCAGCATGGCTTTTGCGAGTCAGCACTCCGTGTTTGTAGGTTACAGCATTGAGGAGGACGGGAATGGCGATGAAAGGGTTATTGCTGTCCGTTACCCTGGCAACACGTTTACTGCCGCCCTCACACTGCTCCTCCACCAGCTCTGACAGGCTCTTCCTTAGCTCTTCTTCTTCACTGCACACAGAAAAAAAAAAAAAGATGAACAGGAGATGCGCATAGTGATGTCTTTTCTTTTGGAGCAGAACTAAGAGCATACTCACACAGCCCACTCAAGCTTCTCGTTCTTGATTGAGTTATACAAGACCTGTGCAGGGAAGGCAGAACATTCGTGTGACAAAATCCTCCTGCGAGCATAAAGCATGTTTCGAGGTCGCTGCACACTTTCGGGAGAAGTTGAGTGCTGTACCTTCAATAGGTCTTTGGGAAAGTCATTGCCATTGTTGAGGCCATCTAGATTACTGATAAACTGTTGGCAAGACATCTTCTTTCCAATGTTCTGAGGAAAGAACAAGTCAAAAGTGTGACAGTTAGTGGTGTAATTTTGCATAAACAACGTTGAAGACGGTAAATCGGCTCCTAAAATAGCTTTGACGGGGCCCAAACTGAATGCAGTTGTGCATCTGTCCACTTGGTGGCAGTGCTTATCTTCCCAATGCTCATGCTTGTATTTGACAAAATTGTACTTGGTTTTGATGTGTCATATTCCGACCTGCGCTAAGTGGTTCACAAATAATACACACACATATTAAATGCTTCAAATTATACTTAATCATCCCCCACCACAATATTTAGGTGTGCTGTAAAATTAGGGATAGGCATTGAACTAAATTTCAATGAGTGACCGATGATTTTCTTTTCCCATTTGATGAGAGAATCTGTTGTGCTGAACTACTTTTCTGTGAGGGTTTAGCACAACCTCCCATAACTGATGAGAATGCAAACTAGTCCAGACGCAATCAACAGCGCCTCTCATGGTCCTGTACTACATTCGGCTCGGTCACTTCAAGAAAGTATTAATGATCAGTTGATTTCACACAATCAATACCATTCATATAGGTCACTGATTCGATGAACAGATTAAAATGTATTAGGAGGATATTATTATTGTCCATCTTTTGTGATATGAGAGAGAATTGGCATTTTTTTAATTTGCTGTCATTCAGCTTCATCTGCTGATTTGGAACCTCAAGTAGCATAAGCACCGAATGTGGGACATTGGTTGAGAAACCAATGAGAGCACAATACAAAGACCGATTCAAACGTTGGCACCAGAGGAATACTTACCACCTGCGGGGACAGAGAGAGGCCAGGAAACCGGATGTGGTGAGCAGGGGGAGGATTTGAAAGGGAAGAAAAGGAACCAAAAAAAAGAGAAAGGATGTTAGTTAAAGGAGGGCGATTCACTACGCGAGTGTTTAGCAGGGGCAGGATTGATGTGAGCACTTTCGGTAACGTGGGCATTTGATGACTACTGATTGTGCTATGTGGTTCACATCACAATGCTCCAGTTAAAAATGAACACTTGAGACTATGTAAGGACAGGAGAGACAGAAGCAGGTCAAAAAGTAGGCTGGGAGGCAAGTGTGAGGAGAGTCAGCGAGGGGTGGGGGAGGAAGTGGTGGGTGACTTTAGAAAGACAGAAACATGTCGATCAAAAATGAGATCTGCCATTGATGGCAAAGGCCTCTTTTGTTGGCATTTTGCAACTACGCAAGGTGGTTACATAAGACCGAATCCATGAGAACAGAAACACATACATGTCCGTGTAGATCTGTGTTAAGCAGCATGAGAGCGCAGGTTAATGTGTGGGCTCCATCTGCAGAGGGACGACACACAAGGCTGAGGTCAACTTCGTGTCACGCATGAACAAACACATGCATGCAATGCCATGCGTTCTCTTACAGTGAAGTGACACGCATTCAGACATCATTCATGTCATGGCGTGATAAACTCAACTTTTTGTTAAAGCACTACAGCACACTGTACATTCACCGGCCACAACATTAGGTACACCTGAAATGCGTTATGGTATCTTTAGTTCCAATTTGTCGTGATGTAGAATTCAACCCCATCATACTGAGCAGCGCTAATATATATATTTAGTTCTCTCATTCAGCTACATGAGAGGGGCAAGAATAAGTAGAAACATAGACTGTGATTTAGCAACACATTATTACATTAAAACCACTACGATTTTTCTTCAATTAGTATTCAAACCGCATGTTAAAATGTACATTTTTGGGGGTAAATATTGTTATACATAAAGCTTTTCAATCGGGTTTAGCCATCCTCAGTTTACAATGGACGTAACCAAAAAAAAAAAAAATTGTATTTAACTCAGAAGGCGACATAATCACTAAGACATGCAAAAGCAGTATTAGAGTCATAATTACAATTCTGGGCCATTGAAAGGAAAAAACAAATAAACAATCAAACGAGAAATAGAAATACGGCAGCAAGTGAGCGTGCCTTCTTGTACCGAATGATGACACACACTGTTGCATCAACAAGTCCACAACTATTACAAATGTCAACATTTTTGAAATATATTTTTAGATTTGAAAAAACACACTAAAACAATCAAATAAAAACATTAAGTGCAGCAACAATCGAACATGTCTTCTCGTGCCACACAAAAACGGAATGTTCGGGCTCATGCTGTTCATAACCTAATTGAAATGTCATACAGCAAGACTGTCGTAAACCAACAACCCCCTAAGATTAGATTTGCGCATCTACCTAATGTTGTGCCAAGTAAATGTATACAGTTACTCTGTATAAATACACATTACATAACAAAGTTATTCTAAGCGACTATGGTATGGAATATCTTGCTCTCCTTAAGTTCCTCAAAGGCAACATCATTGCTCTGACCTTCAGAGGTGAGTGTTTGTAGATTGCAGTGGCAGAAGCGTTTGGAGAAATGCACTAGAATTCGCTCTCTTTCCTGTGTCTCCCCCATCAGCGGAAAGGCTTTTAAAAAGTTCCTGTCACACATAAAAGGCCAACTGGAAATCAGATACAGACAAGCATGCTTTTAGAAACAAGGCAAAGGGGTCACGCATGATACCGTCCCAAATTTGATTTGGAATGACATTTTCTCTGAAGATTGCATGTTACCGCTGAGAGATGTTTTTGCTGAGCCAATAACACTTGATAATAGAAGAAAACAACACCGGTTATTACATCACAACATATCATCCCCCCCACCCCCAAAAAAACATTCTGTTATGACTGTCCCCTTTGAACTTCTGGCTGAAGATAATAAACAATTCTCAAAACATAAGAAAAGTGATGATCCATTTTCTAAAACAGGTTGAATGCATTGAGGAACAGTTTCAGAGGCCCTAACAGTTGGGATTTTGTGTTGCATTTGGACTATATGCGCTCGCAAAGTTGTACTCTACCTAGACCAGTGGATGATTCCGTGCCACATGTGCGTACCATAACAAATCATCGGATGTGCCTGAGGGAAACTAGTTGTTTATTTATGCCAGCAATCTATAGTGACAGGTAGAACAATATTTTCTATACATGTTAAGCTTGCCATTTACACCTTGTTTAAATAGTTTGTTTTAATCATTTTAAGTGTGTTCTAAGAATACCTCTATTTGATTATTTTCCATGTTAAAATGCACATGGGATTAATTTAGGGTCAGTTTCATATTCTGATGAAGAGCTACTCGAGGTACAGAAGATTGAGAAAAAAGAAATATTCAAAATTTTGCTGGAATTTTTGCTAAACATATTTCATTAGCTAAAAATGAATGCTGCCTACCAATCTATCCATTCATCCATTTTTATCCTCATTAGGGCCGCGGGTAAGATGGCGAACAGTACCGCTGCGTCAGCTAAAACGTACCAAAAATATGATTTTTGAGCCATTTCAAATAAGACCATAGCTTTTAGAGTTGAATAAAATGTTCACATTTAGCAACAGTAGTGAAATATTCAGAAGCATTGTGAGCTTCATGGTGACGGTCTGACGACAACGTGTTGGAACACCAACAGGTCAGCTACAAGAAAGTGGTGCGCTAGCTAGCTGTCAGCGCCGCTGGCTAACTCCAGTGAACACGATAGCTTGATAAGCACTAATGCCTTGTGAACAGCGAATGTGACATCCACACACTTGTGGACGAGTCTTTACCCTGGCACACATACCGTGTGTGACTGCTGTGTGCATTACCTTAAGGCCCGATCCAGTGACAAGCCAGAGAAGTCAAAGAAACTCAGGTACTCTGATGCCACCAACTGACTAAAGTCATTACTGCAAGAAAGTAGAAGGCAAATGAAAATGATATTACAACATCCATATACACTACTTTCAAAAACTGAACAATATAAGCTTTGGGGGTGAGTGAACTTAATCTGACCTGATTTGTCAAGCTCTGCAATGTTTCAGTATGTTTTGCCCACTTTGACAGTCTCTAACAATGAGCTGAACGGCAAAATTTACAAGAGGCATTTGTTCCGTTATATTTCCTGCTTCCATTTGAATTAGCATTTGCTCTTCATCCTGCTGTTCATGTTTTGACGTCATGAGACCAAGACAATATTAAAAAATTGATCAACAGCACTTCACCATTGTAAGTGAAAGCTTAGCCTGTCACAGTGTCATCAGCAGGTTGCAATTGAGCTACAGACAAATGGAGGGGGAGGGAGAGAGAGAGAGAGAGAGAGAGAGAGAGAGAGAGAGAGAGAGAGAGAGGAGTGAATGTCCTTGGGGAAAAAACAGTTTGTGATTTTTGCCATTCACCTTCTAGTCAGAGAATAGCAAATTGTGTGTGTGTGGAGGGGGGGGGGGGGCACTAACGGAAAGTCAAATAAATTGACCTTTAAAAGATATACTGTAGTGCATTTTATGTTCATCTTTGAGCCACATAGCCCTAACTTTTTGTGAGTAGTATTCATGCTTGCATGTGCTCACTTCTTGCCCAGGTGTCTGGCCACATCGCAACGCTTGAAGCCCTCAAGGTGATAAAGGCGCTTGGCGAGCCTTTTGGCAGCTTCATAGTCAGCTCGGAAGCCATTGGCCAGAGTGTCGGTGCTACCGCGCTCCAAATGCTCCAGACTGCCCAACTCACACTCGTCTGAGTCAGACAGCACGTCTGTGATGTTGGCGTCGCTGTTGGGAGGAGCACAAACACATTGACAGACAAAAACAAACACACAAGCAAGGTGCCCAGGTTCATGAAACAGAAACTTACAAGCCAATTACATGCACATTTTTATCAAAATAGTGTTATACTGTCGAATAAGGTGTGACACTGACATTAATTTCCATTTAAATAATCTTCCTCTTCTGTGTGCTGACAGTTTTTTTTTTATCAAGCTGAAAGGGCAGATCACAACGGCCTCAATATCTCTCAAAGTCCCACTAGTCTCGTTCAGGTATTAATTTAGAATATTTCACGATGAGGAAAATGTGGCTTTGGCTCAACCAAACTAAGCCTTTGTTGTTATAAAGATCCTTAAAGAAGCCCCTGAGCTAAATGGCTTCAGATGACCTACTAAGTGTCCCGTCTCATGCTCACTAGCTGCCGATCTCGGAAATAAGGGATGTAAGAATGTGACACTGAGACAGAGTCCTCTGGCTCCTTTTAGAAATGGATGCACACGATTTTGTCACCCCTATTTGGAGCAGTTATGCAAGTTGACAAACAGTTGAAGTTGCTGTAAAGTGCAAAAAATTATCTTGTGAAGTTGGCAGAGCTCATTGAAGGGATAAATATCATCATAAACATCAAACCAGACTATTTCCTAAGCAATAAAAGTGTCAATCTGGCCATCCATTCTACCTGTAATCCGCAGTTCTTTTTGAAGCTACGGTGGAAACGTACAATCACTAGCAGACTTGTGGACACGCAATACTGCACCAAACTGATTTCACATGACTGTTGACAAACAGACAAGTTGCATTCTCTGGGGGGGAGCAGAAAGAAAACCACCAATATGAATTCTATGAAATACATTGCCACTTTGGGATGAGCAAACAAACACAGAACTTGAAACTGTAGCAGACATTTCATAACAAAAACTCCCATTCCTATTTCTCTCCATCACTCTAAATGGCATTTGCTCATTTCCTCTGGGTTTGCATCAGGGTGGCATGCCAGCATTCTCGCCAGAAGGTTTGTTTTTGCATAATCACATCAACCCAATTGCATTACCCTCACAAATTCAATACATTACTAGCCATTATCATTCAGGATTTGCCAGATACCAACGGATACAGTGGAAGACAATTGCAAGTTGTAAGGGCTCAATTGTGCAGCTCGTCAAAAAGAAAAAAATCAGAAACTGCCACGTGAATAGAGACTGCCACCAAAGAAAAACCCACAAACAAATATTTCCATTGCCCTCCTTTAACATGTCGCAGACTACAGGAGCTGACTAAGCCTTTTCTCTGACCCCATCCAAGGCCCTTCAAAATTTTGCTACGTCCAAGGTTATATTTTCTTTCCTTGGCTGATTCAATAACACCGTAATTATTTTCCATAATGCCCATGACCTTGAACCACTTAGCCGGGATAGCTTGCTCGGAGCCACTGCCCTCAACAACAATGCTTCCAAATTCACATGAATCCATCAAGCATTAGTTGACAAGAGATGGACATTCACTATTCCAAATTAAAGTACGAACAGATTGTATCTGGCAAAATTGCTTTCATGTACGGGGTTCTCGGCTCATCCTTAGGGACAGGGTGGGCAGCTGTTATATCCGGAAGTGTGAAACCATTAGAAGAGTTATGTGTTGAAGGGCAGCCAGTGGAGTTGCTTGGGGGGAATCTGATTAAGATGCTTCCTGTAGAACAGGAGGGTGAATGTATTTGCAGAAATACTTAACCACACAAACTCAGGCAGAGCTTTCACACAGTTTGCAAAATATCATCACATTTTTTGTTTGGAGCTAAAGTGCATTTGCCTGTCAGACCAAAGGAATATAGTCAATATAATCTCATTGATGCACAAAAAAACTAAACAAAAAATTGTGCTTGACTTGGCGTCACCAATGTGGCTCCCCTCCCCCAAATAACTCACCTCGAGTAATAGGACATTGTTATTTCCTAGGAATGCAATCAAAATGACAATTTGAAAATGTAAACACTTGCAAAGATCAAGTGTTGCAAATTGACATTTATTAGTTACGTAACTTGTTAAATTGTTATAACGTGATCAGTGTCTTCATTGAATGATCAATACAATTAATTATTAATAACAACGTCATTAAAGTTAATTTGAGCACATTTCTCATGTCAAAAGTGTGTCTCAAGCTGGTGGCCCTTTGCATTTAAACCGTTGCCAAAAAGAGGTTGGTGACCCGTACGCTTGACCGTCCGTCCAAACGCAAGGAATGTCTGCAAATGTCATAATAATACTGTACACGAAACTGCTTGGAAGTGATTATCTATAACAATACGGGACTGTCATTTACTGTGCTTAGCTAGGTGCTACATAACTGCTCACTGAGAGCAACAATCCGGCTTAAAAATGTTTGAGTCAATGATGCAGGATACAGTGAACATGATGGTGCATGTCAGTGACTCAACTAATCTCTTTGGTGGAGCACGAACACAGCTTGTCTGCCTCCAAGGTATGTTTATATGTGTTCGTAAGCATGAGTGGGACAGTAGGTGATCTCCTTGGCATGAGGGATAATCATCAATTATGAAATTCTGGCATTTCATTGTTCAGTTGTGGTTCACCAAGGTACAGTACATAGCTCGCAGAAAAGCTATTGTGTATGCGCGCTATTGTGTGGCATGTTTTAACTGATGAGGACCGCGGATATGATGTCGACAAAAATAACTGCTGCAATGTGTACACCCGCTATTTCATCAACTCGAGCTACTTTTTTTGTGTCGAGTTTGCTCAAATTGATTTCCCAAATTGGTGGCCTGGTGGCCACACCACGGGTCAAAGTACGTTCATGAAGATAACCACGAGCAGAAAGAGAACTTGTTCAAGCCTCGAGGGAGACAATTTTAGGGCAGGGAATAATTTCCAGACAAAAATAATGAAATGTCAAGAAATGATGATTATTACCGGCATTTATTTATGTGCAATCCTATTCGATTATACTGGGCTGCGCTCTATAGGTTAAGACGCCATCAGAATCGGCCAATATGCGAATAGAATATATGCGATTAGTCGTGTGAGGCAAAAATTAAGAGTGACAGTGATTTTCCTTGCAACGGCGGCTCGCTCTTTCCACTTTGCCACGCTGCAAAGTCGCTTATTCGACAGTAAAACGTTCCATTGCTCATGAAATAAAAAGATTTAACTTACAGAAGTTGCAGTAAAAAATCGAAGTGAGCATCATATTCCTCTTTCCACATCGTTTCAGAGCTGGGGAAATTACTGGTTAAAGTCGCGATGTCTGAGCGACACATCATCCGTTTCTCGCTCAAATCCGCATGGGTCCGGTTGGTTAGTTCACTCCGAGCCAAGTCCGAATGTTAGTGCTGTGAAGCGGAAGTCCGCTCTCATATAACTCCAGCCCACGAATGATACGTCGCTGTGTGTTATTCCGCCATACTATTAACGGGCGGGGAATAAATTTGGCCTTTTTCCTCGAGGTTTCTTGCCTGTGTGAAAACTCCGCGACAGAGAGGATGTTGGGGCGGAGCAGAGCACTGCGGAGACTTTTCCTGATGCGAGGTCTGATCCTTGAGTTGAGGTTCATACAGTGCAGTACAAAGGCTCCTGCTCAACTTCCTCTGGGGCTGCACATCAATTCAAGAGTAATGCACGTCCTGGGCTTTGGACTCTTGAATTTGTTTCGGTCCACATTTCGTTGATAGACGTTGCTCTATTATGGCTTTAAGTAGGGGTGGGTTGTACTGTAATTGCAATTTGATTCGCTACTCGCAAATCTGCAAATTGTTTTGTGAGCCCATTCTCCTTCACTGACAATTTCACCTATTTTGCTGTTTTTATGCTCAGGCTTAAGTCCTGCCAAATATTTCAAACCGCTTTGATGTCATCTTATGGCATCATGGTTCCAATGAGCTATATGTTGAAGTAAGGTGTGAAGCTTCATTTTACTTGAATGAAACAGTCACCCAATAGCAAGCAGCCAGAAACTGAAAACTAATTTGTTTTCAGTATTTTCACTATCTTGCTTAAGGACACCATAACATGGTCAGAAGGGCTAAGGATTAAACTCACAACCTTCTGGTTGAGAGCCGACCACTCTACCACTCTAACCATGCAGTGTTGATTGGCTGTGGTTGTATTGCACTAAATATATGAATGGAACCAGAAACCTGGGTGTTTATGTAGCAATTCCATGGCCTCTAAATTAAGCACTCTACAGAAAATATATGATTTACATTTACGCAATTGAAATGGCTGCAAATTGTTACCCAGCCATTTGCAGGCAGTCTAATCGGTATTATTATTTAATGGGTAGGATCCCTTTTCATGTGTACCAGTGCTTTCTTTTTTTTTTCTTGTTCTTCGTATTTTCTGGCAGTGTGCACCATGCTGCCTCAGGACAGTCTTTGGGTCACTCACATTTTTACAAATTCGGCACATGTGTAGGTTGGTACAGACCCCAGTTTTCTCCAAAATATCATTGAGGTCACTATGCATTTAAATTAACCATGGGCACAAATAAAATGTTAACTGATTGATCGTTATGAATTCTGTGTGTGTGTGTTTGTGTGTGTACAGAAAACAGATTTCCTGGTACATGATTTGGTGACATTTAACATTCTGTGATATGAATGTAGAATATTTAAGGAGTTATTTTTGTCATGATCTGTTGGCTGATTTGGTTGATTCGTTTTGTTTTCCTTGTATCCCTTTATCAATGGCTGTCTCGTTAGGTTACTGGCTCCTCCTGTGCTTGTCATCCCGGTGCCTTGCATCATCCAATCAGTTCCCTCAACCACCTGTGTTTCCGCATTGTCTTGTCAGTTTCTTTGTATTTAGTTCGCTGTTTCCTTTTGGTCCTTGCTGGTTCATTGTGTTTGTCAGGCTTACAGTAGATGAACTTAGTGTTTGTTGTTAAACCTTTCCTTCATTTTTATTTTTCATTTTTTTGTCCTCTGAACCTTGTTATATTGGGCATCGTTGATTTAATATTTTTTGATCAATCCAGCCTGGCCTCCCAGCTTCCCTGCAGTTGGGTCCTCTTCCTTACGGAACAGTAAAAATTGTTCTCAATTCAATAGATGAACTGTCGTGAATTCTCATCTCTGGTCTACATATACACACGGCGAAATCTAATTTTCAAATGACAGCAGCCAGAAAGCATAGGAAAACTTGCTGACACACCATTGCATGCCCGCCTTCCTCTTTCTGTTTAAGTGGAAAGAAGGAAAAAAGAAGCAGATGACAGAAAAGCAGCTGGAAGGTCAGAGGTAGAGCAGAAGATAAGAATATAGATGCAACAATGAAGGACTGTTAAATGGTAGCAAGCCATTTCATGCCTTGCTGTGGTTTGCAGATGACTTCTGCTGGTGCCCACACCAATGCCAGAATGATCGTTTGGAAGCATGGCCTTTGACCAGTTCGTAAACAACGTTCCATGCCTCATGGGATAACCTTTGTCATTTGCTCAAGTCTTTCACAAACAGCAAGTGCCGCACAGATGTGATCTTCTCATGGCAGCTAACACAGAGGATGACTTTGCGGCTTGCTAATGTCTGCATCCACGGGAAAGGCTCCATTAGTCAAATGCGCTCATTCTTTCCAGTGATTTTATTAGAAACGTCTTCAAACCAGGAAAAGGGCTTAGAGCATAACAAAAACATTAATAACACCATTTTAATCTGCATTTTTAACAATAATTTGATGGACTTCAATAGCTGTACAGTGGTGCAGAATTGAGATTAGAAAGTCATATCGTAATGTTTATTTCAAATATGTATAAATTGTGTCTATCAAAAAATAAATCCCCAGTTCAAAGTTTACTATTATGTATTATAGTGAACGAAAACAAACAAAATCACTGACTTAAATTGAAAAAAATGTCTGAGTGAAATCAAATGAAAACGAAAATGCCTTTTTTAAAAAATGAAAACTAGCTGACCACCCATCCATTTTCAACACCGCTCATCCTGAACAAGGTCGTGAGAGGTGCTCTCGCCTATCTCAGCTAACTTCGGGCAAACGGTGGACTACATCCTGAAGTGGTCGCCACTCAATCACAGGGGACATAGAGACATGTGCAACCATTCACACCCAAATCGTCGTGGGAACCGATCCCACACTGCCCGCACACAAGTCAGGCAAGTGTACCACTACACCATCAGTGACTTAAACTAGTTGACATCATATGTATACAAAAGTAACTATAATTACAGTATTATGAAAGTGTCCTTTGTTTTCATCTCGGTCAATTAATATCATACATAAGCTTTCAGGGTGAATTTGAAGAGTGTATATTTCGGGATTGTTTTACGTCCGTATAGAAAAAGGAAAGTCAAGTCATTTGAAAATTGTAGTTTCCGTTACTTTATTACACAAAACTTAGTGGCTTTTGTTTCTTTTTAAATCTTGCCCTCAACAAAGACTCCATATGGTAAAAAAAAAAACAAAATGATACTATACTGTAACTACTGTATTAAAAACAAAAATTATAAAGCAATATAATAAGATAACTAACAAAGTTGCTCTCCGACCAAAAATAACCACATTTAAAAAAAAAAATAAAGTCAAAACAAACTAAACAGTAACTATAATGAAAAATCCAAACCGGTTATTACCCAGGCTAGTTTGATTGAGTTTATTTCTTTTGTCCCAGAGGGCTTAATGTGCCTCACCCAGGAAGTACTGTAGCCGCTCAGGAACAAAAGAGATGGCAAATACTGATTGCCATCCATTTGTTTTCTAAACCTGCTTATCCTACGCTGGGTCGCAAGGAGCTTCTACCTGTCTCAACTGATGAACAAAAAGGTGGACTACACCCTGGACTGGTCTCCACAGGGGCATATAGAGTACAGAGACATACAACCATTTACACTGGAATTTACACCGTTACTGAATGGGATCTACCCTACAACAGTCAAAAATGTTTCCTCCACATTGGCAGATGCACCCTTCCGTATGAGACAAAGAAAAAAAGAGCTTGTGTAGAAGAAGCACTCAGCTCAACACAACCTGTTATTGTTACAGTGAGACTTTGCGATGTGTGTGGAACACACAGACTGCAGCTATAAATAGACAAGAATAAATCTGTCACTCCTAAAATGATTCAGCGGCTGTGTGTGCGTGAGCCTGTGGGGAGGATGCAGCAGAATTTGTCTCTATTACTGCTTGTGTGTGTGCGTGTCTATCTATATCACTACCTTACTGAGAACCAGGAGGGGATAATCTGCAGGATGGGTTTTTGCCACGCTATAGAATCACATTAAAGGTTTTATTCCAGTAGTGTCATGCGGAAATATGCATATGTGAGTTTATACGTGGAAAAACAGAAAGACTCAGCACATCGAGAGATGAAGTCCTGTGTTTGTGTCGCCACTCACAGTTTTGTATGCACATGCGCCGCATGATTCTTGCATGTGTGACGGCATACATGCAGGAGATTAGTTCTCAATGCAGAGCTGCCCCTTCCGATATGGAATCAAATGTGCTTGGCTTTTATCTGCTGTGCACGGGCTTAGATCCGGTAGGCCTGAACGCAAGGGGGAGGAACACACTCGCAGCATGTTTCCAGCGTGAAAGGCGTGCCTGCGTGCAGAGGCGCAGCCACAGATGCTGTACACATGTAGAGGAGTAAACTACATTTTAAAACAGATATTAGCTCTTTTTGCGCCAGATTTCTGAGCAGAGTGTTTTGTAGTGGCATACATCTTTACTTCAGTGCCTTCTATTCAGCATTTCACAGTTTTGTGTTGCTATTTTTATTTTATTTTTACTTAAGCCTCTGTTAGCTACATCCCTCAAATGATGAACTAATTGATAAATAAATTAGAGCTATTCAGTAGATTACAAGCTTGAAATGTACCCTTCCCTTTTCTATTTCAACATACGCTCACTCCAAAACATTTGCAATGCTGTCAAGGGGGCGCTGTTGTTTACTTTAAAATTGTGTATGGTTCATACCATTAGCAATTGTAAGGGAAATGTGTCACTTCCAAACACTCATAAAGTCTTTTTTGAATGATGTTCAGCAAGCTCTGTAGCAGCCTGAAACGATCACGATCAATTGAATTAGCTGCGCTGGAGTAGGGAGAGCTCTAAACCAGGCCGAATATGGCTCTCGAGGAACCGGAGTTCCCTACCCTGCACTAAACTGTTCTATACATGGATGTCACCTCAGTAAAGACTACTTAGCTTGATGACCCTGGGCGGGTGCCAGACTATCCAATGGGGAGGATGAAGTCAGAACAGAAGAAGACAACAAGCAGTTACATTGCAGGGGGAATATTTGCTGTTTCTCACATCTGCTTTGCAGATGCTGTGAGTCACAAAAAAAGAAAGACACCAACACTTTTCATTAGGGTCTTACATTCCAGAATGGCTTAAAAATATAATGTAAAAAATATTCTCATTGTTCACCATCAGCAACAGGGAAAAAATGCAGACTATCACTCTATTCATTGGCAAAGTTTCCATCCTTCTTTGATATCCCCAAAGCTTTGTTGAGTAGACATCACTGACTGCTTCATTATGAAATAGATACCATCTTTCAAAGAAAACTACCCCACCAGATGGATCCACTCGAGATTTAATTGGCAAGACAGCAACGCACACACACACACACACACACGCACACTAAAAGCCTGCTGTGTAGAGGAAAGCTGAAAACGATGATGTCATTGCATAAACAATAGCTCATTCAGTTTGGCACCACTGGCCAGGAAGCAAGCCTGTGCCTAAAGCATAACATCTTTAGATGTGGGGGGGATTGGACCCATATCGTCTTATCAAAGCTAACTGAGCTGTGGGGGCACCAGCAGTGCCTGATAAACAAATCCCAGTAGTTAGCAGAGGAGATCGTGTCAAAGGTGTGTGCATCTGTTTGGCATTCCAGTCGATTTGTAACCGTAGAAAAGCTAGTGGGGGCAGTGTTGGGAACGAATGTGTGCAGGCAAACAGAACAGCCATGCTACCATAGGTCAGGTTACGTGGCTCTCCTCATATGGTTCCTCTTACCACCGCCCCCTTCAGTTGCGCTCGTCTGTGTTTTTTAGTCCCAGTTATAGTGCTGTTAAGGTAATTAAAAATAAGTTGAATGATATGCCTCTTGTCCTTGGGGCTTTTGCATAAGACAAGTCAAAAGATTTGATACATCCATTTAATCACATACTGTAAGTGGATCAACATGACTATTCAGCAGATGGGAAGTTATTAACATCTGCCCTGAGATATTTACCAGTGTGTAATGGCAACATAAACATGTGATGATCGGGCCATCAGTGCATGATGCAGGAGATTCATTTTCTTTTTTTGCACGGCATACAACACCATTATTTTATCAGGTAACCCCATGGGCTCCCATGGCAGAAAGGTTCAACATGCACGTATCAGAATAATTATGAATTTAGGTTGTCAACAGTAACTTAAGTAAAAGTCATCTGTAAAATTACAGGCTAAAAGAAAAATGCAGTTTCATTTCCATCCATCCTCTGAACCGCTTATCCTCACGTGGGCTGTGATAGGTCGAGAGGCTGGGTATACCTCGAACTAGTTGCCAGCCATTTGCAGGCAGTGTAATCTGTATTTTATTCATGGCATACTTTAGAAAGTGAGAGAGGTTCATTCCACCAATATACTGGTACGTTGATTTATTTTTTAGTGGAATAATCTGGTTTGCGTAGCTATCGTATATAATAGGTGACTGTCCTAAAGTTTTGCCTAATCTTGCACAAAAACAGCTCATTTTTTGGCTTCATTTGTTTACTCCATATTACATAAATTAAAATTGGAATAACAGGAAATAACAGACGCCTGTTTTGTCAAGTTGCCTCAGCGCTCTGGCTCCCATGCAGCCTCACGCCATCTGCTGGTTCCGTCAAGGTCAAAGCAATGTAAACGTCAGGATCTCGATGAAGCTTCTGTGACGTGTTTGCAACAGGATACGTGATGAAATCTGCCATCATTAAATTCATCGTTCATGTTCAAGTTTAATATGCTTCCAGTCATGTTATTATTCTCGCAACAATGCACTGTACGCCACGGCCGTGTCACATTGTTGGTCAGAGAATTCAGTAAATACAGTGTCAGCGCAACTTTGATCAGGACTGTAAAGTTTTAAGTTAATTCATGAGTCGGCAGATCGGGAAAAAGTTTTGCACCAAACAAGGTCTGGTGTTCATTTGAGAACCACATCAAAATTGTAACGTGCACTTTTGTGTGTGTGTGTGTGTGTGTGTGTGTGTGTGTGTGTGTGTGTGTGTGTGTGTGTGTGTGTGTTATGGAACGAAGGCATCTTTGTGAAGTGACATTTTGTCGCCAGATTATGTCCAATATTACTGACGAGAACTTAATTTTTATCATCGTTTTAGGACAGCTCCCGAGGAGCTTGTTTACCTCTGCTTCAGTTCTCACCACAAATATTCAGCACTGTTTGGAACAAAGGTTCCGCATCTTTTGAAACACAAACTGTGATTAAAATGTGAATTAAAAAAATATATATACATCCCTTTAAAATGTATATAACAGTAGTGTCTATATTTCATCTAATGTACTTTAGTTCTTGGTTGAATTTCTGAAGAAACAAAATGTGTTTGAATTGCTTAGAAAATGTTGTTTCATTGTTGAAATAAATCAGCAAAATATAACAACACGCTTACAGGTACCAGTATCTGGTCTAAGTTTTCACTCAACACCTGAATCCCGAATTTTGCCGATACAAAAATAGTCATGCTTAGTTTACTGGCCCCCTATACATTTTAGAGTCCTTTTTAAAATCCTATTGTTTTCAAATCTTTAAATGGCCTCGCTCCACCTTACCTCTCTGAGCTCCTCCGCCTCGACACACCTGCCCGGTGCGTCAGGTCTGCGGACCAGACATTATTAGAAGTACCGAGAACTCAGCGGAGGCACAGAGGGGATCAAGCCTTTTCTATTGCTGGTCCCTCTCTTTGGAATGACCTCCCACTGAGCATTCAACAAGACCCCTCGCTGTCCATCTCTAAAACTCGTCTTAAAACTCATTTGTATTTTTGGGCATTTGACTCGGCATAGCTCAGACTTGATCTTGGTTTTACTGTTTCGTGCTTTCTATCGTCTTTGTTATTAATTATTGTTTTATTGTAGTATATATATTTTCTCTATGTACAGCACTTTGTATACAGTGGTGGTTGTTTTAAAGTGCTCTATAAATACAGTTGGGTTGAGTTGAGTTGAGTTTGGACTGAGAGCCATTCATCATACAATGTTTATTCTTGTTGTAGTTTGCAGTTGTGTGTGGAGTCTCCTATTTAGCAACATGAGAGATGAAAAAAACAAAACACATCTATCAGCGTCTGTCGAACGTCACGTCTCATTAGCTTGAAGTGAGATGTGGGTTGCAGTACAGTTCCACCTACGCATCTGAGCACATAACAGACTAAGCAGACCTTCTTACCTGACAGAGTTGTGCATGGCTCTGCATATCCCCATGGCTTCCTGGGAGTCCGTATGGTATCCATTCGGGATGCCCCAGCGTCCAGGCTGGCTCAGAACAAACTCTGACCTGCTTCCTGGAATGGTGGTCCTCAGTGGGCTACCCCCTACTCCTGCCACAGCCCCGGCTCCGCCCCCGCCCCCGGTACCGTCCTCGTCCCTGGGTTCATCGGTCAGGGCATCTGGTCCAGCCTCGGCCCCTTCCTGCTCTTGAACAGTTGCCAGCTCCAGCTCAAGAGGCTCAGGGCCCTGTAAGAGAGCCCTCTGTTGGATGAGCGGTGTCAGTGGCGCTTCAAAGCTGACGCAGCTGTCAGTCTCGTCGGTGAGCGACAGCACATCCAGAGAGTCCAAACTGCTGTAGCAGGTCCCGCCTCTCAGCAAGGCAGACTCCACGATGCGCTCAAACGTGGAGCTGAAACCATCTCTGTTGTCCACCTGGCCTTTCTGTTTCTCTTCTTCCAACCCCGTCTCCCGTTCGCCCTCTTCCTCCTCATGCACCTGCTCAACAATGTTCTCAAACGCAGAGCTGAAACTGTCCTGGTTTCGTCTCCCACCCCCTTCTTTTGACACATCTTCCTCCGCCTCCTCTTCCTCCTCCTCCACTTCTGTGTCAGCCTGTTCCACAGTGGTTTCAAAGTCGGAGCTAAAAGTGTCTAAGTGTACATGAGGTCCTCCCTCGTATCCTTCGTAGTCCCCTTCGCCACCTTCACCTTCATCATCATCTTGATTCCCGGTTATGCCATTTGTCAATCTGCATCAATATAAAGAAGGGAAAAACATCAGATGATTCGTTTTTGGTGCAGGGATGTTTTTTTTTTTTTTAATTAGGAGATGTACACCTCATCGACAATTGTTTCAGCTTGAATGGCTACAATGAGAACTGAACTTTTCATACAGCACTTTGAGCTCATTGTATGCTGACAGTACTATATATATGGCCCACAATGTGAAAACATATTTGAAAAACATGATGAACCCACTCACAAAAATGATGCTATACAGTGCGTATGTGCTCGTTGTCCGTTGAAGGATATTAAAAGGTTGATAAACAGCTTATGTGATGCTCTGTGCTAGTGGACGCTCTGCCAAAAACAGATTCGGTTGTGGTGATTTCAGTGCATTAAGCCTCAGCTGACCCAAGCAGTGGAAGTTGGAGGAACGGACTGTGAGTCACATTTTTATCCGATCTCATCCATTTTAAACTTCTTGCGTTAACATCTTCACAATGAAGTAGCAATAGGGGATTTGTCAGTACAAGGTCATTAGCCGGAGGAAACTAACCGTCCGTCTTGCTGGGGCCGAGTTGCTCCATCCTCTGTTTGTGGTTGCATCTCTTCACCCTTTTCCGCCTCCTTGTCTTCTCTCATCTCATCCTCAGCATGCCTTTCCTCCTCCCTGGTTGAGCTCCCCTCATCATGTCTGCATTCATCCCCGCTTGCCGCATCCCTCCTTTCCTCCTCCCCTCCATCTGTCGGTTGATCATGGACCACGGTGCTCGCTTTCAAATCCTCCTCACCTCCCTCTTTCTTTATTTTTGCCCTCCCTTCAACATTACAGTGTTCCTCCCTCTGTGTTCCCGCCGATCCTTGACTGCTCCAGTCTTCTTTTCTCTGCTCTATGTCTCGCTTCACCTCTGTACCTGGCTTGTCTTGCCCTGTCTGGTTCAGAGCCTCTGCAGGCAGATTGCTGGTGCTTAGGGAGGGCTCAGCTGGGTTCTCTGATGGGGTGGGCGACGGCAAAGCCTCCCCCTCCTGGGTCATGTTGCTCTTCACGTCAGGGTGCAGTTGTCCTCTCTGGTCAGGGAGGAGGACCAGATCTTCAGATTGGCCACTGGGCAAGGTGCTCTGAAAGCAAAGCGAGAGAAGTCCATTAAAAAAGCCAAAACTGCACCCGAGTGATTGTGAGTATAAATTGTTTCATCAAGCACAATTGAATTCTGTCAAAAGCATCCTGCACTCTCTGTCTATGCATACATTAGACAACTGAATAACAACTCCCCGTTCCCTTCCCTGCTTTAAATGTGCTTTGTGAAATTTGCATCATGTCAATTGAACGGGGTTTCTTTTGCACTGGTGCACTTTTGCGCGACCTCTGGGGCTTTATTACACACAAGGGCAATTTTCATAAGCACACTGTAATTACTTGAAGTTGAATTGATGGGAAAATTATGGAGGAAGAAAAAGTAAGCGATTCTTATTCAGAGCATATCCCCTCATGCACCAAACATGGCTTGTACGCATGCCGTGCTCATGAAATGAGCTCAGTGGTGTTTTTTGATGATGTGATTGCTGACAGAAATAGCAAGAGATGAATTTGTGCAGTCTGTGCAGTGTGTGATTACACTTTCTACTCACATTCAGTCAAATGTCCAAAACGGGCTTGATTTTTATTTTGAAAGCAAAAAAGTTGAGTATTCTTCAACTTCCAACCCAGTCGAGTGATCTTAGTGGAGATAAATCTCCTGTGGATTAATGAATCTCTTTCAAGAGTGGAAGCTGCGCATATTTGCCTAAATTTGACAACCAACCCTGAAAGTGGAATAGCTAATATAGATTAAAATTTACAGCAATGGCCAAATAATATTACTACAAATGATAATACACCATGTGAAAAAAAAAATTGCATGGGGAAAACCAAAAGTCTAGACGTTGAGGCATACATTCAAATAATTTTGGTTTGTTCAATTAATATTGGATCTTGAAACAGTAATTAACTCGCATGATTTGATTGACAGTAACAAAATGTTCCATTTTACATTTTGAATTGAAAGACAATGTAAAAAAAAAAAGGATAAAAAATCTTTTGTAAGTGTTTGTAAGTCGTTGATGAAGGTGGCACCATATCAAATCTGGCCTTGGGCGCCATGTTGGCTTGGGACGCCCCTGGTCCAGTCCAATGCTGCATTTGCAAAAACAGCCAGTGACTCTGCAGTCTGAAAGGAAGGCAGACAGTCTATAAATAGGACAGCGGGATAGAGCTCAATATATAGAATTGCAGATGCTTTTCAAATGCCAGCAGGATGCATTGTATGTGTCACATTTGTGCACATGCCCAGAGTAAAGATTGATGGAGAGATTTGTCGTCACAAGGTTCAAATGCATTGTTACTCAGATTCCAACGGAAATGCCTTATATTATTGTGATGCGGTGAAAGGCAAACACTTAAAGTTGGCTGTAATATATACCAATCAAAATATTTTCAAGATGAAATGACTGCATACTGTTGCTGTCAGGATATTATGATGCCCTTGAGAAACTAGCAAAAAAAAAAAATAAATCTAACGTGAAAAAAAATCATGACTCAATGCAGGCGGATTTGATAAGACCATGGAAGCTTTCGAGTCTTTGGTTTGGACCCAAGCACGAGGACACCACCGGTCCACTTAATTTTTCATTTGAGTAATGAAAGTGTGATGCAAATTATGCACAAGCCAAAAAAACTGACTCAAATTCACTCCAGGCATATTTCCCATTTTAGACATTCTCTTGTTGCAGCGACATACAAATGCAAGCTACAATCAAATCCAAATCTTTGACCTCGAATGAAGAACTCCCTGATGGAAAACGTAGAAACGGAAAGGTTGTTAAAATACAGCAGAAAAGGCAACTCTTTTGTGCTTTGTCTTATTTCCACAGGCAGGCACTGAGTATCTCTGCTGCATTCCACTAATCCCTCTCACTGTCGTGTGATGATCTCAAAGGACGCTCTGAATGATCCCTCAGCAGATTCCTTCTGAATATGCGAGCTGCAGTCGGCTGACACATTTTCTTCACGGGGTCGAAGTAATTGGAAGCATAATCTATTTACCAAAAACTGTCGATATATTCCATCTTGCGGACACCAATCCCATGGTAGTGCATCACAGTCCTGCATTTTATTCGATTCATTCAATAAGCTGCAACACACAGGCAAAATCTGCATTTAAAGTCACATTTTGAATTTTATCCAAACAAGTAACAAGCCGACGAGCCCTCATTAGTGATTATAATTGAGTCCAAATAGCCCTCAACTATAATGATGTTGACAGTGGAGCATTTAGTAATTACCAAGCATATGCAAACAAGCACTGTTAGCATCCATTTATGCAGCTACATAAGCATGCATTTGCAAAGCGCGCAGTCAAATGTGAGCACATACCCAAGCAAAACAGTGACAAGGCTCCATAAATGGAAACAGTCAACCGTTATGAAACCAGACATGGAAAGTGGGAATTCTCGCCGCGTCTGACTCTCGTGTTCCGTTTCTCTTCCCTTCTCTCCTCTCCATCTGCTCCACATTATGTTTCCTAATATCTCTGTCTAAATCCACTGTCAGACTCTCGTTCAGAACTAATTGAGCTAAATGGGTCTTAGAAAAAGAGAACAGCGGTACTACGCCGCATTGTGATTTCCACTACTGAGGAAAGCAGATCTGCTCTCACACATACTACAAGAATGCATGTAGCCTTCAGAAAAGAGCTGTGGGATTCTTATTGCAGTCTACTTTTGTCAGCGGAACATTGAAGCACTTCAACCTTATCAAAGTAAGTTCATTGCACTCAGACCACCCGTCAATCATGCAAACACACGCATATGCCCAATCAGACAAATATGGTAAACCACCAAACACAGTGTGCTTGACACACAGCTGATAGAAGGTTGTCACTTGTGCCTTTCTTATTGCGCCCTTTTATCTTTCAGGCCCACCACAGACGCAAACACACAGAGTCTAATGCACACACACATACACAAACATCTTCATATTACGCACACACCATGGTGTGATTTATTGATCTCTCTGCCACACAGTCGTGGTCCACTGAGAGGCTCTCAGATAACCATGATTGGGATCTGTCAGAGATCCCAAAGAGGCTACTAATGCAATCAGACTGGAATTAAACAGACTGACTTGTTGGGAATCACATTTAACTCAATCCACTTCAAAACGACAATCAAGCCACATGAATGTACACCTTTTTATTTCATCGTCAACCAATCGAAAAATCTAGAACACATATAGTCCATACAGTGATTGACTGTATAATCTATGTTATATTATAACTGTATATTTTTATGTTGGATATTGTATATCTTTTTTCAATATCTTCATACAGTGTAATTCAACATTGCTTCCCCATAACTACAAAAGATCCTACGGAACATTCACATTCAATTGCACCTTTAGATTTTGTCACTAAGTGGTTTTATTATTATTTCTGTACTTCATTTTCATAAACACTGTGATTGAGGAGGAGCGGATAAGAAAATGGATGGATTTTCATGTTCACTCCATCAGGAGTCAACAAAGGTTTTAGTATAGTTGTGTTTCTCCTATTATTAATATGACTTGAGAATTTTGAAATGATACTTGAAGGCACGACTATAGTTACAAGAAATATTTTAGGCTGTCCTGCATCGCAGAACATGTGTTTGGCCTTGGACTATCCAATGTATTGTCCTCCTGTACTCAGATTCCTTGTTTATACACTTTGACCTCTAAACTGACCTTCATGTTTCCGATGCATATGCACACTTGTGACACATGTGGAGAATTGCGTCACTCGTCAGATTTGTCATCACAGCCAAGTGAACAATGACACATGATGAGCAGTCGTTAAAAGCTCAGCATAACAATGCAGGGAAAGAGCGCCTCAGAATCATTTTAAAGCCCTGGAAGAAAGTCAGACGTGTCAGCTTTTCTTCACTCTTCCACTCGTAAGACAGCACAATCAAGTCATTCGGTTTCATGAACAGCATAATATGACTTATTTCTGCCTCAAAGTCTGGAAACAATATGTCGTGAATGCTTCATATCTTTCTTTTTAAAGCACAGCCATGACTGCAGTTTCAAAACAATCACGTTCCAGTGTCTATTTTAAACAGAGCTAATGCAATATGCATGTATCTGCCCAAGTGATGAAATGAAGAATGACAATAAGATGTGAGGTCTATGCCCCCCTCCTCCACTCTTCTTCTAACAGAGACATGCTCCAAAAGAAAAAAAAACTCGCTCTCACGGTTATAAATGACCCACTGACCCTGTTCACCTCATGCTGGCTGCATGCAGCCCTGCCACTGCAGCCACAGTCCAAAGCTTTAGTGTCACCTTTTAAAAATGTATTTATATGTCATGCATACAGATGGAGGAAGAAACAATTTCCTGGTTGTCAACCCGAGACAGGAAGGCAGCAAAACACAAAGTTGGAAGCAATCAAGAATGTGTTTTTGGCTGCCTGCTATATCCAGCAAGAATCGAGTCTCCAATGAAGCAGAAAAGTCCCCCCAAATCGCCCCGATATGTCACTTCTAGCACATCAACCATTTGCTGCTGATTCTGATACTGTACCCTTACTGTACAAATACTGTAAATGCATAAACACAGAACAACTTCTGCTTTACTGTCAATACTTTATGAAAGATTTTGGAGTCCATTATTTTGTCTCTGCTCTAATTCGTCCATAAAGTTTTATGAAAGGGTTGGGATCAGATTCTAATATAGCAAACCCATCCATGCATAGAGATAGATAGATAGATAGATAGATAGATAGATAGATAGATAGATAGATAGATAGATAGATAGATAGATAGATAGATAGATAGATAGATAGATAGATAGATAGATAGATAGATAGATAGATAGATAGATAGATAGATAGATAGATAGATAGATAGATAGATAGATAGATAGATAGATAGATAGATAGATAGATAGATAGATAGATAGATAGATAGATAGATAGATAGATAGACGGAATGTATTTAGTCAAAAAATGAAATATTGAAAGGGAACTAAGGGGTCAAGCCCAACCCCTGACTGATTAATTAATGAAGATTTGTTGTCTCAGTCCTGCTTGCCCACATATACAATAGCATACATAATGCATGGCTTTATCTTATTATCGGCTTAATCTATTCCATTTAGAACAGAATTGTGTCTTTGTGGGGGTTGTACACAGCCAGAATTTCAATGTTAGCATTCTCATGTAAAATCTAATAAAACTATAGTTCACTGGCAACACTTCCAATGATCAAATTTGAAAGATTTTACATGTTAAATCCTATGCAGTGGTAGAGAAGGATCTTCACTTGCGCCAATCAAGTGTGAGACAAGTGCGGCCTGATGCAGCTGCTGGAGCGGCTTCATGTCTGACACCTTGACTTTGAGATTAATACTCAGGAGAAGCACTGTGCTGTTGTCTCAGGGCTGTGAAATGCAAGGGATCTTGACTAGACATGTAAATGTGTGTAATTAGGATAACCGGGTCTTTTCTAATATGGATGATTATTAAGATGTCATTGAGTCCCTCTTCCAAAGAACCCCTGGTTCAGTATAAGCACCCCCCACCTCTTCACACACACACACACACACACACACACACACACACACACACACACACAAAATCATCTTTATGTGTCCATTTCTGTCAACCAACTGCCTGTTAACATGTGCTTGTCCCATGCTTGTTTTTCCCAGAGTCCCCCAGTACACTTTAAATGACATAAACAAACTAGATAGACAGGGCACATTGTCTACTTGCACAGTGTGCATGTGTGTGTGTGTGTGTGTGTGTGTGTGTGTGTGTGTGTGTGTGTGTGTGTGTGTGTGTGTGAGAGAGGGAGTGAGAGAGAGATGTCCTCCCAGCCTCCTCGAGCCAGTAACCATGACAACAAGATGGCTGGGAGACTTGTTTCAAGCTCAATTGAGGCCGGTTGTCTTTCTTTCTCTACAAAATAGACCTGGGCAACGTTTCAAAAAGCAACGTGTCTTCGGTTTAACTAATGAAGACCGAAAAGGGGCAATAAAATACGAACACACCTGTCATAAAATCCTACGACCTATTCGTTGTGTTAGCTAAACACACACACCACAGGTCTGGACTTAATATTATGATCCCAGATTAGCAAGAAAAACAGCACGTCAAGCACCCCGCCAGCCCATATATCATGACACACAAATAGATCAGAACCGTGTTACAAGTCCATTAAGATACTGTGCTATCATTATGCAACGATAACCGCCGTCGTCCAAAATGAATATTTCTTCACTCACCGGCAAAACGTGAGCGTGACGATGCTCCTCTTTCGCCGTCTGTCTCCGTACATCCGCACCAGGGAATAGCGCGATCAGACGGGTTCGGTTCTCCTTCCTTCCCAAATCTCTGTCTGTCTCTCTCGCTGTCTCTCGCTCTCTCTCTCTCTCTCTCTCTCTCTCTCTCTCTCTCTCTCTCTCTCTCTCTCTCTCTCTCTCTCTCTCTCTCTCTCTCTCTCTCTCTCTCTCTCTCTCTCTCTCTCTCTCTCTCTCTCTCCCTTGCCTCAGTTCTTGAGGACCGACCGCCCGTCTCTACCTCCACACGATGCCGCACAGCGTGTCTGGTGGGCGGCTGGGATGCGCTTCGGAGCGCCGTCACTCTCACTGGCTGGGCTGGAGCAGCGCGTCACTGGTGCCAGTACAACCCGCAAGGCAAATCAGCACCAGAGTTGACTGGAACATTTGAAAACTCGAAATGTGTTAGATGTACAGTACTGGAGGAGGATGAAAGAGTGAATGAAGGTCCTCCTCTTCGATTCACACTGGCCTATTTATTTCACAGGCTATTGACATCACATGAGTCGTGATTGGAAGGGGGGAAAGTTGGAATAGTGACCCGGGAAAAAAAGCAAAGCCTGCAGATGATTTACAGCGTTTTAAATAGTTCTGTCCAAGGTCTAAAGTACCACAGATGTCATATCCAGGCGTACGCATTCATCATGCATGTTTGGTTAGATAGGACATTGACGTCTGCTAGAGAAATCAAGATGAAGTCGCCTGATTTGATACATTCTAGGGAGGCCAACTGCTGGATAAATAAATCAACCAATTTAAACCCGATTTGGGGCCATGCACACGTGTCAAGAATAGAATCTTTGGCCAATAATGAAACTGCACCTCCAAATAAGTTTTTATCAGCTTTAATTAAGCTGAGACACACATTTAAATACATCTCCATCCATCCTCATTGAAAAAAAAATGTTGCAAAAAGTAAATAAACTCTAAAAGTGAACTGCCTGCTAAGAGCATCAAATTGTTTTGCCTGTCATTATGTCGCAGGCAAAGATAAACAAAATACAGTTTAATCATTTTTGCTCAATCTGGTGTCAATCTGTTTATTTTTACCTTCGTGCTTTCTACCATCTTTATTATTGATTTATTGCTTTATTGTTGTATATATGATAGTTGCTCCATGTACAGCACTTTGTATGCAGCAATGGCTGTTTGAAAGTGCTCTATAAATACAGTGGAGTTGAGTTGAGTTGGTTTGCCAGAGTACCGTATTTTAAACAAACCTGCGTCAGGAAAATGAAACTGCCCACAATAATGAGACAACCACAATAAACCACTGAAATGCAGACAATCAATTAGGCAGCCTGGAGAACAAAGACAAATAGCACTTGGTGTCAGCTGACACCCTTTGGAGAAGTACTGATTTATTTAGTGGACATCGTGTGTTTGTGAAAGCGTTCCTCACAAAATGAGGAATTGATTTTCCCCTCATATTTGTGAAAAGAGTGAGATTGTGCCGTCAACAAGCAATTGGTATCTGCCCTGAGCTGTGATGACGTGGCCGCTTAGTGTCTTTAAATAGAAGAATGTTATTTACCTGTGCATTCTCTATCAGCTATCTGCACTGTCCTCAACAAGGCTCACCCCGATACCATTTATTTGCTGTAAACCAGCACAGTTAAATTGTGTAATCAAATACAGAGTAATCAATTACGTGTACTCTTATTACATGATTTAAAGGACACATTATCATATTTGTTTGTTTCTTTGTTTCACAATTCAAAAGAGTTCCGAGCTACCTTGCTTTTGCACGCTTGAGTCATATCAAAACAACAATCCAAAATATTAGTACAATTTACACAACATATTTGTGGTCTTGTTGACATCGGTTTGTTTTTAAAGCATTCCTGAGTGACTGATTACACTCTCTCACTGTCATGAAATGGAAGACGAACATTTAACAGCACTTTTAGGTCGTGAAAACAACCTCGTTTGCACAGTTCCTCAAATTGTGACATGCTTGCTTCAAGCTGTATCCTATTTGCCACTCCTAGTTGAAATTTACTGTAAACTGACACATAAAACAAACAATTAATAAACATTGTATATACCACAATGTTCAACCCTATAACTTCATCTATGCTAACAAACACTGCAAACCCACTTTGACAGGATTCGGACCAGCGTGTATCCGTTAACTCGAACAATGAACCATGATAAACTTTCCAATCAACGTATAACGAAAGCTGAGCTTGCCATTCGATCACGCCGTCTTCAGCTGGCATGGCTGGATACGCCATTGAGACAAACTCGATTCTGACTGCTTCGATTGTGCGTCGGCTTACTTTCTGTCACTCCAGAACAGAACTCCAATGAGGTTTCATGGAATTTGCTGACGACTTGAGGAATTTTACATATGCTGATTGTGTGACCTTGCGTCACTTTTAAGGTCAATTTATGTGGAAAATGTTGGTTGAATTCCCTTTGAACAATGTGGAAGTACCACTATTGGAATGTCACCTCAAAGCCACCAATGTGCTTACATTACTTTTATTTATTTATTTATTTATTTTTACACAACACCAACATTGTATGATGTTTCTTTCTTGGGTATTGGACTAAGCCTCTCAGGCTTTATTGTTAAGTCGCTATTGATTGAGAAGCTTCGTCAATGGAGGGATCTCTTGTGATCAATAGCACAGGAGAAGGAGATGGAAAAAACTAGTATTAGGAAGAAGCGGGTTTATAAAGTCATGAGGGGTTGTGGTCAGAACAAAAGAGGCTGGTGTGTGTGTTTGAAGACAAGGGGAGGAGAAGGTTAGACAGGCAAGGCCCACTGTGAGGCAGGTGGGGGGTGGGCGGAGAGGATGTCCTTGTGCAAAAGATGGAAAGACAGGATAGGGGGGCTGGGGGGTTCAGATGACAACGGGAGGATGCACAGCTGACCAGAGAATGAGAGATTCAAAACATAGTTTAGAGGGAACCTACCGGAGAGGCGATGTCAATCCTAATTACTAATTCATTAACCTGCTGATCTCCCCCCGCCCCCCGTAGACATACACACAGATACACAGACACGCATTGCTCCCTCATTTGTGTCCCTGGAGAGGCGGAGAGATGGATGGAGAAATAAAAGTGGTGTGTCTGCTGCTAAGTGACATCTGCTGGACCATGACGGCGGAAACGTTTTGGGGACACTGGAAATCCCTGATGTGGCAATGGGATGGGGGAAGGCAGAGTCGAGTTATTGCTGGGTGATGAAAATAAGATAACAGCTTGGTTGGATGGGGTGAGGCGGTCCCCTGTGAGGCTGCATGAAGAAGTGAGTTGTTGTGTAGAGAAAAGACATGACCATGTGGTGTGGGCAAGGTTTGCAAGGGCGTGCCTATCCTATGACTAATGACGAATCAATAGGCTAATGATGAGCTCAACGAAGAACATTATGAAAATACACTCATTGGCTGCAACATCAGGTATGTTTGCACAAGCTAATGAAATCTAACACCAAGGATGTACTTCCTGAGGCTGCTGAGGAAGCATGGCCTGCCACAGGAGGTGCTACGTCAGTTCTACATGGCAGTCATCGAATCAATCCTGTGTTCTTCCATCACGGTTTGGTTTGGGGCCGCCACAAAAAAGGACAAAATCCGACTTCAACGGACAGTTAGGATGGCGGAAAAAATCATTGGCACCGCCCTACCCACTCTTGAGGACTTGCACACTGCAAGAATCAAGACAAGGGCACGGAAAATCCTCCTGGATCCCCCGCACCCTGCCCACCACCTTTTCCAGCTACTCCCCTCAGGCAGGCGCTACCGATCCATGCGCACCAAATCCAGCAGACACTTGAACAGCTTCTTCCCTCTAGCCATTAACTCCCTAAACAGTCACTGACGTAGTCACTCTTCTTGTACAAAAAATATTGTTACTGGTCACTCTAAAATGGTTCAAAGATTTTCTGCACCAACTGTACAAATTGTAATAGTATTGTATTCTACCACTGATCACTTTAGCTCTGCTTGAAACTACGGTTCACTTACATTACGAAATGTCCTTCCATACCTATTTGTCATGTTCTTGTTTATGATGATACTAATCCAGCGTGTTATACCGGAGACAAATTCCTTGTGTGTTCTACATACTTGGCCAATAAAGATGATTCTGATTCTGAGGATGGCATGAAACATTCTGCCAAAAAAGTGTGTTGCACATACAGTATTGCTTATTATGGGTTAGGTCCCAGAGGTGGGCAAAATGATGGTAGAATGTAGAGTCCTGTTCAGTGATATGACACAAAATCACTTAAATGCCACATTAAAAAGGAGCACCTCTGACAGTGTCAATCAAAACTTACCATCAATATCTTTTTTCTTACACCCCTTGAAGTGGGCATACAGTTGTACCTAATGAAGTGTCCAGTGTGATACAGTGCAAAGGGTATTCATATTGCTCTTTTTCAACATTTATTTTCTTCCAGCCCTCACATTATTTTTTACCATGCAAATTCTTCACAAGAAAATGAACAATGTGACCTTTTTTCAAAGTGTCTTAATAATAATAATAATAATAATAATAATAATAATAATAAGAAGAAGAAGAAGAAGAAGAAGAAGAAGAAGAAGAAGAAGAAGAAGAAGAAGAAGAAGAAGAAGAAGAAGAAGAAGAAGAAGAATGTGATTAGCTGGCAACCAGTTCAGGGTGTACCCCGCCTACTTCCCGAAGACACCTGGGATAGGCACCAGTGTGCCCGTGATCCTCCTGAGGATATTCGGATTAAAAAATGGATGGGTGGATAATAATAATAATAATAATAATAATAATAATAATAATAATAATAATAATACAGAAGTAGCTACATTGGCATTCATCGCCTTTGCTGCATGTAGCTCAGAATTAAGCTCAATGGCATCCTTATCCACTGATCATCCTTGAGGTGTTTCCACATGTTCATTGGATTCCATTTGTAATCAACTCTGTTGAGTGAACCTGATTTGGAAAGACACACAAGGTACCCTAAATTGACTGTGCAGATCGAAACTCAAATCAAGCATTAAGTCAACTGAATTGTTGGTAGACATCCAAGTCATTATTGCCTCAAAGCACCGATCCTGGAAAAGGTACAGAACCATCAAGACAATTGCTAGAGTTGGTCGCCCGTCTAAACGGAGCGATCATGAGAGATAAGCCTTTCTCAGTCGGGTCACTCAGAATCCTCTTTTGAAAGAAAACAACATCGCAGAACAATAAACATCCCTGGAACAAACCACCAATCAAGCAACATCCTGCATGAAAATCTGATCCAGAGCACTCTTGATTTTGGAGAAAATTCATCTACCAACAGCCCTAAACACACAGCCAAGATTTCAAAGCAGTGCAAGGTATTGTAAATACTTTTTATTGTCTAAATCTAAATACTTTGTGCATGTTTTCATTGTGGGAGTTGTAATATTGGAATTGCAATCAGGTAGGACAACTTGTCAAACATGGACACACACCTGCAGTGAGGAACTTCATACTAATCTAAAACTTCAATCTAAAACAATGCATGCCTACTGTACACCGAAAAAAAACTATACAAACCTCTACAAAGATGGGAATATACTGACTGAGGTGGAATGAGTGAATTAAAAATCCTGCAAACGAGCATCGATCCAAAGAGCTTAGCGCTCATAAGCTGTCTGCCGCGACAGGGCAAACAACGGGGGGCTGCTTGAGGCATGGCACACACTGTACACACAAGTTGGTGTGTAAGGTGCGTTGATGCTAAGTGTGTTTTGTGTGTTTCAGCATTTCAATGACATCAAAGTTTTGTTTTTGTTTTTTTTTGTTTATAGTTGCCACTTGGGTGGTTTGATGGTGTGGCATTATCTGCTTTACAATGACCTCATTGTTGGTCATTTCAAAAGAAAGGCACCTCAGCTTCATTCGGCTTCTGACATTGTTATTCAGACTCGATCAGGACAGCTTCATCAGCTTCGTTATCATGGAGGAGGAAGGGGACATTGCCTGTCTGTGTGCGTGTGTCAGGATGTCCACAGGTATGGAAAAGTATAACACATTGCCCCAGATAAGTGAGTCTTGGAGAGGTTTCCATCACTTTCACCTGTGTGCACTTGTTCACCACATAGAGCCAAACAGTTAGCACCTGAAAAAATGTCCGTGTTTGTTTTCTGGAGCGCGCATGTGCTAGTGTGTGCATGCGTTTGTGTGTTTGAGAGACCGCCAGACAGACAAACATGGGACACCATGCCAACATCATGACAGAGTGTGCCATGTGTGTTTTGAGATTCATTCTGTCTATCGTGGTCAGCGTGCCAACTGAGAGTTTGCCGGGCAGCCAGGTCAACAGACTGACATGTTGCCATAGCAACAGCAATACATTCAGTCCTCCTATATGCCAAGTGGTAAATACAGAATTAAGAAGTCTTTGAAAAGAAAAGAAGAGGAAAATAGTACTAAGCTGACGCACAGATGGAGTCAGGTTCCTTCTGCATTTCCCTTCCAAGAGCTGACTTGAGCCACTCGAAATGTGATTTTGTGCCTTTTTTTATGTGAATTGCATCCGATTTCCAGAAAACCCAGACTCCTGACAGAGCATCATTTTATAGCGCTTAAGAGCGTGCGGCAGGAAATAGAATGCATAGCTCCCTGCTGGTTTTCTTTCCAAAGAATAAGCCAACACACACTCACTCCTGTTTTGACTGCTCTCTACGCTTTCCAGGGGGGAGTTGGGGGTACTGAGCCTGTGTTCAGATGTAGCACTTTCTACAAATGTTTTTCCACTGTTGATCCAGCTGTATGAAAAGCAACCATTTTTAGCCTTCAGCTTGGATAAGTTTCACAGCCTGGAACTAAAGAACCTGACAAAGCCATGAATAGATGGAAACTTTCAAACCAAATCTGGTGGAATAATTCACCAGAAACTCGAGTCATTCGTCCTACTAAACTAATTGCTGGTCAGCACTCCATCAAGTAACCATTATTGTAAACATAACAGGACATGACTTTTGCTTATTATCGAAAGAGGTCTATAAATACAATGATTTATTTGTTCTATGCCAAAACCGAAACAAATCGAACAGAAATTGAAAAATGGTGCTTGAGGAGAATGGTGCTCAATGATGGCCCCAGCTTGCTTGTTCTGCCTTGGAAAGAGAAATACTGTACTGACAATCTTTGTGGTCTTTCTAACCACAACCATCATGTTGTGCAAAAAATATTGCGGGGTGGATTATAAGACGCCTCATGTAATATATATAGATTGATAGATAGATATCCAACTTTAAGGCCCTGTCACACCTTGACGATTCAGCCAGCGTATGCCGATGTATCAGAATTTCCCTAAAACGCTGGCATACGCTGAATTATCAAATTTTTTTTCAATTTTGGGCGTATACATAGCGTATTCATAACGGGTTGGACGTATACATAACGTATCAGTAAATTATATAGAACGTTTCGATAACTTATAGATAACTTATTCCAACGAATGCCTAGCGTGTTGCCGGCGTACACAACTTATGCCCAACGATAGTCTAATTTATGCATAGCGTGCAGCAGCGTATTGCCGACGATCACGTGACGTAGTCTATAAAAAGGCTGGCGTTCGATGTTTCAAATCATAACTGCACTAGACATTGCAGTGCCAACATCTGTTTGGGGACTATCCCCCCCCCCCCCCAGTCTAGTTAAAATGGTATAACCCAAGAGGCAAGGTGCGGCTTGCCATCGTTACTGTGAGTTGCTATTCACGCTATTAAAGCAGCAATCAAACGCCATTATGACTTGTGTCATTAATAAACCAAACAACATCAGCGTCATGCCAAAGAAAAGTCTGGGGAGCTCATCAAAGGTCTCGCACAGCCTCAGCCCATCACAGCCACTGCAGCCTTCGCCAACTACGCGCGTGACAGCCTGGTCAGCATGTCCAAGCGCAAGTTCCGAAAGGCACGGATGTTGGAGAACAGCTAGTAGGTATTCTCGACGTATTTGGACTTATGAGTAACCTACACTTAACGTGTTTGAACGTGTGCAACGATCGCATAACTTACCTATTACTTATGGCCTGCGTATACGGGACGTATAGCCATACGCTGACATACGTCGAGAAATTTTAAGCATGCTTAAAATTTCTCGACGACCTCGACGCATTTCCGACGTATACCAACGTGCTTCAGCGTGCTGTTACGTATACAAAACTTACCCATAACTTATTCGACGTACGCCAGCGTATTTGCCAATTTTTTCCTACGTCGGCATACGCTGGCTAAATCGTCAAGGTGTGACAGGGGCTTAAGACCTACATGTATAGTGTGCTCTCTATCCTCTCTACTAGTGAAACAATTCAGCCCACGAGCAGAACAGTGTCTTACTTGTCACATTTTTTTCCACTACTGCCTTTCTGACCTTTCTGGTCATGGACGTTTCTGCACACGAGTAGGATAACTGCGACCACATGTTACTTGTGAGACAAAACTGCATAAAACTGCATCTGAATGTTATAACTACGACTTGTGAAGTGCTAGATGTTAAATGGTATAATGTTATAATGTCACTTGTGCTACCAGTAACATGCAGTTTTCAACTAGTACACATTTGTCCCTTGCTAGGAATATGTACTTAGCACATAATGTCCTACTTGTATGAAAATGTATCCTAGTAGTGAAGACAGACAGCGACATGGAACTTAAAGTGAACATCAAGGATGTGGAATAAATGCTTCAACGACTTTCCATTAGTCTGTGGTTACCCATAACACGTGAAGCAGGAAAAAAAGTTACCAGAGGTCTGCGGACAAGCTAACAGTGGTTAAAGTCCATATCATTCACTTTATTATGAACTCGCTTTCAGACGGACATTACGTTGATTGTAGTGTTTGATTGTTGGTTTGGAAAAATCATCTGCTTAACCAGCTGTCCCCTCGACATGTATATATTTGTTTTCCTCGTGTCTTCGAATATCACAGTTTTAAATCCCTCCAATAACAGCTTGGCATATTAAGCCGTGACACCATCTTTTCTTTTTCCAAGCAGGTCTGAAACATTTTTCTGATGACTTTTGCCGACTCATTTCTTATTTTGGTTTTCACAATGGTGACTGCAGGGCCACCTAGTGTTGAAAGTAAGAAGTACAATGCACACCACCACATACTTGGTGCAGACCATAGTACAGTACAGTACATGTTATTTTCCGAATGTGCTGCAGGAGATAAAAAGGAACAGCACGGCGGCCCAGATTTTGGACAGGCCTGAATGAGAATCTACCAATTCAAAGCTGGGGCTACATTTTACCAAATAAGACTACTAAATGCTTCCAATAATTTGATGTTCGACTAGAACTTTATTATAATCCTCCTCGTTATGTATTGTAGTAAATCTTTCAAATCATACATTTCAGATTTGTTTGAGCAGAAATCAGAGGAGAGTAAAGTAAGGGGAAAAGCTGGGATCATATTTTCATGTTCTCAACTGATCCCCTCATTCTTTCCACCCTATTATGCATATTTTGGTTCAGGAGTGTGGAAAATGTTGCTGAGAATCCTTCATGACTGCCTCGGAATTGGAGAGCAGGCAAGGATAAAGTGATTAAGCAGCACGTGAGAGGCTGAGTTCACCAACCCTCCATTCTGCGTGCCAACCCACACTCCTGCCTTGTGTAGTAAAAGAATAATATGGACAAAATCACAACTACAATGGTGTTTGGTGCTGCGTGTGATTATGTGATTCACTGCTGTTCTATGTACAGCAATGAGTGCGGATTGTTGACTAAGCTTTTCTTTTAGTTCCTTGCAATTATACAATATAAATAATATAGAACAGTAACTTCAAAATATATCATTCCGCAGCTCACACCTTCATTACTAACCTAATAACCCAACACTGAATACACTATTACAAATATTAACTAGCCAGTGGCTAAACACATTTCCAATTACCCATAATCGTAGGACACAGATATAATCAATTACAGTGTTGTTTGGATTGTTTAGAATACTTTTTTTTCCATCAAAAACTGTGCTCCTTAAGTGCTCATAAAATTCAAACAAGTTTTTGTCAATTTTTTTCTAAATGAGAGAAATTATGCTTATTATTATTATTAGTAGTAGTAGTAGTAGTAGTAGTAGTAGTATTATTATTATTATTAGATTCATTATTGTTATTATTAGAGGTAAGTGTGTCTCGGGCCTTCTGTGTAGAGTTTAGGTTTAGCTTGCGTGAATTTTCTCCCACTATTCTGGCTTCTTCCCACATTTCTAAAATGGTGTGAAAATCCATCGATCCATGAATCCATTTTCCGAACCACTTATTCTCACTCGGTCTGCGGGCGTGATGGAGCCTATCCCAAGTGTCATTGGGCGAGAGGGAGTGCGTTCATTTTTTTGTGCGGCACCGTCCCACTTGTCCAGCAGAGGTCACTGTGTCTACAAAATATCATCAAAACCTGCTCCGCATTAAAATCCTCACCTCGTCGATAACTGTGGGGACTTTCCCAAGGTGTGTGCCGATGGAAATTCAAATGTAGGTTGATGACAAGGATATATGGATCGCTTGCAGTGGAAAACAATTTCCTCATAATTTCCGGACAGCAACGAATATTTAAAGGAGTGGCTCTAATCTTCACCTGACTAATCCTTCCTTTCACGTCTCGTGATATTTATGGGTGACAGTATTAATTGCCTTCCTGGTTCAGACATTTTTTTCCAACTTTATATTAAATGATATTCTGCTTTTATATCTGTTGGAGGAAATTGCCTCAAAATAATCAAAGAGGAAGTGAAAGGAAATGTGTTTTTGTTTGTTTGTTTGTTTGTTTGTTTGTTTGTTTTGAGTGATTGTCATTGATTCATTTACCAGAATTTGTTCATTGTTCCTCACAGACCCCACTATGCCAATGCTCTATTATTCCCATGTCTCAACCTTGACCTTTCCTCTGTCTCACCAGTGACAAACGAAGAGAAAAACAAACAGGTGTCTGGTATCAGTATGACTCAACTTTTGACAGGAACTCATCTGTCCTGACCACTGATCGATGTGGTTTCATTTGGCGTGCTGCCATGTGTAGAATTACAAGAACTAATGAGGTTGTTGTTTTTGTTGAGGAATTTACGTGCAGGCTCCGAGAAAAGGCACATCCGTTTTGGCCTAACACGGTCACATAATCAGGTGGAATTATCACCACCATAACAATAAAAATATCAACGTGGGTGCACATGTAACTAATGAGATGAAGTTGTTTATTAAGTTTGCAAAGGCATTTCGATTGACTGTGGTATTTCGTTGAGAATACCCAACAGCTAGATAAGAGAACGCAAAAATATTGCAAATTGCTCTCAGTGTCATGTAGTCCATGCTGTCTTTGTAGGGCCGTGTGTGTACTTCAGTTTGGGGTGCTACCTAAGAGTGCAGCCACCCCTCGCTCTGCCCACGGTTGTCATGGTAACATCATCCATACTCACCATTGGCCCAGCAGTTTCAGCCAGATTTCACAGAGACAAGAAATGGGATATGTAAAGTGTACTAGAATAAAAGATCCTTGCAATCTTTTATTTTTCACAGACAAAAATAAACGTCTGTGTAACAGAAGAATTTCTGAACTGGACCCTCATGCCTAATGAAGTGTCCAGTGAGTGGAAAGAGCCATAACTACTCAAGAGTCTGTGAGTACCAATCTCCTTCGTCAACTGGACCCTAAAATAGTGGCATTGTGAGGTAGGAAGGACAAAGAAGCACAATGAGCGGTGGCTTAATAAACGTGCCAGCAACCTGTCATCAGCTTAAGTGCGCGCATTCTTTCCCGCACATGTGGTGTTTTGATTACTGCTTTCACACAAAGCCAGCAGGACTTCCTACAGGAAGAAAACAACGGAAGGAGACTGAAGATCAACAACCGAGTCGCTGGTAAACAGATGAAATCGTAAGGAAAAATGAATCCCCCGCTAGTTCCTGTTTGTGGTGTCCACATGATGCAATCACATATGAAAGAGCATATTATGGTTTTATTTATACAGTACTTACTAGATAGAAATAGGCCTACTTCTGCGTGCAGCAGAGTTAACATTTAAGAGTCATTTGTAATGACGCTGAGCTGTTTTTAGATCACGTATTTGGAAATGCATCTTTTATTTGTTTTACGTGATTCATTTTTTTGGCAGGTGATTGGGGAAAGAGGAGGGAAAAGATCAAAGTTTTATTGCCGGGCCGTCCCACTGTTGTTGAGTACAAATGCAGCAGAGTAGAGCTGAGATGGCATTCCACCCCTCTGACGACTGAGCTCTCACACACACACACACACACACACACACACACACACACTGTTCCATGCGCCCACGTCACACACTCATCATACCGCTCTCTTGAGGAAGCTCAGACTAGTATAAGGAGATGCTGGCGGCTGGCAGACAAAGTAAGTCCGCTCTCATTCTCTCTCTTCTTTTGTCTTTGTTGTCGTCGCCATTCTAGAGTCTGCCTCACTTCATTTGTCTCCGCACTCTGCTGTGTCACTGTGAAAACAGCCGCTGCGTTCTCACATGGGCTGACTTTTCAAACTTTTCACTCAGTATGCGTTGCACACACCTTGCACCTCTTTCTCCTGAACACACACACGCACACACACATACTCTCTTTCTTTTCTCTGCATGTGAGCCAAGACACAAGTAAGATCTGAGCCCATTTGCATGTTGGAGCACGGCCAGAAGGGCAAGCTTTGTCTTTACATGGGAACAACAGAGTTAGGCCTGTGAATGTTGATTCTCTATTTACGGTCTCCTCGCAACTCTGTTGACTATGCTTGGTTAACTATAGCAGCTAGGGTGCCGGTAGAGGACTGCTACCTGTCTTGCAGACATGACACACTTGCAGTTAAAGTATCTTAGATGCATGACATCAGACAGACTATATCAATACATTTTTGTAAATCACTTTTAAAAACATGGGGGGCGGGGGGTTCCTTTGGCTTTCAACCTGGCATGGGGATGCTGGTTTTTGTCATCTGATCTGACTTTGTGTAATTTGTGTAATTTTTACATGTTACATCATTTATTGAAGACATCAAACCGCCACTCACTGTGTGTTTGCAGTAATTACGATTAATTTTGCAACACTAAGTGAAAATCCAAATTGGCATCAGCTATTTGCATGGGCATAAAATAATTATCTTACTGCTCCAAGAGCCCCACAGACGTTAAAGTGCATGCCCGTTGAAAGCTTTAGCTTAATGCTATCAATCCAAATCTGGCTCACACGTGGCCACACCTGATGCCCTAAAGTAGGGCCTGATGTTTCAACACTATTTACCTCCTTCCAACAGCCATTGGCTGAGCCTTATCACACAGCTCAGTTGCTATTGGCTACATCTCAGTCACTCTTTTTGAATTTCTGTTTACACACTTTGAAGGAGGAAGATGTTTGCTTTTCCGGGAATGGGCTTTTTGAGGACTTCCCGCAGTAATAACTAACTGGGCTGTTAATGGCTCCCTATCAATGCCGTGTGTGTGTGTGTGTGTGTGTGTGTGTGTGTGTGTGTGTGTGTGTGTGTGTGTGTGTGTGTGTGTGTGTGTGTGTGTGTGTGTGTGTGTGTGTGTGTGTGTGTGTGTGTGTGTGTGTGTGTGTGTGTGTGTGTGTGTGTGTGTGTGTGTGTGTTGGTGAACTACTGAAATTATGTGTGTTTGTATTTATGAGTAAATGTGTGAGTCAAAATGTGTGTATAAGAGCTCATGTACCTGATGGTTAAGAAGAAGCACCTGACAAACCGTGCCAAGGTTTACTTTCTGGACCTGGATTTGACACCTCTGTCAGATAGGAGGATTTTCATTTTAGCTGTAGATATGCAAGTCATATGTTTAAAAAAAACAAACATTTTTTTTGGATGCATTTCCAATACCTTCTCACTGTATGCACAGTAAACAAGGCACATACACATTTGAACGCTATTGTGTGAAAGGAGAAATCATTGTGGTAACAATCATCTTTCTCTCTCATCTTTTTTTATCAAATCACAGCAGCAACCTTCAGTATATACCGCTGATCCGGACACATTGCACCTTCAATTCAAGAGAGTCAAACATATTCTCTCTGCTCTGAGGAGGAAGACAAGCCAAAGGATAGCAGGGCTTTACCTGATCCTTGCCTCATTCTGAGAGGAGGAAACTTGAGCACAAAAACCAGGGCGAGCCATTATAAGCTACTACTGAAACAAGAAACTCTGAACCGAGCGACTTCGGCACTGACGGCTGGTTGCGGTGCTTGAAGAAAAGCGTCAGGATGCTTGCTAAAATCCTGGAGGAGATGTGGGTTGAGCCGGAGGTTCTGGAGGCGCTGAGCGAAGAGCAGAAGAGGATCCTCTTCCTCAAAATGAGAGAGGAGCAAGTACGCCGTTGGAAGGAGAGGGAGGAGCGGGAAGAAGAGGACAAAAGAAAGCCAAAGAAAGGTAACATTGCTTAAACATGACTTTATGGACTCTAAAAAACTGGGAAAAGCAATACAGGTTGACAAATACTCGACATTTTAAAGCAACAATCGTTATTTAGACAGGATCCAATGTACCTATATTTCCAGGTTTTTTTAATGTGTCAGCTTTCTCCTACTTATTCCACCTTTTGTTATTTTGGCAACCACAAATCTTTACAGGGCTCTTCATGGTTTATTATGTCAACTCTCGCATGTGTTCACCAAAATCCCTACCTGCAGTCCTTGCTTTGCAGTGGGTGTGTGTGTGTGTGTGCGCGCAAGTGACTGATAGCTTCCATCAGCGTAAGTCGAATCGTTTTACCAGTTTGCAGCTGAGTAAGATTGACCAACCCCCTGTGGTTTCAACTGTATATTAAATTACAGTCTTTGTTTACCCAACCTCTGCCACATCACCTGAGGCAACCAAGTCTGTGTGACACAACACGCATCTTTTGTTGCTTGTGATGTGCATGGCAAAAACCAAATACATAATAAAAACTTGACAATAGAATTAAGATTTATTTTAATAATAAATGTACTTTTGACTTATGGATAGAAAACGTTATAAAATAAAATAATAATGAAGTTAACAATTAAAAAACACACACACACACACAACAATATTTCCAATCCAGTGTGATGTTAGCCTAGATAGGCTCCATTTCACAACTCAGCTTGTGAACGTCAGGTCCATGACCGACCTCGGAAAACAGGCTTGCTGTTTGGTCGTTACCTGAATAACTGTGATGTCATTTTCATTTTCTGGTCACCCACAGAAATGGATATAAACAGGTGGATTTTAAATTCATATTCCATAAGCATTATTTTTAATCAGAACCTTGAGTTTAGACTAGTGGGGTGCATACAGCATATTACTGTCATGTAGATTTTAGGCTTGACTGCCCCTTTGATATACTGTTGTCCTCTCAAGAAGTGACCATTTTAATCATCAAGCTTGTTTTATAGAAAAAAAAGCACGTGCAATACTGTACCTAGAAAGAACGAATGAGATGGAAAAAATGGCAAGTTATTAAGCATCAGTTAAAAATAGCCTAATTTTCACTTTCCCTGTTGTTTTGATGTTTATTTTTGTATGTGTGTTGAATGGAATCGTAAATTTGACATTTTCCAAAGGTTATGCTTAAAGTGAAATCATATTTGTTAAAATGGGTATCCTTTGGATTGAAATGACACAAGAAAGTGTAGTAGATTTTGTGATCGAGATAGGAATAAATATTTTACATTTATTCATATTTTAAACATTTTGGAAATTAACCATGTGCCTGATCAATACACAAACTTTGCCACCATTCTTTCGTACCAACTATAATTTCAGAACAATGGATATGAAAAAACAATCAAAATGTAAAAAAAATAATAATAACAAAGAAAAGAGGGAAGAAAAAATGTTCCAATGTAATATCACAACACAATTTAAAGTCCGCTTTAAGATTCGGCCAGGGCACGAATAATTTTGGTCTTAAATGCAGGTGTGTTTTATACAAACAGCGATGCTGCATTCATAAATTTGTTTAGGTGCACTCTTAACAAAGAACGAGAGTGTTAAATCTGCAAGTAAAAGGCCAAGGGGGCAGAAATAATCTGCGAGCAAGGACAAAGAGGCTGCCAGAGGAATACATTTGTAGGACAGCACCATCTTCTGGAAACAAGTCTTCATAACAATCCATGAGGCGACTGACTTGCTGGACTCGATTTCCCTTTTTTTTGTCGTTGTTGTTTACAGCCACCAACAAACACGTGAGCTGGCTC
This sequence comes from Hippocampus mohnikei, assembly GCA_026261675.1. Lineage (NCBI taxonomy): Eukaryota > Metazoa > Chordata > Actinopteri > Syngnathiformes > Syngnathidae > Hippocampus > Hippocampus mohnikei. The sequence goes on along the minus strand of JAKGUB010000557.1, from coordinate 19,745,407 downwards.
CTCGGTCGTGATGGAGATGTGTGTGTCCGTGTGATTGGAGAAGTGGACGAGTTCAGGTCCTCCAAACTTCTCCAGAACCTTCTCAATAACAGGTTAGCACACACAAAGTCACGTGAGGAACTGCCATTCACATTATTTTTATGGAATGAAAGTCGATTTTGGAAATCCCAGCATCAACGTCGGAAATGGCTAATGACTGCAGATTATTCGTGATAAAATAGAAAGCATTTAGCAATAGCTACATTCATTTTTTAAAACGCATTAAATTAAGATCTCGATGACAATGTGCAGTGTATATATTTGTCTTATAAGACAGTTCAGTCCTTTTTGTTTATTTAAACATGAGTCCACATAAAAACAGTAATTTTTGTAAACATCCTATTAGACCCTCCCATTGGGCAACACTGAAAAAAAATGCCACTTGGCTGCGAAAGTAATCAGTGTACAGCTCGTGCAACAGTGTAAATGTACTGTCCCATCAAAATAACTCAATACCTAGACATTGTCGAAACAGCTAAGAACAACAGTGACAAGACCCCTGAGTGAAAAAGTCCAAATTGGGCCCAAAGTGTCAATTTGTTTGTGTGGCCAGCATTATTTTCCAGCCCTGTTTTAACCCTCTTGGACATGAAGTTCACCAGAGCTTTATTTCCACCTGAACCCTCTTCCACTCCTCCATGACAACATCACTGAGCAACTCACTTTTGTGCCATACTGAGAGAACTCATGCTCGCTGTCATGTTGGCTCTTGATCCTCAGTCAGCACATTCCACAAAGATTCCTGCCCCCCTCCATCCCAGCACGTGACCACATGACATCACTTAGCCTTTGACAAAATGACAACAGCAAACTCAAGTTAAGGGGGTAGCTTGCCGTCCACTCATCCCTTATTGGATTATTCAAGTTATTTGCTAAATGAGTCATTATAGGAGTGATTCAAAGGCTGTTGTGACTGACTGTCTGCTGACCGTCCTCTGATGGCGACTGTTGCGGAACAGGCTCCATCCTGATAATATGAATGGCATCCAGACAGCAGACACGCAGGCAGGGAAAACCGCCCGGCAGCTTGGATTTAAAGAAGAAACCCAGCTCGCCCTCACTGATGACGCGGCTGTGAGTTAATGTGTTTGTGTTGGCTGTTTAAGTTAAGATAATGTGATAACCGCCCACTGATTGTAACATTGTGCTCTCTTTGCACACAGAATGACCCCGACTCACCAAACATCCAATCGTCTGAGGATGAGATGGACGCCTACAGCGCAGATGACGACCTGAAAGACCCTGGCCAGGGCAGTGACAGTGAATCAGGCAGCAGCTCGGACAATCTCAGTGACTGGGCTCCTCTCTACAGGCCCCATCTTAGTAGCCATGGCAACAAACCAGCACTCAAAGCCCAGCTGTTAGACGCAGAAAGGGTCAGCCCACAGGCCAGAGGTGAGAAAACCAAAGAGGACTGATGGTGAAAACAAACTGCCAATGTTCAGTTCTCTTTTAGGTACAAAATGCTGATTGATTAAAAGCAAAAGTGGTAAAAATCCAACAAAATATGTCATTAGTTTAGCATGTTGACCCTGCGTCAAATGCATCACTTTACCCTGCTCTGAAACTTATCACGATTGTGCGACGATCCATTAATCCATTAATGGTTTTCTATCCCACTTGACTGGTCGCCAGCCAAGGGCATTGCACATATAGACAACTAAAGGCACATTCTAATACTGTATACTCCATTCTAAGACTATTGTTCCAACACATGGGTATGTATAAAAACTGTACAGTTTTGCCCATATGTTTACAAAACAACAGCAGTTTGAAGCCTATTTTGTTGTTAAATTGCAGAGACAATGGTAGACAATAGAGCTATTATTGCATCTGTGCCAGCAACATGTACATTTACTGCAGTACTACTGTGCTACTGCATCCAGCGTGGTTTAATTCCATACCAAGGTCTTCAGAGCCATACAAATGCCCATGAGTGTTGTGCCATAGCCAACTACGTGAATGGAATGCATCTTACAGAGTTGTCAGTCGTTAACAGGGTTGTTTTGACAGTGCTGTATGTAAAATGTAAAAACAAACAAACAAACAAACAAACCAAAAAAAAAACCCACAAAATCATTTCCACTTTTGTGAGTCCTTGTCATGTAAACATGGTATGTCTCCCGTTGTAAGCGTGTGTCTCATGATGAAGCGTAAAATCCAACAACGGAGACCTCAGACTGTTGAGCTACCCAAAAAATCGGGAAAATTAGTGTCCTTATGCTTAATGAGTGTTGTTAAAAGGATATGCAAGACAGTGGTTAAAATGACCATGTCCAAATGTGTTACAGGCATCAAATTCAAAATCTGTGAATATTTGAAAGTAAATAGATAAATAAACAAATAAATAAATAAATACAGGGTCTTTTTTTAATGTATTAAATTGAATATAGGTCGAAAATAATTTACGTTTTACCCAATGTCCCAACTTTATTTTTGAATATGGAATAAACAATTACCGTTTTTCTTGTTTTTTGCTCCCATACCTCACCTGCATAATTGCAAGTAGGTATAATACTTTAGCTGACAGTGTCATTCTGACTTTTTAATATTGTCATTACTTTCTTTCTCAGATGGCTTAACTGTTCAAGAGAATAAGTCAGAATATGGAGGCAGAGTGGCCCAGCTCAGGAAAGCCTTTGGATCTGTTCCTTCTCGTAGCTTCAGTAAGCCTCCCTTGCCTGCAAAACCTGCTCATCTACTGACCAGAGGCACATCACTGATCCATTAACACGCCGCTCGGCCTGCTGTGAAACAATGCTGTGGCCCCAAAGAGAGTGATGAACTCAATCGTGTCATGAGTACTGTGCAAAGAGTAACTCCAGACTGAAGACATCTGTGGTCCAGCTCAGGCCACATGAAGGCGGAACAGGACCCTGACTCGAACCCCAAAGTTCAATTGGGCATGGAGTAATATGCAGAGAGAGCTCAATCACCATCTTGGACAACATTCAAATGAAATCTAATAACCAGCGGCGCTTTGTTTTCATGGTACAGATATTACCCTTCCTGTGTTTATGGTGGGTTTGCATGTGAAGGATAATACTCGAAAATAACCTACTCTAAAGTGCTTGAACAATCATTTGACAGTGTGACGGTGTTTAAATACAATGATCCCAGCAATTCTGAGTTTTAGTGCACTGAGATGATAGGACAGATCAAGTAATGTTATTTTACTACTTCATTCTTCAACTCAAACAGAAAGACAAAAGTCCACTCAAAGGATGGAAGTCAATTAATTCAAAGAAACAAATATTTACAAACTGCACAGTGTCCCTTTAGGGTGGTTCAGAAGAAAAAAAAACCCCCACCTCAAAGCAAAAGGTGTTGTAGCATGGCATGAGCAAGCATTGCCATTGAGTATGTGGAAGTAAGATGTATTGTATTAAGTGTTGCTTTCTCACGTGTTTAAATTGTCCCCGTGAAATTGAACATAGATGGTTTTTATCAGGGGTGTCAAACTCATTTTTTGTCGCTTGCCACATTATAATTCCCGGTTCCCTTGGAGGGCCGTTATGACTGTGAAATCATATAAGGAAGTCAAGAATAATGGTTTATTCAACTGTAGTTTAAGTTACTGTCATGAGGGTTTTGGTAACAAGAAAACTTACAATGGCTCTCTTGTATATTACATATGAAAATTTGAAAATTTGATTAAAATTTCAACAAGCATAGAAGTCAACATGTTTGATTTGCTTTTGCGGGCCACATCATATGATGTGGCGGGCCAGATCTGGCCCCCGGGCCTTGAGTTTGACACCTGTGATTTATAAGATGGAAAAAAAATGAGACAATACTTGTCTTTATTATATATTCTACTGATGTTGTGTGTCTCAAGACAACATTGTGTGTGTGTGTGTGTGTGTGTGTGTGTGTGTGTGTGTGTGTGTGTGTGTGTGTGTTTGTATGTGTTGCGGTGGGGGCGGGGGGGTGTTCCGATAGTGTTAGACAAGGAGGTTGTTGATAGTGGCCGGCTCTCACAACGATTATCTATTCAGCAAGAAAACAGCCCACCAGAGATCAAACAGAGAGCACATAAAGCTGATTAGCATGTGGTTAAGACGCAGAGACAGAGGGCGAGACGCTCGAGGAGACGGAGCAAATGCCAGTTGGGTCACGGGGAAGCAACACGTCACAGCCGACTCATTAAAGCTCCTCAGCATTCCCTCACCACCTCCACACCCTCAGCCTCAGGATTTGGCGTCTGCGTGTGTGTGTGTGTGTGTGTGTGTGTGTGTGTGTGTGTGTGTGTGTGTGTGTGTGTGTGTGTGTGTGCGTGTGTGTGTGAGTGTGTGCGTGTGTGTGCGAGCGCGCGTGTGCGTGTATGCGTGTATGCGACCGCCCCATATCTTGGATCATGTGACTAGACGCACGCACGCAGTGTGAAAAGGCCCACTATATTTAGCAGGGCAGTGTAGGGTTTCCCAGCCAGGCATTGTGGAGAGAGCGGTCAACTTTGCCGCATAAGAAAGTGAACACATATCAAGTGTGAGAGGCAAGAGTGTGCAGGTGCTTTTTTTTTTAATGTATGCCCCAGAAGGAGAAATCGGGTCACTTCTGAAGTGTTGTGACAAAGCACCTGTCAAAGATCACATGCTGTCCACCTGAGACCATTTCCTTCCATAATGAAGTGATCGTGGCGAAACAGGAGTTCAGACTGCCAAGTTGCAGCTCTCAGTTGGACATATCGCCTTATTTCTCACAGCTGTTTAAAATGAAATACAATATTAAATGCATACAAAGAGTGGAATGTCATATGATTGAAAATGTACTTTATGTTATGCTGTATTTAGCACCTTAACTCGGGATTTTTTGGAGTTACGCTGCCACGCAACGCAAGTTGAAGTGGGGAAGCAACCCTCGCTGATGCACTTTTCAGATCATTTGGGGTACAAACGGTCATAAATACGGAAGCGGGAAGCTGCCAATGGGGAGTAAAAATATATAACGTTCTAATGTAGTTGAATTAATTCAAACCTACTTGCGAGTACGTTCAGATGGATTCAAATACGTTCAAATGTACTGGCAAGTATGCTCAAATGTACTCACAAGTATAAACGCACTAATACAAAATGAGTACACGCCTGGTAGGAGCTGCAGCAGACCAAAACACTCAAATCAAGATATCAAAACTTCCTGTTACATCGTAAATGTGCATATTGTCCTTATCGGATGCTGCTTACTTGTAGTATATATGAAGCATCCATCCATCCATTTTCTCATCCGCTTATCCTGACAAGGGTCGCGGGCATGCTTGAGCCTATCCCAGCTGTCTTTGGGCAGTAGGCGGGATATACACTGAACTGGTTGCCAGCCAATCGCAGGGGACCATTCACACTCACACCAAGGTACAATTTAGAGCGTTGCATTAACCTACCATGCATGTTTTTTAAATGTGGGAGGAAATCGAAGTACCTGGAGAAAACCCACGCGGGCACAGGGAGAACATGCAAACTCCACACAGGAAGACTGGTGCCAGAATTGAATCCACTACTTCTGCTCTGTGAGGCCGACGTATTAACCAGTCGACCACCGTCCCACCATTTCAAAAGCAATATCAGATCGTCAATGTTTACTTTTCATGAAATGATCATTTATTATCGCTTTTGTCAGATTAAAGTTATTTCTACGTTGGGTTTTCTGTCATTAACAGAGGGGGACCAACAATTATGTCCATGCGTATAGATGTCCATCCATCCATCCATCCATCCATGCATTATCTGATCCGCTTATCCTCACAAGGGTCGCGGGCGTGCTGCAGCCTCTCCCAGCTGTCTTTCAGTAATATGCAGTACAGATCCCATTAGATTAGCACAGGCAATCAGATTAGATGGTTACTACTTGTACTCTGCTAGTTATTTTTGTTATTTTGCATGTCAATTAATTCCAGGAAAAAAAACACATTATATTGCTCTTTGTTTTGGCACCCCAGGCAATATTGAACTTTTCTGAGTGTCTCCATGACATCTTTACATCTACATAACATGTTTGTGGGATGCTTCTGTCAAAATACCCTCTGGCTCAAGGGGTAAAGCACTCTTTCCACTCCCTATTTCTTGCAGTTACAGTAACACACTGGTTCTCAAACTTTTGACACCAACTACTACCTAAATAATTGTCTCTCCAAGTACCACCATCATGATCAATATTTAAATATAACAGTATAGTAGGCCTGCGTGTTCATCAAAAATGAGACAAAGCACGCCCTCCCCCAAAAAGTACATTTGCCATTATTTTAAGCCACTGTAGCAATATTCACAGTTTGAATATAAAAACTGTGCCTACATATGGGGTGTAGGGGGGAGATCAAATGATTCAATTCAAATGTCTTGCACATTAAAATGTTTAATCAAAAATATATCTAAATAAAAGTTAGAAACAAACAAATAAAACAAACAAAAAAAGCCCAATAGACTTTGGGCAAGAGGCGTGGTACACCCATGTACATGTATAGTGTCACAATGTACTAAATATTTATGTTCAATTCATTAAAATGCCACTAATTGATTCTATTTTTTTTCTGCCCCCCCCACCCTGTCCCCGAACACACACACTAAAAATACAAAACAAAAACACCTACATGTCTGCTCAGTAAACAATTCTGTTTAAACTATTGATATTTGTTCAAACAACGCCTCAAGATAGCTGATGACTCTCACACGATTTGCAAACCCATGACAAGTTAACTGGTCTGTGGGTGGATAACAGAAGCAGCGTCGCTCTTTTCTTTTCTGGAAATTAAACACTTTTTGGGAGTGAAGCGGTTTAAATGAAGCGCACGCCATTTTTACCACAAAGATTATTTTCCCACCCACTTAGCGAGTACCGGTACATTGAAATCATCTGCTTTGATTTGAATAAAGGACATTCAAATATAAGAATAAAGATTTTTTTCTGAGAACAGCAGATTTCAGCTATTCTACGTAGCCTCACCCCACTACCGAAGGACAGATGAATATTTATTTATTGATCATTGTGATAGCTCTTGTTTTCATTTTGTTAACAACAAAGTAAACAGATTTCATGTGCGTTTCCACATTTTACAGGGATTATCGCAGACCATTGAAGAAAACTGTAATGAGAGTAGCATTTTATCACCCATTAGTAGTGTATGTTCATTATAAATCCAACAAAATTACAACTCAGTTCAAGATTTATCAGTCCGTTAAAAAGGAAACGCTCTTGAGAGTGATGCAAATGGAGGAGCGAAGGCCGCTCCGAGCTGAATCCTCGGTGGTAACAATCGATTCCGCATCATGAGATGGCGTGACAAGAGGCCGTGATGAACTATCGCTGCAGGCAGGCAGACTTTATCAGCGTGCTTTGCTTAACTTCCTGGAGCCACGGTGGCTTTTTTTCCCCCCACTCTGCAACCAGCAGCAGGCTAAAGATTAACAGAATTTTTTGCACACATTACCTCGGAGAGAGAAGACCATCTGACCTTGCCTAAAATGGCAACCAAATGTGTGAAATTGTTTTGAATGCTTCAAGGAGGACATATTGTTAGATTTTTTTGGGGCAGGTTATAACATTTTTAATACCATGAATGTGACATGTTTTCATCAAAATACCACAAGGATCAAGAATGATGATGCACTTAGTATCCCCTTGCCATAACTTGCAAGCAAATGACATGCAACAACGCTCCATCTACTTCTGGGCTACAAACGAAAGGCATTGTACTTGTGGAGGCAGCACGTCCTACACTACGATGTGTGTATGTGGCAGATGGACGACTCAACACAAATACATCTCAGAGCAATCAAGTATTTGCAGCTTATCAGAGGCTAACACTGTTAAAACACATTATAAAGTGAATTCAGAGATGTGTTTCTAAAGACATAGTTTAAAGATGAAAAGTGAAAGCATGCAAAGATTGGGAAATATGTGGCACTGAACTCTTTCGCCATTTCAGTTTTCCAGATTTTTGGAGTCTGGCTGAAGCAGGTTCCGATTCCTATGAGATTTGAATGAATTCCTTTACATCAATAGCACAGCACGTTAGCTAATGCTAATTGTGTACATAGAACAAAACTAATTGCAGCTCAACTTATATTTGGCTTTGACATGACAACAATGATTTTGCATCCATGCACATGGAGGATGTTGGCTGATAGGAGTCTGTGGTTGGCAAGCTACTACAAAAATGTAGTGAGGTAAAACAAGCCATTCTACATTAAATGAAGCTTAACTACCCACCAGAAATGTGGCAAGTTAAGCTACAATAAAATGACAAAGGTAGCTAAACTATCGGAGAGCTACTTCTTGTCAACATGTTGTAATTGCACTTTAAGGGTATGAATAACCACATAATTCAGACTTAATACTCATGTTTCTCGCTACGACCACAAAAGCAATGACTGTGACTAACATATTGACAGCATTGCGTTGTTTATAACACAACTGAAGAGTTCAGCGTGTATCGAACAAATAACGTTGTTTATAGTTGCAAATGTAGTTGTTTTCGTCTGTTGAATGAAGCTTCTTTTTAGTTATCAAATACGGTATCAAATGAATTATTCGAAAAGACCACAACAATCTGGATATGTGCCAAAAATATACTTTTCAGCTCGGTCTTCTCATTTTTCCTACCTCTTAGAAAAGTTCCCTTAACACACACATGCACATACGCACACACACACACGCACACACACACACACACACACACACACACACACACACACACACACACACACACACACACACACACACACACACACACACACAGACGCCAAATCCTTTTTACTCTATTGCTGTCCAAAATATGTTGATTACTAGTGTTATGTTCGCTAAGTCGTGATGACTAGCTTAATTGCCGATTGTTGTCACAACTTTGGGAACTAACACTGGCTGTCCTTAAATTTGTGTTGGATTTTTTTTATATTGACTGGAGCTTCCTTTTGGGGTCGCCCAGTAAACCCTGGAATGAATAACTGTTCTGTGAGAACTTGATAAGAAACGTTGTCTCCAGCTGCACAGGTTCCATCCCACTCCGCTGCATTTTTTTCCGACACCATCTAGGGCGAACATCGGTTAGGTCATTAGGTGGATACACATGTGAAGTCAAAAAGAAGAGTTGCATTTAAGGTTAAAACCCGCCTGGGGAAATGTAGCTCCTGTGGACATACCGCACATAGTATGTGATCACCAAAGTAGCTTGACTACTCAATTATTATTTGATGTTGAAAACAAGGACGCTACGACCACTCGACTGAGAAATGTAGTTAAACTAGTAATGCCGCTATTTGTGAAACCACTATGCCCGACAGTGATAGCATCTCTCCATAATAGCGCTTCAGACAGTGTCATCCAGTGGCCGGTCTCTGACCGTCTCTTGAAAGAGGAACCAAAACTTGACACGGCCTAGCCAATCACAGCAAAGGAAAAACACATTGTGATGCGAGTTATTGTTTACAATACCAGAATGCCCACTGTGGGACGGAAGCACAGAATTGACAGAGACATTTTTCAGAAATAGGCACACAGCAAAAATACTGTGTATGTACTTGATTGTCTAATTTCACTCTTGATGGTTAGGCATTTGCGCTAGAAAGTCATTGATTCATTTTCTGCACCGCGTTGTCCTCACAAGGGATCGCAGGTGTGCTGGAGCCGATCCTAGCTGACTTTGGGCAAGAGGCGGGGTTCATAATAGACTGGTGACCAGCCAATCACAGGGCACATAGAGACAATGAAAAATGAACCGTCGAATTCGAACATAAGGACATTTTTGAGTCTTCAATGAACCTAACATGCAAAAATAATAGTAATTATTACAATAAAATAAATAAGAGCGGGGTGAACATTCAAACGCCCCACTGGATGGCCAGAAGACTGATTCAAGCCCAAATTCTCAGAACTGTGCTGCCTCCAGAGACACAAATATTGGCGCAGTGCTCAACCAATTAAAAAGTCACTTTTCCTGATGTTCACCAAAGCTGACAACCATAATAATAAACATTGTTGAAATGAATCGCTCTTTGACAGTGTTAATCAAAGCCAGCATTCTCTTTGAAAAGGGAGACTTATTCATGATGTGACCCACGAGACTGATTAGGTATTATGGTTAAAGCGCAGCAGTGACACTGAGTATTTTATTCTCGTAAAACCACTTTTTTGGAGACAGCATGTATCTTTATTTAGGTGTCCCTAATATTGCGGCTGCTCAGTGTAACATTTGACAAGGACAAAATCAATCTATTACTGTATAACCATTTACGGGTGGGTGAAGCTGTTTTTAGATGTTGACCTCATCTAAATCCATCTTTAATAGCTTAAAAGGTCAAAGGTCAAGAGTCCCCTTTGGCCCCAGTGTCACCAAAATACAACCAGAGGGCAGATGAGGCTGAACTTTTCAAGGAAGTAGAGACATCTGCGTTGGGGGGGGGGTTACCGCAGTGGGCTGTCCCCATGAGAGGCCAAGTGGTGAGGCCTCACAGCTCTGAGGTTCGGAGTTTGAATCTCTGCTCCCGCCTTCTTGCGTGGAGTTTGCATGATCAAGCTGTGCTTGCACGGATTTACTTCCACCCAAAACCATGAAAGACTCAAAAATACTCTGATGTGAGTGTGAATGTTTGTTTTATCACATGCGTCTTGTCATTGACTGACTGACGAGTCCAGGGTGTACCGCACCACGCACTCACAGTCAGTTGGAACAGGCCCCAGCACACTGGCCCAAGTATGGACAGGCACAATAGAAAATTGATCGAGTGTCTTGGTTTTAAAAGATGCTATGTTGTGTTCGACATTTTGCCACACAATGAGACGCAGCGGCCAGGACTGGAAAGGTCTGGCTGGCGAGTGGGGGTCCGCCCCGCCTCCAGCGCAGGTTGCAACGTGCAGGCTGGCAAAGTATTGCACTGCAGTGCGAGAAGAGTTGCTGCCAACATATGCAGGCGCCACGGGGTTGCTTGATTGCACGCACCGAGCGGCACCAACCGACGCGACCGTCATTCATTCCACCCGGCACGCACTCACGCGCCTCACTGTCTCAATGCATTTCTATCACCTTCGTCACTCGACTCTCAGGAACTCACACTCATCTCTTCTCTTTCTTTGTTTGGCCCACGTTATCTCCATCCCCTGCTGTCCATCTCCCCGCGTGTCAGTCTTTCTCTTTTTTCCCCTCCTGTGGCCTGCTTTTCATCCCTCCCAGTTTCACCCTCTCCAATACCCCACCCCCCACCCCCACCTCCCTCTCTGCCCTTCACCAAGTCTCTTTCAAGCCCCCCTACGCAACCCCGTTCACCCTCCACCTTCCCTCCCTCTCCCTGGATCCGCTTTCGACCCCCACTCCTCCTCTTCCCCCTCCTCCACCCACCCCCTCCCTGTCCCCTGTTCAATCCCTTTTCCTCCCCCTTTCTTTCCTGCCATCTTGCAGGCCAGTGGAGCCAGACTGCAGGCGTTCAGGGAGTCACTGGACCTGCTGGGCAGCGGGTGACACAGATTTCCGGTGTGTGTGTGTGTGTGTGTGTGTGCATGTGTGCGTGCGTGAAGAAAAAAAGGGAGGGGGATTAGGCTCCAAATCACTAGAAAGGGACCGACGAGGGGTGCGGGTGGGGGGGGCTGCAGCTCCAAGAATGTTGCTGTTGTGCGAGAGCCGCAGAAAGATGAGTGTGAGGACTTGGAAGCTTGTGTGTTTGTCATTCAGAGCGAGTGTTGTAATTGCATGATGTTGGAGCTCGCTGCTGTTCTCCATGAGTTGGCAGTGTCCTGCATTGGCTGGCGTGCTGCGCCTCTCTCTCTCTTTCGCCTGACAAACACACACACAACCCCCCACCCCCACAGATGCACGCACACACACACACACACACGGTCCCTCTGCGATCCCCCTGACTGAAGGCGCACAGGAAGTGCAGCCGTGGCCCAATTATAGCGTGACACCTCAGGCCGACCGTTGCCATGGTTACGTCTTCCCTGAGGTCCCCTGGAGTGTGGCGCTGAGGAAGAAGGTCTTATCACATCAGCCATCGTTACGGCAACAAGCGAAAAACCCACACGGCCCAGCTTGCTCTGAGATATTTCTTATGTGGAGTTAAAAAACACATTGCGTCACAGTGTGTGCGTGGTTGTGAATGGAGATTGTTTGTGATGTGTGTCAGCTTAGGTGTGCTCGTCAAGCAGCGTGGAGGTGTGCTTGTGTGAGTGTGTGTGTCTGTGGGGTGGTGATAAGGCTCTCTGCCACGCCATTAGGTGACTCATAATCCACACACACACACACACACACACACACACACACACACACACACACACACACACACACACACACACACACATGCGTGCACATGTATCAGCGGAAGCACGGTGGCCAACAAACACATACCCCCAATTAAATATGAGTACAAGTGTGTAGACAACCCGCATGGCCAATTTCTTTTATTTCAAAAGGGCAAACAGATCTATACAGTACAAGTTGCACATGAAATAATTTAGACGACTCGCTTACTGATGATGCGAACAACTGAATTGAGAGTCCCTGTTGGAAACAAAACATTTGGCTCTTTTTTTTCTTCTTCTTTCTTTTTGAACGGCTGCAACACAATACATCCAAACTGGAAAGGGATGTAAAAAAGACATAATGTTTTTTCCCCCGATATTTACAGTCTATTTACAGCTTTTTTCGTCATCGGCGATACAGTGACACATTGGTGTCCTCTCACTCTCTCGATCACTCTCTCTCTCGCTCTCTCTCTGTCACTCTCTCTCTCTCTCTCTCTCTCCTCTCCAATTCACTGATTGTCAAAAGAAAGGATGGGAACGAGTGAGAACATTCTTGAAGAGGTGCAGCTCTGCACTAAAAATCATGTCCACGTCTTTGAACCACCATGGTGTCCAGTGTGTGTCTACTGTGTGTGTGTGTGTGTGTGTGTGTGTGTGTGTGTGAGTGTGTGCGCATGTTTTGCACTTCAGCTCCTCAACAATCATCCAAGCAGGATCCTGTGACAAATGCAACAAATGTTACTATCCATCCAAGGCGCCGCTGCTTCTCTCCTGCGCCAGGCCCAAAGAAAAGTCGGAACCTCTGAGGTCAAATGCGGACACTCTGCCCTCAAACCCAGGACCTCCCGGCTTCCTCTTCAGCTCCTCGCACTTCCTGTATTTACAGATCTGGTGTCCCCTCTTACGATTGCGGCAGCTGCTGCACTGTTCGCAGTTCGTCTGACGCCGACAAGGAACGCACTCTCCGCACCGCTTCCTCTTCCTCCTGCTGCCGCTGCCACCGCCACCGCCCAGAGAGCTGGGAGAGTGACCCTCGGCAACCAGGCCCTCAATGCCCTCGGCCCCCATTGCCGTGCTCCTCCAGTGGCCTCCCCCCATCTGGAACCCAGCGAGAGGCAAGAGAGTGGGGCTGAAAGGGAACCAGGCACCCAGGTAGGGCTGGATGTCTGTCCTGCATCCGGGAGAGTCCTCTTCCTCCTCATCAGGCCCGGATGCTCCTCCCTCGCCATCCCCCTTGCCTCCCTTCACCTCCACCACGTCCCTTTTAGCCGGCTGGCTGCTCTGCGCACCCGAGCCGGCCTGCTCTGTGGCGGTAGGGGTCAGTGCCAGCAGTCCGGCGCGCATCAGCAGCTCTGCGGCATGGGCCAGGTGTAGCCCGCTGGGCGATTCCCACATGTCGGGCCAGGAGGGGGCCCGGCGAGGTTTAGTGGGGCCGGGTGGGGCCGCCTGCTGCTGGGCCGGGGAGGGTTGGATCAGGCCTTTGACGTCCATGCCTTGGGAAGGGCTGGCGATGTAATGGGACAGGCCGTAGGGGTGGCTGGAGCGCTTGAGGCTGGGTCTCAGTGGCTCGTTGGGGATTTTAGCACTGCTGTTGGCTTGATCTGGCGAGGAAGGGCCAGCAATGTCTACTGCTGTGGACATAGCCGTGAATGTGGGCGGCGGTTTGTGTCCTTGTGTGTGCGCCGGAGGGGGGGAAGAGAGGAGAGGTGAGGTGAGGGAGAGAGGGATTGACGCCGGCGCGCAGAGTTGACAACTGTCCTGTTCCTTCAGCCAAAATGGCAAGCCTTGGCCTGTGTCCTTATTCCCATTCTCTGCAGCAGCCGTGGAGTCCTGGGGAGCAACACATGAACAGAGCGAAGGGAGGAGGGTTAAGAATAGAAATGTCGGGGGAGAAAAAAAAAGCAGAGTAAACACAGCAGGCTAACATAGCTCAAGCGGTGCTTAGAATGTGACAAATGCATAACAATAACGTCATCATCATAATAATGTCAATTGTTTGAAAATAAAGCTTCCTAAAAGAAGCTAACCGGCCCCCACGAGCGTGAGCGCATGTGTTGCAGCTGATTTCCGCATACAGGAGGTTAGTATCCCTTTAAGAATTTCACGGTATATCAATGCAATCAATAACAGAGCGACAACAATATGCAAAGATATGCGCATATGCGCAGGTCAAATGTGGAGCGCGCTTTTCAAATACATTTTGACGACTGCTCTTATGTGTGCCAGCCATGCTTATGTGGCTTTCCGGGGTAACACTACACACAGAAGCGTCCAAAAACAAGGCTGTCTTTTGTCTGCTGTCGACGACGAGCAGTGGCGAGGTGCGCAACGATGCGGTGGCAGTGGATAGAGAGGAAAAAAACCCAAGCAGGCTATATTCCGTGGACACGTTTATGGACAAATACGGTGTTAATCAAGCAATGGATACACGTAGCAGTCACCCGAGAGCCCGGGGGACTGTTTTTCGCGAGGATTGGCGAGGCTTGTCGGTGTTTTCGGCCGAGTTGAGGTTACCTAAAACGACGACGTTCGGCCGACGCCACGGCGCGCTGACCACAGTCCGAGTGGTCGCTGCGACACGCACGGAAGGCGACAGCACAAAGCAGAAGCAACCAACCAGGAAGTAGCGCTGAAACGTCTCGTCTTACCTTCTAAAATGCTCGTTCGAACGCCGCTGTCAAAAAAAAAAGCTTCGATGAAGTCATGAACTAATGGCGTTGGTGCTGGTTGTAGCGTACACAGACGGCCGAGCTGCCGATTCCTCCTCCACCTCTCCGTCCCGGAGGGTCTGCAAACACTCGGCACGGAATTTGGGGGCGTCGCTCAAAATGCGAAGTGGACTCGGTGGCGGCAGTCCGACACCGCCGTGTCGTGGTGGTCGTCGTGGTCACGACGAGGCACGGAAATGCACACAAACGTTTCAACATGTGGATGGAAGTCAGCACTTTAACACAGAGACGTGAAGAAAAGCAGGCATGAAACACCCCACTGGCCCGCCTGTTGTCACCCGGGTTATTACTTATTATGTGACAGCTATTTAAAAAAATAAAATGTTGTTTTGCAGGTTACCATTTAAACAAATAATCTCAAAAAATGTTCACACAAAGTTTGCATCACTTTGCATTTAGTTAAGTACTCTATCATGTTAAGCTCTGACCCCCCCCCCCCTCCGCCCCCCAAAGAGAATCTATCCATTCATGGTATTTATTTACTTTGTTCATCTGTCTATGCCAGCGATGTATAGTGACAGACACAACAGCTAGGTACATTTCACCTAACATAGTTGTCATTTTTTTTGCCAGTGCGCCCATGCGCCGGGTTATTTTTCTTGAGTAAAATGTGTGTGATTTATGACATGTGTGCCCTGGCTCATTAACAGTAGGAAAACACTGGGTTAGATGACGTAAACATTGATGGGAGGGGGGAGGGGGGGTGAAATTGTTACCTATCTGTTTATAACAGAAATGTGTTAACTAAATGTCTGCAACAACGGGTTTTAATTTCAATTCATTTTGGATCCTCAGTTGACCTGTTATAATGTACTTTGTATACGTACATACATTGGTGGTGTATACGGTAGCAGACATTAATTACTCTGAAAGCTTGGGTGTTTTATTAACACTTAATGTATTAGATTGGGTCTATGTGTAAACGCAAGTACAAACTGCATACAAATAGAATAGAATTATATTTTTATAATTATTAATATTACGTATTCAGAGATAGATTAGTCTGCTTTAGTAGTGTCAACACAGATGCGGCTGAGGGCTTTTGCGTTCTATTAAATTTACATCTGAATAAAATTACTTTTATGTTTTGTTTTTGATCTTATTTCTGAATCGTACTTCCCTTTGTGAAAGGCCAACAGACCCAAAACAACTAGTTAAAAACGAAACGTTGATGCAACATATGCTTCCGGTCAGTTTGCCCGACGAACAGACAATAAACATGGCCGCAGACCAGAGCCGCTTTCGCAGGTGACTCCTCACGAGACGCGGGAGTCCACTCCACCTCTTGCGAGAGTCCTGCTTGCATCTGGCACGCAGCCACATAAGCCTGTGCACGCGCCGGTGCGTGTGTGTGTGCGCGCGTGTCACTATAGCAGCAGCAGGGGCCCCCACCAACACTCGTGAACACGCTCTGGACACGACTGCTCGTGTAAACACAGCGTCTTCTAGTGGTGACCACACAAAATGACGCGTCTTAAAATGGCCACTGGTGCTCGAGGTGGACACTGCAGAACGCAGCCCCGCCACCCCTTTCATCAAGCACGCACACACGCGCACACACTTCTGCCACCAGGCTGGCGTGGGTCAGTGTTTAAATGCAGTGGTTCTATACCTTTGGTAGTTTGATCGCAAGGACTTCCTAAATTAAAAAAAAAAAAAAAAAAAAAAGCAAGGTGTGCTCATCAAAGTCCCACCAAAAGCAAACTTTATTCACATGATACAGAAGAGCAGACAATAGAATCTGGAATTAGAAGGTAGAAAAACTCAAGAAAAAGAAGCATTGGCGAAGGAGAGTCTAGCTTTGAGCACATAATGTTAAAGGGTTTCCACAGTGAGTGATTATAGTTGATCACCATTTTTTCAGAACCACAGAGGATGATTTAATTCAGACAAACGTCAAGCACTTAGCACATAAAATAAAACATGCAACATTCATCTTTGTAGTGTATCTTGGAACATAATTTGTTTAAGGCCTTGAGTTTCCTTATATGACGGCTCAAGTGGAACTTCAGAAACAAACCATAACACCACCACATCACCTCTAACCATTCAGCATCTCTCTGCAAATGTTTAATTTCATAGTACCAGTAATACTTTCACCCAAGTTAGTGTGGTAGCAGATATTTTGTGATTTGTTGTGACAACATAATACCGCGAACAGTCCTTGCAACGCCATTACGCCGTACAGACAAACAGGGGAGGCATGAAGAAGGGAGCACCAAAATTGGCATTGGTTGGCTCAAACGTCCCTCTTCTTGATGATGAGAGGGCCCACATTGTCTCCAGTTTCCTCATTATGTTTGCTATGGGCGCCATCGCAATAAGGGAACTGCAACAGAAGAACAACACCTCATAGGTCAGCTCCTTATTTTCGTAGCCTGAATCAATGATCTGTGGTTTGTAAGTTAAGACAACCATTTAAATTTTCTGTGACAATATTAAGTGGTTAGCTCATTTTAGCACTTGTGTGACAGTTACAGGAGGTCCCACATGGGGTTTACTACAGTTCCAACATCTGACAATCTGACATTACAAACTGCGCACAATCAACTATTTTGAGCAGCGTGAAGATACGGCATCACGCAGTGCAAAGAGGCACACTATTTATTTTTTTGCAAAGTTTAACAGTCCACAATAAAACCCAAATTTAGAGTGCATCCCTTCAGTGTAGTACAAGCTTCTGCCACAACATGCTGGGCAGTACCGAGGCCCACTGGATGAGATGCCGTGTAATTACAAGCAAGAAGATGAGCTAAAGAACTTCCCAAAAATGCTCCGATGAAGGTCATGTCCACAAAGCAGAGGGAATATATGCCTGATGCTGGGTTTGCATTAGCCTCAGATAGATGGTGAGGTCCGGGCCGAGGAGCAGTGTCAAGCACGGGGGGTGCATTCAAAACTTAAGTCCCCAGGCCACCTCCCAGAGCCAGTCGCGGCGCACCACGACGTGGGAAGCATACGCGCCGACGTGGGAAGTACGCACGGCTAGTCAATGTTTTGTAGCTGAAATTTGACCATGAAACAGATTATTTCTACTGAGAACCTCATTTTGAAATTCAAGACTGTGTTCAAAACTAGTAGAAGAGGGCGCTGAAAACACATTTGTAACAGAGACTGATGTTAGTCTTCGGCAATAACTAAGACTGGCTTGAAATCTGACCTTCTTTGACTTCCAACAGCGGCAGTACACAGCCTTGGTGCCAATGTCCTCCATGTCAAAGCTGTGAACCACTTTCGGACTGTCTTTGTTGATACATGTGTTCACCGGGCCCTTTTTGCAACTCCGCCCACTCAGGTAACGGCTCACCAGGAAGCCTCCTGCGGCTGCAACAACTGCAACAGGCACTGCGACCAGGAAATGCTCTGCAGAAACACAAAAACGGGAAAACTAAACTAAAAAGTAGTGTTTGGGCTTTTATGTGTACGCTCGGGCTGGATTTGTACCCAAAGGCTCGGGGTGACACAATTTCGAAGTAATGAAATTTGAGGGTTGGCTAATGCAGGTTTCATGTGTTCTGTGGGTTTCATGTGTCACATGGTGTAAAGTAATATATCTGTATGGATTTGGAATTTTTGAAATGGGTGAGTCACTGTTAAAGTCCTGCTCTGGGCAAAATGTAGAAATGGCAACCCGCGGTTGCAGAAAATGCTTGTCTGCATCCTGACTAACATTCCACGCCCAAGAGGTGCAGAATTTTCCGATCACTCTCGCATCTGGGTGACACAGGTAGATTCACCTTTTAAACTTGATGCAATTTTCATACATGTCCATCCATCTATCCATTCATTTTCTGATCCGCTTATCCTCATAAAGCTTGAAGGGTGTGCTGGAGCCTATCCCAGCTGTCTTCAGGCAGTAGGCGGGGTACACCCTGAACTGGTTGCCAACCAATCGCAGGTTATAACACATATATTGACTATACTGTATATTGTGTCAGTATGGTAAACAGGAGCAAATGATGCCTTTCTCAAGTGGAATAAGGAGCTATTCCTTATTATTCCATTTGAGAAAGGAAGTGAGAAAGGCATCATTTTGAAACAAACGCCGAAAGGTTTCTAGAATGACAAATATGCTCTCGCCGTTTTGCCTGCAAGGCACTGTCGACATTTAAGGAGGAATGTGTAGGGTTTTTTTTTCGAAGGGGGTGTTTGAGCAGATGTCTACAAAGTCACAAGACGAACAAGCTTAACAGGTCCCGTGACTCGGGAGCCACAAGGCCATTACACGGAGAGAAAGTTGGATCACCTTCAAAATCACCACTGGCTGGAAACTATATTTGGCTCTTTGGCCTTAATTTAGGCTAGCAATTAGCCCCTAAGCATCAGGTGTCCCTGCAGCACTTTGCACGAACTAGTTGTCATTCATTTTAGGCGCTGACGTGACTTCCGGTTGTATTGGACAAACAAACATAAACTGTGATAAAATGACCAAGTGTCAGGTGACCGAGCTCAGTTTTGCTCTTGAAGTTACAACGAAGCCAGTTGAAATTTGCTAAAGAGCTATAGTTGAACACTTTACCTTTTGACAAACTCATTCTCGAGCTGGTCGACAATTGTGGAATGGCGGGTAGACCGGGAGTGGCCATGTTTTTCTCTGGACGCTTCTTTACTTGGCGTCAGCGGCAAGGTCAGTCGCGGCCGCCGTCCTCTTTTCGCAAGCGTTGGTCTCGTCTATAGCACGTCACCCCAGAACACAGACGTCATCACAAAGAAGGCACAAGAGGCTTCGAAAAATACCTTTGGAGTACTTCCGGTTTCGTTTTAGGTCTTTTTCGTCTCCAAAAGTCTCCAAATACGTATCAGGTTTAAATTGGCTTGGTGAAGAGATTTGCACGTGGCTATCTTCGGCATCTTCTCGATTGGTCCAGATGCCGTACTAACAACTGGAAATGTTGTGCAAACAAGCAGATGCCTCTTTCATGAACATTAAGAAGTAAAGGAAGTGAACTTGCTTGATGGCTACGATCTTTGGTGAAAATCAACGTTTGAGTATTGTAGACAGAGCAAAGAACATTTCTTTAAAATTCACATCCTGTTTAGGTCCATGTGCTATTGTGGCTTTGTCTTCACACAAGACAATTCAACACACGAGTAGTACTTGAAACGTTTTCTTCCACACAAGAGTTAGTGTACACACTAGTACAGCAGTCGGCAACCCGCGGCTCCGGAGCCTCATGCGGCTCTTTCATCCTTATAATGCGGCTCTGATTGGCTTGGGAAAATAAATTACAATTTTTTTTTTTTTTATTTAATTGAAGTGTGTTTTATTTGTGTTAGTTTTTATATTATTTTAGTTCTAAATTTGAAGATTATTGTGATCTTGAAATATTAAAATATTAATTAAATTATTTGATATTATTTTTTCGTCGCTCAAAATAGACGTCACACTGCGGAAGCTGGTATACCCGCTGAAACGGCGTCTATTTTGAGCGACTTTCAACCCCGGCAAAGCCAATGGAGAAATGTAAGAAAAGAAAAATATCTCAAGAAAATAGAACATTCAATGATGCCTGGGCAGATTCATTTGCATTTACCTCGGGCGAGAGTGGCCTACCAGTATGCCTAATTTGTGGAGAAAAACTGGCTGATGAAAGTGACTTCGTACAGCCCCGATTTGCAGAAGCTGTGCGCAGAGGTTCAGGAGCAGAAGTCCCATTAACCAGGTAAAATAAATATTTATGCAGATATTTTGCAAATATTTAATTTTCATTGTTTAGTGACACAGTGCTTTTTCCCCCAATTTATTTTATATATTCAGGTCAAGTCTCCGCTGCATACTTTGAAAGCCCAAGGCGATATAACGATGACGGCTCACGGATTTTTCCCTTTTGTTTGCTGCATGCACAATTTAAATTCAGCTTTTTAATTTATTCGAAAGAGACATTCAGACATTATTATTTTTTCAAGAATTCAAAATGTGTTCATTACATCGGTAAAATTTAATTTTCTCCGTAGCACTTCATAAGACATAACCACACTATAGTTGTTTATACAAAGTGTAAAGGTAAGAAAAAGCAATATATACAGTGTTATCTTCATTTTAGATAAGATAAATGAATATAAGGATGACGCCTCATGGCATTTTTCTGCTTTCGTTTGCTACATGGACAATTTAAAATCAGCTTTTTAATTTATTTGAAAGAGACATTCATTGTTATTATTTTTCAAGAATTCAAAATGTTCAAAATGTGTTCATTAAATGAATGAAATGTAATTTCTCTGTAGCACGTGGATTTCATAAGAAACATGCTGCGGTAAAGTAGTAGAAGTTTTTTTTTTTTTCATTTTAGATGTGCGGCTCCCAGTGTTTTCTTTTCCGTTGAAACCGGGTTAAAATGGCTCTTTTGGTGTCAAAGGTTGCCGACCGCTGCACTAGTATGACAACTGTTGCAAGTTTTTCAGGGTATAACACCGATTTGAATCGTAAAATCTGTTTTCATTGAACAAGATGTGAGTGCATCAACACTCAACGAATGAAACTGTCTCAATATAGCTTGAACAAAAACCTAACAAAAAGTGAGAAAACAGTTTGATGTTCTTGATGATTTGGCGTTTCTATGAATTTAATTACCTTGAATAGTTTGGGTTTTAGAGAGCTATTACATATTGCCTACTAATAATTAAATTTAGCTTGTAGCAGACGTGTGCACATTTCAGCATGACGTCTTTGATGCACTGGTGAAAAGGACACTTTGATTCGCTCCTCTTTCAAATATAACTGCTTCAAACAACAAAGTGTATGCAGGAAAGTCATTCAGATTGCACGATTGTTCGTGTCTTATGTGTTATCTGTATTATTTTGTCATTTTATGTCAACTTTTCTTTTGATGGCGGCGCGGGCACCCGCAGCGGCTCCTCTTGTTGCATTTTCTCTTGAGAGGGAAGATATTTCATCTCTATGTGCTTGCACATACTGTACAGCACATTTGACAATAAAGTTGTACTTGACTTGACTTGAACTATCACCTTAAACCTTTTGCCCTATTGCCACATATCAGGTTTTAACATAAAGATATAAAATTGTGGGGGGAAGTTGACCAATTAAAACGAAGTTGGACACAACCATGAAGTGGAATGAAATTCATACAATATATTTAACCTTTTTTTTTTAACAAATAAAAACGGTGTGCGAAAGTATTAACCCTCTTTTCTCTAGATTTCGGAAAACGGACTTCAGAAAGTTCCTCGATGATTTCTGAACGATCCAATGTTGACCTAAATGACTGATGTAGATCAGAAGTACGCTACTATGCCAAAAGTAGCAGGAGTAGTGGGGAGAAAACGTTTAACAGTTGTTCTCATGCGCTCAATTGTCTTTCTAAAGAGGAAAACATGGATTTTAAAATGAATAACAAGGACATTTAATAAATGCCTAAACTGTTTCCATAGGTAATCTGTTAATGATAACCGCAATTCGTATTACATGTATATCGATAGATAAATCCATTATGTAAATCGTTCATGAAACAATTCCAATTATTGAAGTGACTATTTCTACAACTAAAATAATCTTGTAATTTCACGAGCAACATCTGGGGGCGACAGAACAAACTCTGCTCACGCAACCTAAACGTAACGTATATACTGTACTAGTATAAAGTACAGGTACACTGCATACTCATTTTAGGTACACGAACATTTCCGATCAACGCGAAAAAACATTAATCTGCCTACCAATTTATTCAAGACACTGTGTATGGACTGCATAGGCGGGACTAAACTACTACATTACGAGATTCAAATCCCAATTCTGTTTTCCCAAACCTGCAAATTAAAACTCTCTCAAATCTGAATATAAAAATGTACAGTGGCAATCTACGCAGTCCATTATCTTTGTAAAAGGAACTGTTGTGTTGCTTCCAGAGGCATCAGCATGCCCACTCTACCATCTCTGGTGTATGTCGTGTCATTTGACTGACTTTTACTTTATCAGTATTTGGTTCCATTTTTGACGTTTTCTGAAAATACTCCATTCACATACGGTACTTCAGCAGGGTGACTCTTCCATAAATGTGTGAAAAACTTGGAAAGCCCACTCTGTGAAAAGTACTATGAAGTGTAAATAAAATTTCATTTTGCAAATTGTGCAGGTATACCCAATGTTGAAGCTCTCATGTTAAAGGCAGCTTTATCGGCCCAATGTTATGATCAACAGTTCTCTGCAATCTTCATAATGCAAATCCGGATGGGAAAACTAGCATTTCAGGCATATATATATATATATATATATATATATATATATATATATATATATATATATATATATATATATATAGAGCTGTCAGTTTAGCGCGTTTTTATTGGCATTAATTTAAATGAATTTTATCGGGATCTAAAATTTTCTCGCGAGATTAACGCGCAGACGTCACAGCGGATGTTACGTTGCTCTATAAATAAACCAGAAACAAAACATCAATCGCTCAGCACAGGTCCACACACGTTTGTTTTGCCAGCCACGGCAGCGCGAGACACCGAAAACGGATACTTAAATAGTTTATGAATGGAAAGTTTACTTTTAAAAAGTTGCCAGATTGTTCCAATGACAAGACCAAAGTTACCTGTATGTTTTGCAGTCGTAAACCGAGCTATCATCATAGCACGTCGAGTCTGAAATACCACTTAATGGCCAAGCACACAGCTGACGTGCGTAACTCCGCCCCCTCGTCTCAGACCGATAGCTATGGATCATTTAAAAGCAAACAGCGTGGGCTAAAATGTTGCTAGAATAGGGGTGTCTTTATTTAGCTCATTTTTGCATAGTTGTCATGTTTGTCCGTCTGCAATCTGACGTTTAAACGAAGTAAATTGCGTTTCAGCGCCGGCGCTCCACTTCCGGGATTGAGTGTTGGGACTTGTAGTTCTTTTGTTCGATGCGACTTTGTTTGTGTTGTATGGTTTCTTACGTTTAAAACAATGAATAATGATGACGATAATGATACATAGTGAAATCAGGGTTGATTAAATTATTTATTAAACGTATTGTTAAATAAAGGTATTAATTAATGTCAATTATATACATATTTACATTGTGATGCAGAAAGATAGATATATTAATTTTTTACTGTATTTATGTGTAGTTTAGGTTATTACCTGCTTCTGATACTTCTGTTACAACTACTACTACTACTACTTCTGCTGCAAAGTGCTCCAATAAATGATCAAAAAAGTACAGAACGAGAGATCCTTCCATGCTGACCGACAATCCCTATTCAGGGGCCGTGAAAAATTATAGGCTGAGTACTAGTTTACCTTAGATGTGCACTTTATATTGCGCTGTTTTGATTCCATAAAAAGAGCTGTTCAAGCAGCTGTTGTGTGACAAAATATTTTTTTCACTGTTGTTGATGGACAGTAATATTGTGTGAGAGATGATGTGTGAATAACTGCTCCAAGTGAAAAATGTTCATGTAAAATTGAAAATCGAAATTATTTCAGTAAATATTTGCATTTTGCACATAGAAAACTGATTCATGATTCCATGTTGATGAGAGCATTAAAATGGGGAAAATAGGACAAAAATATAAAAGGAAATTCAGAAACGATAAAAAATTTGTGAGTAATCATGATTAATTTTTAGTTAATTTGAGTTAATTATGACAGTTGAGTTTTTAATTAGATTAAATATTTTAATCTTTTGACAGCTCTAATATATATATATATATATATATATATATATATATATATATATATATATATATATATATATATATATATATATATATATATATATATATATATATATATATATATATATATATATATATATATGCTATTTATATATATATATATATACCTCGAACTGGCAACAAGGAAAGCGGCTACGACCAAATACCTCCAGCGGGTGAGGCAAGTCCTAAGAAGCCAGCTCAATGGCAAGAATAAGACCCGGGCAATAAACAGCTATGCCCTGCCAGTGATCAGATACCCTGCAGGAATAATCAGGTGGCCAAAGGAAGAGATTCAGACCACGGATGTTAAGAAGCTCCTAACCATGCATGGAGGGTTCCATCCCAAATCCAGCACCCTGAGACTGTACGCAAGCCGAAAGGAAGGAGGCCGGGGACTAGTGAGTGTGAGAGCGACTGTCCAGGATGAAACATCCAAGCTCCGTGAATACATCAAGGAGAAGGCTCCAACAGATGACATACTCAGAGAATGTCTCAAACAATGGGGAACAGAGGATGAGATGCTGGAAGAGGGACCATCATGGGAGGACAAGCCCCTACACGGGATGTACCACCGGACCATAACTGAAGTGGCTGATCTCAAGAAGTCCTATCAGTGGCTAGAGAGGGCTGGCCTGAAGGACAGCACAGAGGCACTCATCCTGGCTGCTCAGGAGCAGGCCCTGAGCACCAGAGCCACTGTTGCCTAGATATACCACACCAGACAAGACCCAAGGTGTAGGTTGTGCAAAGAGGCACCCGAGACGATCCAACACATAACTGCAGGGTGTAAGATGCTGGCAGGGAAAGCCTACATGGAACGCCATAACCAGGTGGCTGGCATAGTCTACCGAAACATCTGTGCCGAGTATGGACTGGAAACCCCAAGGTCAAAATGGGAAACACCTCCGAAGGTGGTGGAGAATGACCAAGCGAAGATCCTGTGGGACTTCCAGATCCAGACTGACAAGATGGTAATGGCGAACCAACCGGATATCGTGATCATAGATAAAGGGCAGAGGAAAGCCGTTGTAGTGGATGTAGCGGTCCCAAGTGATGGAAACATCAGAAAGAAGGAACACGAGAAACTCGAGAAATACCAAGGGCTCAGAGAGGAGCTGGAGAGAGCCTGGAAGGTAAAGGTGACAGTCGTGCCTGTGGTGGTTGGAGCAGTCGGGGCAGTGACCTCCAAACTAGATGAGTGGTTGCAACAGATCCCGGGAACAACATCGGACATCTCAGTCCAGAAATGTGCAGTGCTGGGAACAGCAAGGATACTGCGCAGAACCCTCAAGCTTCCTGGCCTCTGGTAGAGGAGCCGAGCTGAATGGGGGACGGACACCACCCAAGGGGTGAGACGAGGATTATTATATATATATATATATATATTATTAGAGCTGTCAGTTTAGCGCGTTTTTATCGGCATTAATTTAAATGAATATTATAGGGATCAAAATCTTTCTCGCGAGATTAACGCGGCAGACGTCACAGCGGATGTTACGTTGCTCTATAAATAAACCAGAAACAAAACATCAAGCGCGCTGCACAGGTCCACGCACGTTTGCTTTGCCAGCCACGGCAGCGCGAGACACCGAAAACGGATACTTAAATAGTTTATGAAGGGCGGCCCGGTAGTCCAGTGGTTAGCACGTCGGCTTCACAGTGCAGAGGTACCGGGTTCGATTGGAGCTCCGGCCTCCCTGTGTGGAGTTTGCATGTTCTCCCCGGGCTTGCGTGGGTTTTCTCCAGGTGCTCCGGTTTCCTCCCACATTCCAAAGACATGCATGGCAGGCTGATTGAGCACCCTAAATTGTCCCTAGGTGTGTGTGTGAGCGTGGATGGTTGTTCGTCTCTGTGTGCCCTACGATTGGCTGGCAACCGTTTCAGGGTGTCCCCCGCCTACTGCCCGGAGACAGCTGGGATGGGCTCCAGCACCCCCCGCGACCCTAGTGAGGATCAAGCGGTTCGGAAGATGAATGAATGAATGAAATAGTTTATGAATGGAAAGTTTACTTTTAAAAAGTTGCCAGATTGTTCCACTGACAAGACCAAATAAGTTACCTGTATGTTTTGCAGTCGTAAACCGAGCTATCATCATAGCACGTCGAGTCTGAAATACCACTTAATGGCCAAGCACACAGCTGACGTGCGTACTCCGCCCCCTCGTCTCAGACAGACAGCTATGGATCATTTCAAAGCGAAGAAAATGGATGACACGACGAACAAATTTGCTGAAGCCATAGCTAAATATATGGCTATTGCATGCAAGCCTGTCAACATTGTCCACAGCTCCACTCAAGCTGAAATAATTCGCATTGCATCGAACGACTCCTGTTGGATTGACCTGGCGCTTTAAGAGGGGCGGGGCTGCCACTGACAGGTGACCGTTCGCGCGATGTATAAATAGCGTTTTGTTTCGTGAGTACACTCGCTTCGTCGTCGGCATGGCTCAATGTTAAGCTACGCGTGTGCTTCTTATCAAGTCAGATGTGTAAAGTTAGCTTTGCAATCTGACGTTTAAATGAAGTAAATTGCGTTGCAGCTGGGGTTAATCATGCCGGCGCTCCACTTCTGGGATTGACTATTGGGACTTGTAGTTCTTTTGTTCGATTCGACTTGATATGTTTGTGTTGTATGGTTTCTTACGTTTAAAACAATGAATAATGATGATGATCATGATACATAGTGAAATCAGGGTTGATTACATTATTTATTAAACGTATTGTTAAATAAAGGTATTAATTAATGTCAATTATATACATATTTACATTGTGATGCAGATAGATAGATATATTAATTTTTTACTGCATTTATGTGTAGTTTAGGTTATTTCCTGCTTCTGATACTTCTGTTACAACTACTACTACTACTTCTGCTGCAAAGTGCTCAAATAAATGATCAAAAAAGTACAGAACGAGAGATCCTTCCAAACTGACCGACAATCCCTATTCAGGGGGCCGTGAAAAACGGAATTAAATGAACAACTCCACTACGGATTGCCAGCGAGAGCCTCCATTACAAGCATCCGAAATGATGTCGACACAAAACCGTAGAGACTTCCGACCAAGAAGGACCAACAGAATCAGCATAGCCTGACTGCTGTGTTCAAAGCAAATTTGAGAAAAACGAAGTATGCAACCATTGCTTAAATCCATTATAGGCTGAGTACTAGTTTACCTTAGATGTGCACTTTATAATGTTATATTGCGCTGTTTTGATTCCATAAAAAGAGCTGTTCAAGCAGCTGTTGTGTGACAAAATATTTTTTTCACTGTTGTTGATGGACAGTAATATTGTGTGAGAGATAATGTGTGAATAACTGCTCCAAGTGAAAAATGTTAATCTAAAATTGAAAATCGAAATTATTTCAGTAAATATTTGCATTTTGCACATAGAAAACTGATTCATGATTCCATGTTGATGAGAGCATTAAAATTTGGGAAAATAGGACAAAAAATATAAAAGGAAATTCATAAACGATAAAAAATGCGTGAGTAATCATGATTAATTTTTAGTTAATTTGAGTTAATTATGACAGTTGAGTTTTTAATTAGATTACATATTTTAATCGTTTGACAGCTCTAATATATATATATATATATATATATATATATATATACATATATATATATGAATGAAACGCACAGAACATGACTCAATGTACTTAAGTTGCAAGTTTAAAAAAGGATCTGAAGCTATTAAATAACCATGTCTTTTCTCCAATGTCCTCCCAAAAAGGTGTTATAATGAGTCAAGACAAGAGTCACAGGTTTTTATTACACAGTTTAATCAACACACAAAGCTCAACGAGCCTCTCAGGTAATTCAATATACAGAGGTTTTGTGCAAGAAGAGTGGGTTCTCCTCGCACTCAAGAGCCCAAGCCAGTCCCAGAGCCATTTATGATGATAGCCTCTAAATTTAACAAAAGGCAAACAACAAAAAGAAAACAAGCAACCTAAAGAGACACGGGGAGAGGGATGGGTGGGGTGGGTAAAAACACAGGTTGGAGGAAGAAAAAAAATGCTTAAATACCGGTACAGTTGTCCGTGTGAATGTGGTTGTATATAACATGGACGTTACATCATTGTATTTAGAGTGCCGTGCGACTCAGTCAATCTGCTTTCTCCACAGATGGGAATCAAAAAGAAAAAACTAAAACATTGGATGCAAAGTGTAAAAAAAGTCCCCCAATTTTGTGTGTCCCTCCAGCCCCCCAAAAATGGATAGAAAGAAACGGGTCCCTTCAAAGTGTAGATGCTCAAAGGAATGCTTTAAACTGTGGTGGGTGGGTGGGGGTTTAGGCGGCGACAACCAAACCCGCAAGGAAACTAACTAAAACGCAGTCAGATGTGAGGAATAAAAGGGCGGGGGCACGAAAGAAGAGGCGCTTATTACCATTGCAAGTTGGCTGTTAGTTCACGGGAGGGAGGGCGTGTCAGGTGGTTGGAGAGGCAAGACAAAAAGAGATGGGAGACATACGGGGGAGGAGAATCAACACATATGGGGCAGAGGTACTCTGGTGATGGGGAGGCGTGGCTCAATGAAAGCACTCCAATGGAAACCAACAAGATCTTATTTTAAACTTTTCATTTGTAAGTGTTTTTTTTGTGTTTGTTTTCTCTTTATATCTCAAGCTTCCCAAACTTTTGCCATACAACTGGTTGGCCACAATTCTACCTCACCAACACTACATTGCATACTTTGTTGTCCATTCCCGGGCTATTTTGTTGTACCTGAAACAGACAAGAGATTGACAAATCATGAGAATTTTTGTTATTCAATCATAGTCCATGATCTCTGTCCCTCAGAATTGCGACAAAAAACAATAGAGGTATCGTTGCCGAAATGGATTTTATTGAATCTTTTGAGCTCCCAGTTAAGTCCAACTTCAAAATAAAGCTCGGTTTGCAAAGAAATAGACGTCAATAACTTGGGGAATACTTTTATTTTTGAAATGTTTTTTTTTTTAATCGTCTGTGTTGTGGCATCTGTCCCTATTCAAAAAATATCATTTGACTTTCCTCCCACTTGTTGATTCATCACAAAAAAAAATCCCAATTGATATCCTTATGTTTGAGGTCTGAAATATGGCAAAAGGTCAGAAAATCCAAAGGGGGCCAAATACTTTCGCAAGCCATTGTATGATTTTCTTGCGTACTTCACATTGAACTGAATTGAAGCAAAATGAAGACAGAGGAAGCATACTTTTCCCTGTCAGTCTTGTAGATACGGGCGATCTCGGGTACTAAGGGGTCATCCGGGTTTGGGTCGCACAGAAGAGAGCAGATGGACAGGAGAACTGCCAAGAATATGAAGAGGTTCAAACAGCATTTACATTATAAGTTAAAAAACAGAACATTTTCCATGTTGTGCAGGCAGGTTTACACATTTGTGTAAAGTAATACATGTTGAGGGGCAACTCATCTTACACATGCGATTCAAAATGAGAAAATTACTTCGGGTGTTAACCTCCTATAAGTAAAAGGAACAATAAATAAAAGAGTTAACTATGAATGATGACAGAGTGCGTATGGACAGGTGGAACTGCCAATTGTGGAAAAAACATTTTTGACTGGCAAACGTATTTGCAAGTACATTGAAACATACAAATAAGAATGACATTTTTTCCCATAATGTACCAATACATTCGAAAATTAAGTAAACAAACATTGTTCATTGGTTATTTAGTGGAATTGCTAATGTGGAGTAAACATTTTTGACGGGCATATATGGTCAAACGTATCTGAAAATATGTTCAAAACCAATGCATGAGTTCCATTTGGCATTTTTGTACCCGCCTGCCATGTGGCATTTTGGGGGAAGTCAAAACATAATTGAACAATTACAAACATTTCTTGACATTCATACGGTAGATGATCTGACAGGGACCCAAAAGATTTTTGTTGGGATCAACTGACAAATCGTGGAAATGGATGTGTGTCAGGTAATGCCCGACATCCAAGATCTTTTCCACGATTTCTAACGTGCGTTACTGCCACCTGTGCGTCTTAGCAGTCAGAGTGAAAAGACAGCCGGGTGAGGAAGACCGCTTTGCTTGGTTCCCGAAGATTCTTGTGCAGCAAGCACAATGTGTCAACGTGCTTTGAGAGTCTGAAGGCTAGACTGAAATCGCTTACCTTTGGAGATGGTGAGAGCTGGAGACCACTGTGATCGCAGGATGTCAAGACAAATGCTGCCATTGCTGTTGATATTTGGATGGTAGATTCTTGTGGTAAATGCAACCTGTAGAAGACACACACAAGGAGGTCAATAAGAGGAAAACAGTTTTGCCACTTACATTTTTCAGGGTGTTCGTGTCTCGCATACCTTTGGTGGTTTGAAGGGGTAGTCTGTGGGGAAGTGGATGGTCAAGAAGAAAACCCCACCTTGGTAAGGACTGTCATTCTAATGCAGGACACAAAAATGTTTAGCCTAAAACATACACAGAGAAGCTCCATGGATGATAAACTAAGGATCATACAATAAGTTAATGGACCTGTCAACATGAAAGAGACCTCTGCGGTCAATACTTACAGGCCCCATTATTGTGGCTTGCCAATGAAAACCTGAAACGCAGAGGAACTGATTAGGAGGGAACAGTAGTTGGGGGATCTATTTCATCTTGCATCAAAAAGTATTGCTTTGGAGAATGTATTGACTTATGGTGCCTAATATTTGGTATTTGTCTTCACATGTCCCTTCAAGTGTATGCAGGAAAGTGGTGAAGATTGCACGACTGTCTGTGTCGTATGTGTTGTGTTATTTTTGTTATTTTTGACTTCAAGATGGCGCCGCGAGAGTGGCTGCCTTTCCAGCAGCTCCTATATTTTGTTGTTCTCCTTCTTCCTTTCATAACTTTGCTGCTGTGAATTGGGAATTTCTCCATTGCGAGACTAAAAGGTTTTCTTATCTTACATCTAGGTAAAACGGGTATATTTTAGATAGTTTTCATATTGCATCTAATTTCACAGTAGTTGGGGGATCTATTTCATCTTGCATCAAAAAGTATTGCTTTGGAGAATGTATTGACTTATGGTGCCCAATAATTGGTACCTACCTACACAGGGTGATGGTATATACACCACCAAAATAGGAAAAAAAAACCCGCCAAAACAATCCATGAATAGCTCAGGAGAGACAACAATTACGTGATCATATGCACGCAAACATTACAGAAATGTTATTTAAATAGTATGTATAATGTGATCATGCTTAAGGAGCACAATTTAAAGGCAGTGTGTTAACTGCTGAATTAAACTGATTAGGCACGGGCTCATTGGTATGCTGTGGTGGTGCTTAGCTTCCGCTCAGCCTCTCCTAAAGGCTGTCAGTCTGTGAACTATTGCCCCTTTTTGCCAATGCACAAGTGGGCTCAGCTCAAATCTGCTCGTCGGCTTATTATTACGATTATAATTATTATTTAATATACAAATTAAGGACCCAAAGAAAAAGGCAGAATGCAGGCAATTTTACTTTAACCATATTTAACCTTTCATTAAGATGTCAACACAACAATGAAAAAGTCAAACTGGTCCACAGAAAGAGTCAACAAACGCCTTTTGAAACAATTTGTATCATAGAAAGGTTCAGAGAATCTGGAGAAATCACTGCATGTAAGCAGCAAGGCTGAAAACCAACATTGAATACCCGTGACCTTTGACGCCTCAGGTGACGCTGCATCAAAAAGAAACATCCATATGTAAAGGATATCACCACATGGGCTGGGAACACTTCGGAGAGCCAATTTATTTAAATACAGTTCTGCGCTACATCAGAAAGTGCAACTTAAAAGTGTATTTTGCAAAGCAAAAGCCATTTATCAACAACACCCAGAAACGACGCCGGCTTCTCTGGGTCTGAGCTCATTTAAGATGGACTGATACAAAGTGCAAAAGCGCTCTCGGTCTGAAAACTCCACTTTTCAAATTGTTTTGGGAAATACAGTAAATATTCCCATCTAAAGACTTCTTTCAAATGGAAATTCCCTCACCCGGAATAAAAACCTATGCATTAAAATTATGACTACGATATTACATTAACGATCGAGTCATAACAACGGACGTTTCAGTACCCAGAACCCGGAAGCCATACGCAAGCCCGCAGTGGCGCAAACACAAGCAAGTCTCGTTCCTTACTACGGTATAACTGTGTCCACGCCATTATTTACTCTCTATTGGATCCAAAATGGCGGCATGTAAGTGACTCTTGGCTTGAGTTTTACTGGAGTAGTGAACGATTTTTTCTTTCGTTCACAGCTCCGAGTTTGGTGAACGCAACATACTCTGCCATTGGCTACTACCGAGCATCATCCTGGTCTCCCATTGGCCAAGAGGCACCTCAATATGTGTGCGTGTCGAAAGCTAGATCTGTGGAAGATAGAGTGGAATGCATCCGATTAGCTGCTCAGAGTAAATTGCTTGTGGCTCGACGGGCAGTCGGGTAAACGAACATTTCCTGGAATGCTTTACCTGTTATCATGCTAAAAACCTTCCGACAACTGGAGTGCTAATTAGAGAGAAGGCAAGTTCCATCGCGCTATGTGCATCGAGGATTTATAAGCGTTCCGTGGTTGGCTTTAAAAGTTCCTTGCACGACATCAGCAGAGCAACGCTGTCTTGGGTGGCCATCGAGGGGAGGTCAAGTTAGAGACAGTGAGTGAGTGGAAAGAAAAGCCACCAGGTCTGTTACTCATCTCATTTTAGAGCAAATAGTCCCAAGTTTGTTATACTGTATTTTGTTCATATACCTGCACAGTATACTGCAGCTTTTGTGTTATAAACAGTGTTTGGAGCATATATTTTTGCATGTCATTGCTTGTGTTGTTACACATGTATTTTGTTCACGTATGTGCATGTTCATAAAGGACATGCACCGTAGTCAGTTCCCACATATGGAAATTCTTGCACAAAGATTGCACAGTGCAAATATGATTCCTTACTCGAGAATATTTACTGTAGTGGATGTTGTGTCCTCTTGGCCAAAAAGGAAAAGAACCATCTGGACTGTTAGGGGCAGAAAGTTAAAAAACCAGCATCTGTGATGGTATGGGGCTGTGTGAGTGCCAATGGCATGGGAAACTTACACATCAGGGCGGGTACTAGGCTGGCTTGGCTGCAGTCCAGACCTGTCTACCATTGAAAATGTGTGACGCATTATGAAGCCTAAAATACGACAGCGGATACCACTGGTGAACAGCTAAAGCTGTAAATCAAGCAAAGAATGGGAAAGAATACAACCTACAAAGCTTCAACAATTAGTGTCACCAGTTCCCAAACGTTGATTAAATGTTAAGAGAAAAGTTGATTAATCATAGTGGCAAGCATGAATGACCCTGTCCCAACTTTTTTGGAACGTGTTGCAGCCTTAAAATTCTAGAGATAAGGATTATTTGCCAAAAACAATAGTTTCAGTTTGATTTGCAAATCATTATATTCTGTTTAACACAACGTCCCAACTTAATTGGAATTGGGTTGGGACGTTGTAACCCAGGGGTTGTTAAGACTTGAATTAATGTGTTGTGTTAATGTGATGTTTTACACATGCAATATAGTTGACCAACCGTTTTAGGACTACCATATTTTCTGGACTATGAGCCGCTATTCTTTTCTCATGATTTGAAACATGTGGATTTTAATGTATTTGTGGTTTATTTATGAACTTTTATGAACGGGCTTCAAGCAGTTATTAGATTTACCCAAAGGTTCATCACATCTGACCAATGAAATTACTGAACACGTCACCGTGGACCAATGAAACTGTCTCGAGTCCGCCATCACACTGAATAGTCATCAGTCAGAAAGCTAACACTGGGAGAAGGTGATAAAAGGGACTTTGCATTAATATTGGTATTCTCCTGCAGTGTCACAAGGCACTTGCCACAGGATGCCAACACTCGGAGGCAGAACTTCCATGTAAAATTTCAGCATTCTTACATTTTTTAAAACATTATCCGCTGGCCAACGTTACACTACTCTTACTTTAAAGTTTGTTTTATTTTTAATTGATACGTACAACAGAGTTTGTTTCTGCGCTTGTAAGGTTTACTTGCATACATGCAGTGTATATTCCTATTGACACATGGAGCTTGAGGCATTTATCTTTCCTGGCAACTGACTTGGATTCATTTACTTTATTGGTACCACTTATATCATTCAATGACATGTTCGCTGTCTTGATGTGATGAAAACAGTCTTCCTGCTCTGAGATGAACGGACCGAGCTGGCAGCATCCATTCAACGGTAGTGGCATGCAGTCAATAGCAGGATAGTCAGATGGGTTGCGAAATTAATTGTTCGACATGATGCTTTATGACCTTGTTTTGTTGAAATGCATTCAAATACAGCATGTTGTGCTGTTAAAATTTCAAGACTGTGAACACAACACTCAGTCAATACTTTAAAAGAAACCCTGTTTATAACAATGAACTAAGCCGTGTTTGAATTTAAGTCTTTCTGACTTATAATCTATAGGTATAAATATCCAACTGTTGTGGACATTTGACTCTTGAAAATGGTAGTAAGGTGGTAAACGTACTGTCATCTCCTACTGGTCCAGCAGAACACTGGGCTGGGGGATCCCGTGCGAAGTCATTCAACTCCTAAGACAAACCCCCCCAAAAAACAACAATAGCACGTCAGTTAAGTAGAAGCAAAATCATATGCATTGAAGTTTCAAGACTTGGACCTTGTAAAATTCTGAACAGTACAAATGACAAGTGGTGCCAGACCCCTTTTACTGGGAAACATGCCCCACTAACAACGAGCTATTTCCCAGTATCAGGTGCGGACTGACCATTACGGCCAGAGCGGGGCGAAAAATATAACAAAATTGCCACGCAGTCATTAACATGTTGCAGCGACCACTAGCAGTGTTTCGGTCCAATCATTGATTCGCAATATGCTCACGATGGATGGCTGCTTCCTTCCCCTTCAATCCCGGGTAAGCAGCACTGGCAGGTGGGCCCCACCTTCAAAAGACGTCTTAAATTTGTGTGTATCAATGGCACAATGCTACAAAGGTAAAATAAGAACCTCAGTGTCTGAATAAAAATAAAAATAAACTAATGAACATTGCAATGACACATTGGGCGTCGGTGAGCCCCCTACAAGCAGGCTTGTTGAAAATGAATCAAACTCCTAGATCGGGGCACGCAAAAAGAATAAAAACCAAAAGAGGATGAAGAAAAAAATGAAGAGCTGGTGACAAGTGTTTTTTTATATGTTGCAGAAGAAAAGTAGTACTGCAAGTTTGTCCGAGTATCACAAGGCCGATTGCACATTACTCGCTCACATTAAACAACAGGAAACACAAAATTACTGGGCTGGCATTGCCCTAATGGCCACAGCAGGAATCAGGAGCCAGTTAATCTGGAAGCCAGCGGAATATTACATGGATGCCTACACATCGCACACACAGGAAAAAAAAAAAAAACATTCACGGCCAATCTACTGTTGGGATAAAATACCTGATGCACGACAGGCCAAGAATTCCTCACGCCGGCGATTGACCAATCAGAGCCATTCACGGCAAAATAATGCTAGCAGTTGCTAGAGTTGCCAGTCTGGTAAGGGAGTGACATATTTTCCCGTGAGTCTTTCTCAACCCAAACAATTATGTTTTTATCTATCTTAAAAGTATAGGCATGTTATTGTCTCTACATACCATTCATTTTTACCAGCACTGCATAACATATAGGCGGCCCGGTAGTCGAGTGGTTAGCACGTTGACTTCACAGTGCAGAGGTACCGGGTTCGATTGGAGCTCCGGCCTTCCTGTGTGGAGTTTGCATGTTCTCCCGTGCTTGCGTGGGTTTTCTCCGGGTCCTCCGGCTTCCTCCCACATTCCAAAAACATGCATGGCAGGCTGATTGAACACTCCAAATTGTCCCTATGTGTGAGCGTGAATGGTTGTTCGTTTCTGTGTGCCCTGTGATTGGCTGGCAATTGGTTCAGGGTGTCCCCCGCCTACTGGCCGAAGGCAGCTGGGATAGGCTCCAGCACCCCCGCAACCCTAAGGAGTATGAAGCGGTTCGGAAAATGAATGAATGAATGCATGAATGAATGCATAACACATCGCCAATGACAAGGTAATTACACGGATGTCATTATTTTACACGCAACTTAATTTTGACACACATTCACCTATTGGTAACCAGGCATATATTTTTTAGGGCTTGGAATTAATTCAATATCGATATATATTGCGATAGACGTGATCAATATTTGTTCAAATTGCACTCAACATCAATATTTTAAAAAACAAAACAAAAAAACAAACAAATCAGGACACAAACCCCAACCCTTGGTGCTGTACGCAGAAGCTACAGTTTAACGTTAAAATACAAGCACTTCAGTATGTAAAATTAATACCGTCCAGTTGTGAAGTAATAGAATGCAACGACCTAAGTTTGAAACACGCACTACAGTACCTCAGAGAGACCACACCTCGCAAGCCCATTACCAATCTCTTCAGCAGAGGTGTGAGCAAAATGTCATCACAAACGACTTAGAGTATTCCCTCAAGTGACTAAGTGCATTGCATATGTTATAAATGCTGTTGTTATTGATCCAGCAAATGTATGATTGGCTGATTTATTGTCAGACTTGTTTATTACTATTTACTGTGACATTAAAAGGAACTTCTACTTACTCTAATTGTGTACCGCTTGTGTAATGTGTTAATGCAACTAAACCTACAGGGAACACACACTGACTTTTTTTTTTTTTAACAGACATTTGGACCATCTCAAATATACATTGCTAGGCGGCCCGGTGGTCGAGTGGCTAGCACGTCGACCTCACAGTGCAGAGGTATCGGGTTCGATTCCAGCACCGGCCTTCCTGTGTGCAGTTTGCATGTTCTCTCAGTGCCTAGGTGGGTTTTCTCTGGGTACTCTGGTTGCCTCCCACATTCCAAAAACATGCATGGCAGGTTAAATGGAACACTCTAAATTGTCCCTCGTGTGAGCACAGATTGTTGTTCATCTCTGTGTGCCCTGCGATTGGCTGGCAACCTGTTCAGGGTGTCCCCCGCCTACTGCCCGAAGACAGCTGGGATAGACTCCAACATGCGCCATGACCCTTGTGAGAATAAAGCGGTTTGGAAAATGGATGGATATTTTAAAGTAATATTACATAAATTCTGTCTTTTTTTCCCTCCAGGTGCTTATTTTGAAGTGTAAAAAATAATATTAAATATATAATCGATATCAATTTATAAGAACAACTTTTGTCGCAATACGGTGTAACCATATCCCCGGGCCTAATATATACACTTTCACAACAACACAGTGCAAGAATTAACTGAGTAGATTTTGATGGGAATGCTAAATCCAACAAAACCTATACCAGTTGAAACAGAAATTCAGAAAGTTCAGTGTTAAAAAGGTATAATCAGGAAGAGGATAAATAATAAGTCATTCTTAAGTGATGGCTTTCCTTTTTTGTTGAAGAAAGCCATAAGCGTGTTTTTTTTGTGTGTATTTTGCTGTTAGCATTCAGGTGGACAAAGGGTGCAATTTAAAAAGCTTCCTCCATCCCTATTTCAAATCTTGGTTTTCATTTTGTTTGTTTTGCTGTGGTTGCTATTGTTTGGTTTGGAATTAATTGCTTTACAAACAAAAAACTAAAGCACCTGCAACAAGGTAGACTTAGGAGAACTGCCACAGAAAATAGCATAGAGTCCACTCAAATTTGCTACATAACGAATCTACAATATCGCTAATTATTGGGAATCCATTCAAATTTACTACATACCGACTCTACAGTATTGCTAAATGAATTGCAGCATTATGTAATAGTACTACTAGTTCAGATATGGCAGGCAGTGCACGCGACAAAACAAGGCAGCATGGATACGATTTAGGGACTGAGTAACAACAATTACTCTATGTTCTAACTTGTTTCAGACAGAGGTCCAAGTCAACTACAAGTTGTTTTTTTTTGGGAGCCGGTGCAGATGTACAAATGTTACCTGGTGTCAATGTGAGCGAGGACAACTAACAGCATCAGTACAGAATCAGATTTATGGTTGGCGTATAAACACTTGGTAGACAACGACCAGCTAAAATGATCTAAGAAACTGTATGTCGTTGTTCTGCGGCTCGCCCGCTGTCACTAACGCGACATCAGTCGAACGACGCGTGGGGCCTGCTAACATAATTTCCAGCTTCCCCACGATGTGGTTAAATGTCAGTTGCAAAACACAAACAAAATGGCAAGATATCACTTTTTTCCTGACACAACCACGTAAAATACCTTTCAAGGTTGCGCATTGTCAAAGTAATATGATGAAAAAAAAGCACAAGCACAAAACTCCTTTAGATGACATCCGTCCTCACGTCCGGAACCTGATAGCAAACGGAACACATTTGTCCATATTTAATCATACACTGTGTGAATCCATTCACTAAAAGATCCAAATTAGCGATTTGGACAACAATTAATCGAGCGTAAGGGGTCGTTGTTGAGAGAGTTCGCTTTAGCATAGCCGCTAAGGGGACAACTGTCAAATGTAGCAGCGAGTTGAACCACTCACATTAGCAATAAAAATAAAGTTAGCAAGCATCGTATCCGCGTGGGAGACTTCGAAAAACGATACGATGGACGACAAGCTCAATTATTAGCGAGTACAATCAAGTTTTACCTTAGTGTTAATGTGTTAGCTTAGCTTCGTCTGAGGAAACATTGAGTTTATCATCGTTAGCCAGCCACACGGGCATATTAAGATAAGCAAGACGTTGAATGCAGACGTAATGTCGTTCACACTGGGGTGCCAACAGCCCAACATATGTCGATTAAACGCGTGGAAGGTAAGCCAAATGAAGATAACCACCCACGGGAAACAAAGTCGTCGTGTAAATCGAGGTGGCCCGTTGGAGAGACCGAAAGCGGCGCATTGCTTTAGCCTCCCAACTGTCGTCGATGGCTGGCTGGAGGTAATCTACGCACAGGCCAGTCGCG
This sequence comes from Hippocampus mohnikei, assembly GCA_026261675.1. Classification (NCBI taxonomy): domain Eukaryota; kingdom Metazoa; phylum Chordata; class Actinopteri; order Syngnathiformes; family Syngnathidae; genus Hippocampus; species Hippocampus mohnikei. The sequence continues at coordinate 19,705,793 of JAKGUB010000557.1, read as the reverse complement.
ATGATTTTGACAATGTCAGGAAAGTATGCGAAGCGTAATAACCCCATAAAGACGGCCAGTTACAGAACAACGTCGGGGAAAAAAACAACATAACTGCGAAATACAGGGCCTCTGCGCTCACTTCCTTACCTTGTGGATTCTTTTCAGAGCCATTGTTGTGCTAGCGCTTCTGCCAGGGAAAACGTGCGGGTAAAATGGCGATTGATATCAGTCCGTTGATAAATCACCGACGTGATTATCATAGAACACGACCAGAGAACACTCAAACGACCGTAGATCGCTACTACAACGAGCTACCTAAGTAATTCCAAGTCGAAAGTAAGCGATGGAAGGGTTAGACCCGCGGTCCTTCCTCCTACTGCAGCAGCTACCAAATCACAGCGGGCCCGTGCCTACACAACAGGAACAATGACTTGAACATCCGGCTGTGCGCCTTCACAATAATACATCTCAACCATTGCAGAAAAATTTGAGGTTGGCGTTTATTGTCTTGTGACCGTGTTTTGTGGTAAAAGGAGTTTAACTGGATTTGTTCAAGAGCATTAAAAAATTATGAGAGCCACAGGTCAATGGCAATCTTTGACATTTTAGACTCCCACCGCCCCTATCCTTCCCATCCCAAGCATACACACGTACAAGTGCAGCACAAACACGAAAGCAGCGATAGAATAGCTACATGGTTAGCACGTTGACTTCACCTTTCGATTGGAGCTCCGGCCTTCCTGTGTGGAGTTTGCATGTTCTCTCCGTGCTTCTGTGGGTGTTCTCCGGGTCCTCTGGTTTCCTCCCACATTCCAAAAACATGCATGGCAGGCTGATTGAACACTCCAAAGTGTCCCTAGGTGTGAGTGTGTGCACGAATGGTTGTTCGTTTCTGTGTGTTGGCAACCGGTTCAGGGTGTCCCCCGCCTACTGCCCGGAGACAGCTGGGATAGGCTCCAGCACCCCTCGCGACCCTAGTGAGGATCAAGCGGTTTGGAAAATGAATGAATGAATGAATGAATGAATGAATGAATATAAACAGTGCTGTAGGGGCTCTGCCGGTGTGACACAGATTTCCGGTGTAGTGCTGTACCGGCTTGCCGGGAATCAAAACCAGCATCATCAGAAAGAAAGTCAGCAAGCGACATGTACCAGTACACGACCAGTGAATTAGCTGAGGTTTATTGTTAACATCCTAAATTAGGAACCTAAATCAATTCATTACTGTGCAAGGCAGAGGTGGGCAAACTACGGCCCGCGGACCGGATCCGGCCCGTTGGGCTTTTTAATCCGGCCCGCCGAAGGTTGGTACACAACACAATTAAGGTTCGATATAAATGATTGCATTCATTTCATTTGGACTTGTAATGACAGGCATTTCAACGCCAGGTGGCGCAGTTACTTGAAGTTGCAGAGCACAGGGAGGCAGGGGGAGACGATACGGAATCCAGCAGTATAGCCAACTCAAGCAACTCCCGCTCAATACGACGGAATAAGTGTGTCCGCGCCGCTATTTTCTATCATTGGATCCAAAACAGCGACATGCAAGTGACTCTTTGTTGCAGTGAGTTTTACTGCAATTGTGAACATTTTCACGTCCTGTCGATCATGGCATGATCAATGAAAGGGAACAGAAATGGCCACGGAAGAGAAAGTGAAGTGTATCTGATTAAACGAAGCGGGTTACAAAATACGAAACATTCAGGAGACGCTTGGAGTCTGAAAGACTCAAATCTACAAGACTTTGAAAAACGAGAAAGTGATTTGTGTTCAGTCTGATTCTGGCTATTTCCATGCCCAGAGTGAATTGCTTGCGGCTCGACGGACAGTCGAGTAAATAAACGTTTCCTGGAATGGTTTGACTGCTGTCGTGCTAAAAACTTTCCGCAAACTGGACCGCTAAAAAGAGAGGAAGCGAGTCCCAGAGCGCTGGCTATGAGCATAGAAGACTTGAGCGTCCGTGTCTGGCTTCAAAGTTAAGCTCACGCGACATCAGCTGAGCAACGCTGTCATGTGTGGTGATCGAGGGGAGGTCAAGTCAGAGACAATGAGTGAGTCGAAAGAAAAGCCACCAGGTCTCTTACACGTCTCATTTTGTAGCAAATAGTTCTAACTTTGGTATATTTTGTCATATACCTGTACTGCTTGCTGCAGTTTTTGGCCAATATATTGTTGCACTTTGTTGCTTGTGTTGTCACATGTATGTTCAACTTCCCAAATTTTCTGTGAACAGCTGATTATCTCTAATAAGGCGATGAATCAATCGAGACAAGCTCATTTCTCAAAATGTATTGGTGAGAACCGGAATAACCCGACAACTATTTTTTTCCACAATTGATCATTTGATTAATCCTGTTTTTAAAAACCAAATCAATATGTCGTCTAATTCAATGTGTGAGGAATTTGCAGCCCATTTTAATCAGAATCAGAATCAGAATCATCTTTATTGGGCAAGTATGTAGAACACACAAGGAATTTGTCTCCGGTATTACACGCTGCATTAGTATCATCATAAACAAGAACATGACAAATAGGTATGGAAGGACATTTCGTAATGTAAGTGAACCGTAGTTTCAAGCAGAGCTAAAGTGATCAGTGGTAGAATACAATACTATTACAGTTTGTACTGTTGGTGCAGAAAATCATTGAACCATTTTAGAGTGACCAGTAACAATATTTGTTGTACAAGAAGAGTGACTACGTCAGTGACTGTTTAGGGAGTTAATGGCTAGAGGGAAGAAGCTGTTCAAGTGTCTGCTGGATTTGGTGCGCATGGATCGGTAGCGCCTGCCTGAGGGGAGTAGCTGGAAAAGGTGGTGGGCAGGGTGCGGGGGATCCAGGAGGATTTTCCGTGCCCTTGTCTTGATTCTTGCAGTGTGCAAGTCCTCAAGAGTGGGTAGGGCGGTGCCAATGATTTTTTCCGCCGTCCTAATTGTCCGTTGAAGTCGGATTTTGTCCTTCTTTGTGGCGGCCCCAAACCAAACCGTGATGGAAGAACACAGGATTGATTCGATGACTGCCGTGTAGAACTGACGTAGCACCTCCTGTGGCAGGCCATGCTTCCTCAGCAGCCTCAGGAAGTACATCCTCTGCTGGGCCCTTTTCAGGATGGAGATGGTGTTGACTTCCCACTTCATGTCCTGGGAGACTGTGATTCCCAGGAACTTGAAGGTCTCGACGGTTGACACAGGGCAGTTGGATAGTGTGAGGGGCAACTGTGGTGAAGGATATTTCCTGAAGTCCACGATCATCTCTGCAGTGTTGAGCATGTTCAGCCCGAGGTTGTGTCGGCTGCACCAGAGCTCCAGCTGCTCCACTAGTTGTCGGTACGCAGACTCGTCGCCGTCTTTGATGAGACCGATGACCGTGGTTTCGTCTGCGAACTTTATGAGTTTGACAGCTGGACTTGTTGAGGTGCAATCGTTTGTGTAGAGGGAGAAGAGCAGTGGAGAGAGGACACATCCCTGTGGGGCTCCAGTGCTAGTGGTGCGTGTTGATGATGTTGTCGCTCCCAGTCCTACCTGTTGTGTCCGTCCCGTCAGGAACTGAGGATCCACTGGCAGATCGTAGGGGACACACCGAGGTGGAGAAGTTTGGGGGTGATGGTGTTGAACGCAGAGCTGAAATCCACAAACATTTAATAGTAACATAGAGGCTAGAATGTCAAACCTCTTACACTGTCAATCCTTGGATTTCAATATCAGTTCTTACTAATTATAAACCTTTAGTGAACCTGCCATTTTTACATTGGATTTTAGAAAGATTGATTTTAATCAGATGAATGATTTAAAAAATAAGAATTTTAATCTGCTTACTGGGCTAAACAAAGTATGTGAGCCTGCTTTAAAAACCAACTGTGTCTTAAAATTCAAAGAAATATTTAAACGGTGGGGAAATCCCTCAAACTACTGTAGTCCTAGATGTGCGATCCACCTGTGTTTGCCAGGATTGATTCGGCCCATTTGACCAGCCAATCACTGGGCCCCACTGGTTCACCCATTTAACCAGCCGATCACTGGGTCCCACCGGTTTGTACCCCTACATTTGAACAAAAAGGTGCAGATATGTCCCCTTTACACCCATTTCATAGTTTGGACCATTTATGTATCATTTTTAACCATACAAAGTAGGTTACTTATTTGTACCAAGTGGTTAAATTGTGAGCCCTGTAGTTGTAGGATAGAAAACGTTGTACCAAGGATACATAAAAACGGTAGCTTTTTTATGACATTGTACCGTATTTGTATCTTACTTATGAGTTCATTGTGAGTACTTTTGGCATACCAGAAGACCACGTGAGAAAATTGTCAGACCAGTACGGTCATCCGAGCTATGCGTGAAGGGGAAGCCCCGGCCCCGTACCGTAAGTGTAGTCCTCCACAAGATGGCAGTAATAGTCCGGGTGCGTATTTGTGCCTATGCACGTCGTCCCGAGTGAGCGTGAATATGCTAGGGAGTTCCTTCTCTTGCCATTCTGGGGTGTTGCCGACTGGTTGCACATCGTTGCTTCACAGGGGCGTCATTGAGAGGTAGAGCCCGAGTTTCTTCTTGGTGAGAATCTGCTGCAGTCTACCCCCATATATCTCCCCCTTTCCTACAAAACCCAACATCTTCACCAAAACAAATCCGGGATTCAAGCATGTCGCCTCAAATGCCGCGAGCTATCCGTCCTCCCAGTCCCCAAATCTGAGCACCAATAGCTGGTTTTCCCCGACCGAGAAAAGACAGAGAACCCGCCAAATGATGCCAGTGCCGCAACCTACACCCGCGCATACCGTCGACACCTGCCACAGGAGGACCCGACAACACCACGTTGTGTGATAGAAGATCAGAAACCTCCCCCGTCGGCCACTCTGTACACAGTCCCCCTCGCTTCCGACTCCCAGGATGTCCGTCTGCAACGCAACTCCCGCGGACCGGCTGATTAAATGTAGGCATGGCGAACGATGCACGGCCATTGACGGCGACTGTACATTTAATATGTGCACACTGATTCAGCTGTGATCACCCTTCCCCGGTTCCTCACCCTCTCTTTCTCTTATGTAGCATGGCCATCCCTGCGTGTGATCGAAACACCTTATTTCACTCAATAAAGTCACCGTGCATGTGCCTGCGTCTCAACCTTTTCGGTGAGGGCGGGAGAATAGAAGTGGTGGGTGGGGAGCTTGGGATGGGGGGTGATCCAGCGCCATACGACACAATCAGGGTCTTCCCCTCGTTATTCTATTAGAATTCGCTCCTCAGCGAGGCAATACCCCATTTTCCAAAAGAGGAGGAGGGGTGGGTGGTTTGCAATGTACGGGCTCCGTGTACGCGCACTACTCCTAGCGGTGGTTCGCTGTCACTGAATAATACCCTCCAGAGTCACCCACGGAGTGATAGAGGGAGACACAAGCCAGCGAGTGTCGGAGATGAGCGTCTTGTTCCAATGAAACGACTAGCAGTGTGACGATGACAGCGAAAGGCAGACATAAAGGTAAAGAGTGTCTTGGCGCGTGTTTTGTTATGCGGCGTGAATGTGGTCACGGGGATGATGTTGCGGCGACGCGAACAGGGAGGGAGGAAAGGATGCTGCTACGTGGAAGCATTTTACAACAATTCTGCCTATCATATGCTGAGTTTTTAATGTGCACGTTATATTTATGCGTGTGCGCGTCTGCTTTTTTTCAAAGGCTGGCCTACATTTGCGGTCTAGTTTTATTTTTAGACACAGATAGGCGATCGATTGCTTATAAACGCTAGAATACAGTAAAAACTTTTCCAGCCCGAGTGTGCGGCATCCTTTCGGGTTTTCGTCTTTAAGATTGACTTCCCCGCCGTGGCCCTTTAAATCCACACACGGTCGTCTTCTCGCCAAGGCTTACGCGTTCGAGAGCGATGGTTGCTTTTGTTGCCGCTCCTCCAGCCTCCTTCTTGGCTTCACCTCATGTTTGCCTGACGGTCAAACGAGAGACAAAATGGAGTGAGAGGATGTGCTGGGCTGCAGATGAGAGAGTCCGTCGCCCGCCGGGCCATCGCCAAGATGACGACTCGTCATCTCGACGATTCGTGCCGCACCAATGCTGTGTTGTTAATGCATCATTGGATTATGGAATATTTAACGTGTTGAAGAGAGTACGAGTGGCTGACTATAGGAAGGGGGCTTTGCACGGATTGTCGTGCGTATGCAGTCATCACTACTAGCCTGACATGTTTCACGCAGACACAGGCGCAGCCTCTCTGTCACATGCGACGATGTTTGGTCGACCCACTGGTAATAAAGTCACAAGGTCTCTCTGCCGGAAGAAGCGGAGCTGACAGCTGGACGCGTAGCCCGGGCATACCCCGGTATTCCTTGCGTAGATCGTGGGGAGGGGGTGGGGGCTTTCAGTTTTTGCACGTAGACCATTAGACTAAGATGTGCATACACTTCCTGGTCGATTGTGTGTATGTGTGTGTGTGTGTGTGTGTGTGTGTGTGTGTGTGTGTGTGTGTGTGTGTGTGTGTGTACAATTGTACGGCACGCTTGCGCATGTGCATGGGCGGTGCTGGATCTCTGAACTTGCTGATAATATTGAATGGTTTCCCCCCTCAGGCAACACTGTGGATGAATAGTTGCCTCGCACAAAGAGAGCTTCTCGCAGGGGCGTAGTTGAGGGGAGGAGCTGTGTGGGCATGTCACTTTCTGAATGTGGCACCTCAGTATCCCTCCTCACATCTTGTAGAAATTAAAACACTTCCATTCCCTTTTAACATCCAATATGTTACATGTGTTTATAAGCTGCATTGAAAGCATCATGAACATTCAAGATGCAGACGACCAGTCACACATACCAACACGCGCATGCCCCCCACACACACGGAGTAGAGGAGACATACAAACGCAAGCTGCCTGCTGCCATGGTAGAGTTTAAAAAGCAAAATAATAAGTATAATTATAATCAGAAAAATTGTTTGACAGTTTGGTTGTTTATAATTGATTTAAAAAGTTGACTCACACCTATTCAGATGTAAGGTTTTTGTGATATAACTCGTAAAAATGAGGCCAGGTAAAAATAATTAAATAACTGTTTCCCTCATTAACGTGATTGATAATATGTAACTCAATTGAAAAAAAATATCGTCAGCCACATAGCATAATTGGCTAAGTCTAGCCTTCCATCCATCCGTATCCGAGCCGCTTATTCTCATGAGGGTTGCAGGTGTTTGCCTATCCCAACCATCTTTGGTCATTGGGCCGAAACTGATTACCAGCCAATCACGGTTCACACATATCCAAACAACCATTCACATTTGCAATCACACTTATTTTTCAATACTTTTGGAAAACAAGAAAAAAAACACATTTTTAGAACACATATTGGTATTTTGGGGGGCGTCTTTTTCCTTTTGCTTTCTTGTTCAGCCATCTGATTGAAGTTTTGGTTACAATGTCAATAATAAAATACTAACGTGTGGAACCCCATCGGAAAGGTCTGCCACTGCTCCTGTTGGCCCAGAGGATACATTGTCCATGTTTTCCAAAAGCAATTTGAAATGTGGACTCATCAGACCACAGAACCCTTTTCCACTTTGCGTCAGTCCATCTCAGATGAGCTTGGGCCAACAGAAGGTTTTTACTTGCATTTTTAGATGTAGCGACAAGCTGAAGTGGTCTCGATCCCCTTTATGGTCATACTGTATCATATAAGTCGTTTTTTTAAGCAGTGCCACCTGAGTGATCAAACATCATGGCCATTCAATGTTGATTTTCGGCCTTGCCAATTGCGTAAAGATATTTTTGAGATTCGCTGAATGGTTTTTATGCCATTGTGGACTGGAGATGATGAAATCCCTAAATATCTTGAAATTGAGAACCATTGTTCCTAAACACTTGGACTATTTGATCACATCGTTGTTCACTAGGTGGTGAACCTCGATTCATCCTTGCTTGTGAATAATGGAGCCTTCCAGGTATGCTCCTTTTATACCCAATCCAAACACTCACCTGTTTCAGTTTGGGAACACAGTTCCCAACTTTGAACTCAACTAGTTCATTTTAAGATTTGTGAATTGAACCCAGGGGACTTGGAACTTTTTTTTCACCTAATGTCAAAACACATTATTGTGAACGATTTTGTTTTGAGTCTGAAAAATTGAAGCATTTATAAATGAATGAATATTTCTAAAAGTAACATACATTGTTTCCATAAACACTGGAATCAGGAGTGAGTGGAAACAGGATATACTGCAATTGCATGCAAAGTGAAGTTGTTGTCTGTACGGTAACATTTTTAATACATGACTGTAATTAAATGTACCTGAATTGCTCAATGAGTGTGTGTCAGTCCTGTGATTGACCGCTGATCCGTTCAGGGAGTAACCTGACCCCAACAGAAGTCAGCTGACCCCAACAGAAGTCAGCTGTGACAGACCCTACCTTCTAGTGTGTTATAGAAAACGGATGGATGGATGGACGGTTGTTTGTTTTCTACTCTACTTTAACAACTCCCCTTCCAATATACCACCATTATATGTGTGTTGTAAACATCTGGCCCACCAGAGCTCAGCTGTCTCTACATCAGAGCAATTGTGCAGCATATACCCTCATGGATTAGCCATCACAACACACACACACACACACACACACACACACACACACACACACACATGCTCAAAAAGCACATTCGCTCACGAACAGAGCAACACCACAAAGCAGTTCATCACACCTGTTGAGAATGATTTAATGTGTTTGTGCTGAAGGGGGACGGTGACATCAGTCACACAGACAGCACTGGGTCGGTTAGACTGAGCTTGGTGGTTCCCATGTTATGGATTTTAGTGCTGTTTGTCAGATAGAAGTGTGTGGAGATGGAGCCAAAGGACAAAGCATACCCATAGGAATGGACAGAAAGTGTGGGGGCGAGGCGACAGAGCGAAAGAGAGTAGAGCGTGTGAAAAGGCCACAAAGAAGTCTTGCTGGATCAAGGCAGAGCAACGGGATTGATCTTTTCGCACCTTTATGACTCACATTTTATAAAAATTACAATTCCCTGTAATATGAGGAATGTTATTGCAGAGCCAAATGCCAACAAGCACTGTAATGCTTGTTCACACAGCATGATCTGCTTCACAGTTCTGTGTTCAATCTCAGCTCCAGTCTTTCGCTCTGGAGTTTGCATTGTCCATGTGCATGAATGGTGTTTATATTCGCCCTGGAGAGTAAATAAATCTAAACACATCATATCATAGCAATCCGCAAGTAACATGGAAATATGTGATTGGATGTTGAGTAAACACTACCATTATCAATTGCTACCTTCCCCAGAATCTCAGGAGGAAAGTGTTTGGACTACAGTACTAAAAACATTGGCAAGTGTTAGTTCTTTGACTTGGTTAAAATCAAGGAGGAATTGGTAATCAATTTTGCGTTTATTGTTGCAGAATAACGTTAGAATGAAATGACACCAGACCTGCAACTGCACTGAGGAACCTATGTCGTGGCTTGGTGTAAGCACTAAACTAAATCAGGATCATGGCATGTAAAAACATATTCCTGGCTAATAATATTAACTAATACTCCATGCATAGTGGTTGGTAGCAAGCGGTGCAGAACACTCAGCGGGGATGAAGCATGTTGAGTGTATAAAAATGCATCTGTCCTTCCTCAATTTGTCTCTAGTTGCAAAAGGATCCATCTTCAAGCCGCAAAGATTAATGATGCTATCATAAAATATGGGCATTGCTTTTTGAAACTAAACCTAAGCAATTTTTATCAAATAATAGCATCATTCAGTTGTGCCATTTTATGGCTGCGACCCGATAAATGTGTAGACCAATCTGTATGGTATCCATTTCTTATCAGTGTAAACAGAATAGCCGGTATAAACAAGCTGCTTTATAGCATCACATTAAATTAAGTGTGGCCACACCGGGCTCGGTTGATGCAATGCCTAGAAGAGAGCTAAGAAGGTGCAAGGATAGGCGAGGAAGCCAAATGCAAAAGTTTTATGCCCCCATGAGCATAGGTCCTTCATTGTCTGTGGCAAAGCTCTGTTTCATCGTAATGCCCTCCAAGAGACTTTTGTTACAGTGCACGTTTTGGTTCGTAAGCCCTACTGAGGTTGGTAGTGTGAGTCATGGCCGCATTTCATTTAGCCGTACAAGAGTCACAGTCGTGGTGATGTGACAACTGGCTGTCTGACCCAAGGAAATGGCTCAGCAAAGCTTAGCGGCACATCAGTGATCTTCACTTTATGCTGGACAAATTGCAAATAAGCAAAAAGGAAAGGAATTGATACATTGCCACATATTTCAGTACAGTACATATTTGACTTGTGTGAATGGGAACTCTTTTTCTCAGTTGGAATCGGGATTTTAGACAAGATGGAGGAAATTATGAACAATTCAAAACAGCAGTCAGTGTTAGCAGAAATGTTTCAGGCTTCCGCAAGAACGCAGAACAAACAAGAAATAAATTCAGTCAAAGCTTCCGACAACAACAACTGAACATTATTTAAGGTTTAACTGATGCACTTTATGTGGCAGCTATGCACTGACTCCCATTTGCCGTAAATTTGAACATGTTTGGTCAATTCTGAACATAGCCACATCACACTTATAAGAGGGTGTGGACACACTCGTGCAACTACACTACCTCAAATTGTTATTTTTAATTTCCCTCTCAAAATTATTTGAACGGGGTTCAATTGAGTCATGTCGGCTATAAGGCACACAAATTGATGAAAATGTTTTGAAATAATTGATCTTGGTTTCATTTTTTTCTGTCACAAATGGCATTTGAAAAGGGAATGTAAACTTTTGACAACTGTAATTGTTCGATTTTATTTTTA